>JAVDOI010000004.1:4589414-5151914 GCA_032191485.1 Leptoclinus maculatus
AATATTTTTTTGATATCTGTTGCATCAGTGATATTTTTGCATCACTTTTAGAGACCATGGCGAAGCATAAACAGTTTGTGTTTTGGGTGAAAGCTTCGACTAAACCAGGCATGGGCAAACTACGGCCCGCGGGCCATATACGGCCCGTTGGGCTTTTGAATCCGGCCCGTCAAATATTGCTACAAAATTGTCCAAACTATAATAAAGACTAGGGTTGGGCGGTATACCGGTTTTAATTTCCTGTATGATACAGGCATGAGACTTTTCCGCCGTTCGGCGGATTTCCGCCGTTTTTAGAAATCCAGAGACCATTTCTGAGATCAGTGTAAATCCGAATTTTTTTTTTGTTGGGGTGGGGGGGGGGGGGGGGGGGGGGGGTGTTAAGAATACCTCCGTGGGCTCTGACGATCGCGTGTGAACATGTGAACACACTGTGATTCCGTAACTATCCGGAGCGCTTCTACTCGTATCATTGTCTTAATGTATGTGCTTGCTAACATAACGATAAAAAGCAGAGTACGTCGAACTGGCCAGCCAGCGTTTCTCCGATTGGAGTGAGACGAGGAGAAAAGGTGATGTCGTGATCTTCACAATAAAACATCTTTGATGTGGACGTGTCGAGTCTTGTCCAATCAGCGTTCAGATGTCTACAGCGTCTTCATTTCCCTCCGTTAAAGTTTAAGTTCCGTTATGTTCCGTTACCGTTCAGACTTGCTGGTTAAGTTAACGTCCACTGCATGCGGAACTCTGTCGACTGTTAACGTTCGTCATTATCGCGAATTTGGAGGAAAAAACGTAACGTGATGAAACATGAAGCCCCCCCCCCCCCCGTGTTCCGGTTCAGTTCACGCGGTCACTCGTTAACATTAAACCAGAACACCGGCGGATCTGCTGGCAGGTTGTTTTTTTTAACTCAAAGTAGAATCAAAGGCCCAGATACTGATGAGATGATGAGGTCAAAGAGGAGGCTGTTTGTGTAGTGCAGCTTGACGCAGGGCTGAGCTGTGAGTGGAGCTGGGCCTGGATAAAGGTGGAGGTCTACACAGACGTGAGTACAGCTTCCTGCTGTCACAGTGTTTTAAATACATTGATGAGGCAGGTCTGCTGAATGCAGCCTCTGCTCCAAGGAGATAAAGTACAGCAACAAGGGCTCACGTGCCCTCTCATCACACTGCCAGACACTGTTCACTGTAATGACCACAGCCAGAGTAGATTATCATTTTAATTTAAATAATATAACTGGATTGAATGCATATTAATTGCAAATAGAAGATAGGCCACTATTCTAACAGCTGTACAGTAGCAGTAGAAGTTAATATGAAGACGTACAGTAACAGTAGAAGTTAATATGAAGACATACAGTAACAGTAGAAGTTAATATGAAGACATACAGTAACAGTAGAAGTTAATATGAAGACGTACAGTAACAGTAGAAGTTAATATGAAGACGTACAGTAACAGTAGAAGTTAATATGAAGACATACAGTAACAGTAGAAGTTACTATGAAGACGTACAGTAACAGTAGAAGTTAATATGAAGACATACAGTAACAGTAGAAGTTAATATGAAGACGTACAGTAACAGTAGAAGTTAATATGAAGACGTACAGTAACAGTAGAAGTTAATATGAAGACATACAGTAACAGTAGAAGTTCATATGAAGACGTACAGTAACAGTAGAAGTTAATATGAAGACATACAGTAACAGTAGAAGTTAATATGAAGACATACAGTAACAGTAGAAGTTAATATGAAGACATACAGTAACAGGGTTCAATGAAAACTAATCACAAGCTAACTAGCCAGCTGTTCAACTGGAGCTTAAATAGTGATAAATAACCGAATAATAAATTATTCTTTTGCTTAAAGAGTAAATATGGTCTTATCACTAAATGTTATTCTCAGAGTACACCAGAGTGCTACATTTTAAAGATCATATTTAAAAATGAAAATTCATGCCACCAGCACCCCCCCCCCCCCCCCCCCCCCCCTAGAAATGTTGTGTTGATAATGTTCCTCCCTTTTCAGCATTTGTCAGTCTCATGCCTGATGATATGAAACAATTGAAACAATTTGCAACACTAATAATTGTACATTTATAAAATGTCACCGCCGAACTGCATGCTGGGTACAGCTCACTCGCGAGCCTGCTTGCTAGCACAACAGTCTGCTAACAGCGAGAGGCTCCATCGCTCCAGTAACGTTACATTAAAGAACATATGCAACGCTGATTACCGTAATATGTGTGGTATTTGTTATAAATGTACGTTGGTACATAGAGGGTGATAAGAAGCTGTACGTGGAGGGACTTAGGACCCAGGGGAATGTAGGTGAAGGAAACAGGAAGAGACGCCACACAAACAGCTGTTCACCGCTCATCACGATCCTGCAGACCAGTGGTTCTCAACTGGTGGGTCGTCGCTGACCCGTTTTCAGTGGGTCGCGGGCCTTTGCTTTATGCAAAGGCCCGTGACCCACTGAGTTTTATTCACGCTCCTTTCCAGCATTTACGGCACTTGTTCAGCAGTGCAGGAAAAACACCGACCAATGCGTTGTAAATCACGTCACGTGATGCAGTTTAGCCAATAAAATAAGGGTATTCTGATACAGGAAAGACATGACAGAGCAGAGCTCTGATAACTTTAGATGTGAAAGTCAAATATCAGCATGATCCCTTCAAAGAATCAAATTGCTAAAAAGACAACAGTCATTAACCTTTACTCTAAAAACACTTTGTCAAAATGCATTAACGCGATAAAAAAAATACCGTGTAAGATCCCAGTTAACTGATGAACACCTCAGATCTGTTCTGAGAATTGCCACAACCAAACTGATACCAAACGTTGATGCACTGGCTAAAAAGAGTGACCAACAACTGAAATTAAATGTAAGTGTTCTTTACTTTTTAGGTCATGGCTTTTACTTGTAATTTATATTAGTTCACACAAACACTCTCCATTCATCTGCTACTGGCCCGGCCCGTCTGTCAAATTTTAAAACTGATCCAGAAACAGATCTGAGACCATCTGTCTTGTTTAGAAATAATGAATGGAATAACATCTACTTATGTGTATGTGGCTCTTATGTTTTGTAGCACTGGGGTTCTCAAACTTCTTTGGGGCCAGGGACCCCTTACAGCGGAGGAAATATGCCGAAGACCGGCTCATAATCCCAACAGCAGTTACGCCAATGCATGCTACCATTTGTACTCTTAGAAGCCAGGGAGTAATGGACACAATATGCTTGTAATACTGCTCCCCATTTGTAGATATGAAACTTTTTGATGATGCTGCACAATTTTATAATTCAAATCAAATTATTTTGCAGAGTGCCACGGACCCCACTTTGAGAATCAGTGGTGTAGCAGACTGCAGCCTCTTGTCTACGGCAGGACTCTGACTTTACTGCTTTATGCAAATACAGTTTGAAATTAAGCCATTTGATTGGTTGTATGGAAACAAGTTTACCATCTATGTAGACGGATACCTGAATAGAATTGCATTCCTCCCTTTTGGTTTCTGATTCTTTTTTTCAAAGGACAAGTGATCTACAGATGCTAGCAGACAAAATGCTATTTAATACCAGTTGGACGTAAACATGTGAAATGCATTTCCTACCTCCATGAAACACTTGCAACGCCTTTCTGTAGTAGTTGAAACATGCATTGTAGGTCTGCAACTAATGATTATTTTCATTAAAGATTCATTTGCAGACTATTTTCTCGATCCTATAAAACATAACAAAATAGTGAGAAATGGCCACACATTAATAAAGGGCACAAGGCGATGTCATCAGATGTTTTGTCCGACCAATACTCCAAAAACCTTCAAATGTTCAACTTACTATAATTTAATGGGAACATTTCACATCTGAGGAACTGGAAATGTAAATAGTTCATTTGACTAATCATTGCAGTTCTGCCTCATAGATTACATTGGATTTCAGTCTTCCTCTCTTTCAATCGCTCATTTTTTCCTCTTAGTGAGCATTACTGCCTCCATAGATGTCCATTCATTCCTCTGCAGTCAGGAGACATCTGTACCCCTATGCTCGTGTGGTGCCCACTGCCTTTAGATTTTCTGCTGTATCTGTACAAAATTCCACTCAAATTGATAAAACCGTGGGAAGTCAGAGTCCGACATGATTATTTCAGACAATTGTACAATGCTTTTTATTTAATTCGCTCAAACGGTGTAAAGATGGGTTAAAGAGTGCCTCACCAATGTCGGTCAGTTGGTAAATACAGATAAATGCTCCACAGGAAACGGTTGAAACTAAGTAGCTTCATTAGCCAAGTCAGCATGACATCTTACTATTCCACATGCACACACTCACACGCACAGCATAAAAACCAGGAAACGATGACGGCATGTGCTTCTGTCCAGTTTACTTTTTGATTGATTAACCCTTTTCCACTCTTAATGTATTTCATGGGGCTGCACACTGCGCCTCACAGCCAGAGGGGTTGGATCCCGGGCTTCTGTGTGGAGCTGGCATGTTCTCCCCGTGTCAGCGCGGGTCTCTCCAGCTTCTCCGTCTTCCTCCCACAGTCCAAAGACGTGAATGGTTGTCTGTATACATGTCGGCCAGGGCGCTCCTACCTTTGTAGCTTTTGACATTGTGGATCTCTTGTGGATGTCTTTAGTGTTGTTGGTGTTGAGGTCTCCTCACACCTCCACTATTCCTCCTTGATGCCAGCTTTCAGGCTTCCTTGTCACCTGACTTAAAGGCAGCTATTCTTTGGCTCTGGATAAGCGCCCTCAACCCTCCATTTATTCAAGCTGTCTGATCGGGGAATGATTTTATTGTCTTTGTGATCGCCACATCATCAACACATCTGCTGATGTCACTGTTGACAAAAGAGGCATTTTCAAATAAAAATGATTTGTGGACATATTTAGCTTAACAACAGATAGAATATCAATAAACACAGGGCCACTATTAGATCTCATGTAGTCTTTAATGCTGTGTGTGTGTTTCTTGTGTTTCAGATCTGGGATTTGGCCGATCCCGATGGTAAAGGCTATCTGGACAAACAGGTAGGGATTGGAACAGTGCTCTCTGTGCTGAGTGTACTATCGGAGAAAAGGGGGAATTACTGTGGCTGCAATTATGCAAAAGTACTTAAAGTAACCAAATGTCTACAAGTTGATCTTATGAGCTAACCCCAGTTGTAATAATGCCCCAAAATGTTCAAAGCCTTTTTGAACTGCAAAAGGGTAAACCAGAAAACATGAGCCTCTCCAGGCAAAGATAGATATTTATGTAAACATTGCCCGATACATTCTTCTTCTAGTTCCTCAGTAATGGTGTTAATGTATGACAGGAGATGCATGCCTTTGTGGTGCTACGTCAGCGTTACTTATCTCATGTAGAGAATGACACTAAGTGTTTTCTGTCTCAGGGGTTTTACGTAGCTCTGCGGCTGGTGGCTTGTGCCCAGAGTGGTCAGGAAGTTAGTCTGTCCAGCCTCAACCTCACGATCCCGCCCCCCAAGTTTGTGAGTATGACTTCATCATGAAAGCTCAAATACACAAATTCTTTGTATGACATTTTTGTTTTTCAGAATATTGACATTTACATGGAATTCATATCAAAGCTGGAGATATTTTTGTATAATACAAATTATACTCAGGTTATGTTACCATGTTGTTGAACTTTGTATCAAAAGCTCATTCTGAGAGAAGATGTGTGCACGATCATGTGACAGTTCTGTGGTAGCCATCTTTGTTTGTCTGATTTCAGAAGGACAGCGGCAGTCCGTCTCTAAGCAACACAGCATCCGCCTCCGGAGAATTACACTGGGCTGTCAGGGTGTGTTTACACACACGCACACACACACACACACACACACACGCACACGCACACACACAGTAGGATGAAGCAGTCATTAGAGATGTTTCTCATTGAGTCAGAAAGACTTAAGGAGAAATAAATTCAATTTCCCAAGCTCTGTTTATTTTTGAGAGTCCTAAAGACCATTTTAACAATTACTGACTGGATAATATTTCCAGATGACATGGGCCGTTGATATTTTTATTTATTAAAATACAAATGTATGCACTCCCCATTTTCTTAACGTTTGATGACAGCATATAAACATAGATATTGCATAGAGCCGTACTAACACATTATTTATGTTTTCCACTGATATATTAGTATTATTCCAGCAGAAAGCACTAACAAGTTTATTTTTTTACACTGTAAAATGTCCCGCTCACTACATGAAATGTTTTTATCTCTTAAATATCGGTATTGTTGGGTCTCCCAGATTGCAGTTGAGTCAACCATTCAGTTTGTGAATAACCTTGAGCTCTTCCATCAGAGCGAGTCAGCCTCAGACAGTCTAACATTTTCAAATCAGGCTTTTTACATAACTGCTGTGTGTTTGTCTTTGTAGCACGAGGAGAAGAGTAAATTTGATGGGATTTTTGAGAGTTTGGCTCCAGTCAATGGCCTGCTGTCGGGAGAGAAGGTCAAACCAGTCCTCATCAACTCCAAGCTACCTCTGGATGTCCTCGGGAAGGTATTGACTTCAAGTTTGGTCGCTTGTATTAGGTTTATATTGGGCTTGTTGATTCCATGATTGAAGATTAAATTACTCAAGTCAGAAAAAAACGTGTTCTGTTTCACATAAATAAGAAGTGACATGAATGAAATGGTAAAACGGTTATATTGAGTGATGGATTGTCAAACATGGGTTTGTGGTAATGAAATAAAATGTGTCGTAGTTTAGTCACTCTTTTCATTTCTATGACTGTCCTCATGTGTATTTCTTGCTGTTAGGTTTGGGACCTGAGTGACATCGATAAAGATGGCCATCTGGACAGAGATGAGTTTGCAGTGGTGAGTGTTATCTTCTTCCTTGTTACCATACATCTTTTTGATTCTCTGTAGCCTGAAATAACTGTGAATAAATTAGGGCTGCACAATTAATCGAATTTTAATCGCGATCACGATTATGGCTGCCACGATTAAACGAGCGTGATCGTCGGCGATATTAACATTTAAAATGCGTGCTCTGCTACATATCAAATCAAGCGCTTCCTCAACTAAGAGTCAGCCAACCACCAGGGGGAGAACGAGATGGGAGGTGTCATGCACGCACCCTGCAGCGGCACACCAGGTGTGTGTCTGTGTGACTCTCACAGAGGGGGCGTGTCTGCAGCACCGGACTATGAATCACTCCGCCGTGGTGAAAGCGGTCACAGTCTTTTCCTTGTCGTATGTCTTTCTTTTTAAATAACGCCTACATACCGTAACGGTTTTGTCCACCACCCTTATCCGTCATTATACTTTACAGGGAAGACAAAATGATCCCAAACTTGTGACTTAAATGACCCGGGGGCTTCTGAAGCTCCTCCGCTCGCCGTGACTTTCGCCGTTAAATGCTTCTAACCTGCTCCGTTCATGTGAACACATGCTTTATATCTGTTCACTGACACTCTGCATTGATATTCGGGGACTTGTTACTTGTAAAGGAACAGCAGCAGTAAAACTGTATTACACAATATGATGATTACACTGTAAAAAAAGAAGAAAAAATACTCAATTGATCCGCGGATCGACCCGTGATCCGTTACACCACTAATCGTGATCAATAATCGCGATCTCAATATTGATCAAAATAATCGCGATTATGATTTTGGCCATAATCGTGCAGCCCTAGAATAAATAGACACTCTGTTTCCAACTTATTCCCCCCCCCCCCCCCCCCCCACACACACACACACACACACACACACACACACTCTCTCTCTCACTCACTCACTCACTCACTCACTCACTCACTCACTCACTCACTCACTCACTCACTCACTCACTCACTCACTCACTCACTCACTCACTCACTCTCTCACTCACACACACACACACACACACACACACACACACACACACACACACACACACACACACACACACTCTTTTGCCCCCAGAACATCCTGTCTTGTTTGTGGCATGGATTGATTGTGGCATCCATTCCTTAGAGATTCTGCTCTATGTTGACATGATAGAATCACCGGCTGCACACTCCACGTCCCACAGGTGGTAATGGATTGACATCAGGTGACTGTTGAGGCTGGTGGAACCAGCTCGGCATGACTTGGGCTTTGTACAATGGCCTGTTATCCTGCTGGAAGTAGCCATTAGAAGATGAGTGGACTGTGGCCTTAAAGGGATTCATATGGTCAGCATCACATATAGGCCGGGGCATTTAAACCATGTTCACCAGCAGCAGCCTGAACGTTGACACAAGGCAGGCTGAAACCATGGATTCATGTTATTGACGTCATACTGTGCAGCTGCAGTCTGCCTGTGTCAGCAGACATTGAGATATGCCAGACGAGGAAACGTTTATGCAAACTGCCCCTTCAGTTTCCTGTCCTTAGCCAACAGCAGTGGCTAACAAGACAGTGTGGTCTGCTGCTGCTGTAGCTCAGACAAGTCGAGGTTTGACGGGTTGTGTGTTGGAGATACGGTCACCTGGACTGTGGCTGAGAAGGTAGAGCGGGTCCGCCTTCAATTTACAAGATCGGTGGTTTGATCCCCGGCTCCTCCAGTCCATGTCGACGTGTCCTTGCAAGACAAATTGGCCCCCAAATTGCTCCCGAAGGTGTGATTGTGTGTGAAGGATTAGTTAGTTCTGATGGGCAGGTGTATTAATGGGTGAATGACATGTAGCGTAAAAGTGCTTTGAGTGGTCGGAAGACTAAAAAGGCTTTACAAGTATAAGTCCATTTACCATTTTACAAGGGTGTCCGTTGCAGGACATGAAAAGCCCAATGACTCCAGGAACTCTAAGAAGATGTACTAAAGAACAGGAAACAATAGGCAAAATACAGATAGATCAAATATTAGATTGGTGTCAGTGCTCAATATTAGAACTTGTGTCTGAACATGATCTGTTGTCTAAAGGCTATACAGTATATGCAGCCAGTGAGTGCATTAACAGCAGTGTGCTCCCCTAGGCCATGCACCTGGTGTACCGCGCCCTGGAGAAGGAGCCTGTTCCTGCACTCCTCCCCTCGGCCCTCATCCCTCCGTCTAAGAGGAAGAAGAGTCTGGGCTCGGTGGCCGGCTCTATGCCCGGACTCCCCGCAAGCCCCCCCCCACCAAAAGACTCGCTACGCTCCACACCCTCCCACGGCAGCATGAACTCCCTCAACAGCACCGGCAGCCTGTCGCCCAAACACACACTCAAGTCTGGACAGGTAATACGCTACACTGACATGCTACGCCTCAATCAGTAAAAACACAATAATACTTTTATGTACTTATGTTTATTGAATGTGTATCTGACACATTGAAATAACTAAATCTGATACACCTTATTTTTTACAAGCTACTAAATCAAATAATGGTTTAACACTTAAAGTATGGATATGATATGAACAAAAAATTAACCGGCAGAATGCAACTTCTGAATTGACGCAACCTGCTAGAGAGAAGACGTACCACTCTGTTGGAGTTGTTCGTAGTACAGATGCACTCTGATTGTATGGAAGTTCTTCCCTCTCAAACTGTCGTTGATGAGGTCAGACACCAGCATGCATAGAGCGCACAAACCCGACCACAGCCGGTTACTCACCGAAGGGTTATACACAAAGTAGGGGTGCGGCGGTACCCGTAGGTCACGGTTTGGTTCGTACCACGGCTTAGTTTTACTGATTTTCTATTAAATGAATTGCTTCATTGCTCACCAGGCCTTTTTGACTTCCACAGTAAAAAACAATGTGTTAACAGTTTATTTCTTGAAGAAGGGGAGCTCTCTAGGGGGTTTATTTCTCTGGGGTGTGATAATAACCTGGGAAATGATCTCCTGAGAACAACCACATTGACTCGTAACGGAATAGATCTCTGTAGAAGTAACCTTTTGTAGAACACTAGCACCAAACGCATGCCTCTGCCTCTGTCTCAGCATTCGCTGAACTGGGTGGTCCCAGTGTCAGACCGAGGTCGCTATGACGACATCTTCCTGAAGACCGACGCTGATCTGGACGGGTTTGTCAGCGGACATGAAGTGAAGGAGATCTTCATGCACTCTGGACTCTCTCAGAACCTCCTGGCCCACATATGGTAGGCTCCAACTCATGTTCCATGTTCCATGCTCGACAGTTCATGCTGTTTATTTCTCGGCTAAGCTTATTATTGGATTGATACCGCTCTCTAATAAGTCTTTATTTAGAGCTCATAAGTTGTGACTAATGGCTTTATTAGTGGGTGATAAATCATCAGTTATAAACCAATAATGAGAACAAATTTGCACTATATCCAAAGTAAGTGGCCATTTGGTCTAGTCAGTCAAGGGGATTTTCACAACCTGGCAACCCAAAAGTTGGCTTACAACAGATCTTTAAAACTTATAAAATATTGAACCATTGATAAAGCTGTTGGTTGTAAAGGGTGCCTTTTTAGAAAGTGGTACCTTTTAGATCTACCAGTGTCAGAAATGCTTCACAAAAGATGAATGATTCTCAACAGGTCAGAGGTCAAATGTAACACCCTGTGAATTTCTGACAGATGTCACTCATCCTTAATGCTTAATGGAAATGAGTCTGCTAACCAGTGTCAGTTCTTCAGATGACAGAGGCCAGGCCATGTTTCTCTAACCCAAACGGCTTGATTCACTGCTTCCAGCTCAGTTTCTGCAGACAGCCCATCTGGGTTGTTCATGTTGGCTGCTCAGTAGCTCAGGAGAACCGTCTCTCTTGGGTTTGGTGTTCTGATCATTAAGGAACAATCTGTTTTTAGAGATGTTACGGGGAGCAAATTGAGGAAATATGGCAGGAAATTGGACCAAAAAATGTGTCTACGGTGACTTTGAGCAAGCAAGTTAGGATAGAGTGGATTTAGTTTGATTGCTCTCATTCAGGATACTCAGTCAAATACAAGTCAGCAACAGTGTTGGTAAACTTTTGGTGTGCAATATATTTCAGCCACAAAATGTCTGCATGTTTAATTTGATTTCTTGCAAATGATTTCTTGAGGTAAGCGGAGGCTTGATTCTTTTCTTCTTCTTTTCTCTGCTGAATGTCTGCTCCTCCCTGCAGGGCTCTGGCAGACACCAGGCAGATAGGCAAGCTGACCAGGGAGCAGTTCGCCCTCGCCATGTATCTCATCCAGCAGAAAGTCAGCAAGGGCGTGGACCCCCCACAGGCCCTGACCGCCGACATGATCCCCCCCTCAGAGAGAAGCACTCCTGTGCCTGTAGGTCCCTCACACACACTGCATGGTTACTACAGCTGAGTGGGACGCCTGTATCAATGTATTACATGGGGCTCAGGAGGTAGAGCGGGTTGGCGTTTACCAAATGCAACCATTTATGCAGCCTGATGGACTGTATATATTCTATAGTAACACTATGATAAGCTATAGTTAAAGGCAGAATCACAGAAAACCTATAATTCTAATCATGTGGAGTGACGTGAACAATAAATGCAGCTATCTGCTCTACTAATGATCCGCTCTGAAAATGTTAAATGGCCAGTAAAAAATACCAATATTCATCGTCAAAATGTTACTATCCCTTTGTGATGATGTTTTAAATGAAGCCACACTCATTAGATATCTGCCCTCTGCTGTATACAATAGCTCCTCTTAGGGATGCCCCCCAGGGACCGGTTCTAAATGAGTAAAACCCGGAGTATTGATGCGGTCCGGAGTTAATGGTTCTGCTATCGGTACTTTAGAAGTTCTGGAGTGAGATGTCCTCGTCTCAAACCTCCTCTCTCTTCGCTGTGTCTTTGTGCTTTACTCTGACACACAAACACACACACACCGGCTCAGTACAGCGTGAGACTCCCATCATGGCAGAGAGAACAGAAAGATCCAAAGTGTGGCTACATTTGACTCCAGTAGATGCTGAGAACTCTGGTTGTCTCAAACACAGTAAAACCCTCACAAGTAAGAGAGGAAACAGCAGCAGTTTATCACAACATGTGACCAACAAGAGACCATCAATCTGCAGAAATTATCACTTTTCTACTGTTCGTGGAGCAGCCGTCCATCCTCGTCCACTGCAGGTAACGTTAGCGATGCCATACAGAGTTTGATCAGAAGAACTGGATAATAAATAAAAGCTAATCATTGAGCTAATTGTTTAGCTGAAGTCTCTAATACTCAAAAAGAACCAATAAGAATACTAGTATCGATACAATCCTAGCAATTCCCATCCCTAGCTCTTCTTCACAGTGTGTTCATGTATTATGGTCTTTATTTCAGACAGTGTGATCCACCCTCCGCTATAAATCACAGTTCAAAATCCTGGATTTTTTGTATTTCCTGGGAAGTTTGAAAAAAAAGCTGCATAATGACAGCAAGGTGCTTAATTTCTCCAGTTACCCTCTTATCACCCTCCTTAGAAGTGTTGATCTATCTTTTTCCCTTGTTGTCAGTATGGTTGTATGACCATTATGTTTGTCTTCACAGCATGCATAATACTAGTATAAGATAACACAGAAAAAGAACAAGGAACGTGCTTTGTGCTGGCGGCTTTTTGTGTCTCAAAATGTTCGGTCTCTGTTGACGTGAGTGGAAACAGTTTATCATCATTGTCATTGACTAAGTGATTTCTCTCTGGCTGCAGAGCTTGTCAGGATACATGACCCCGGTGGGATCAGAGATGGCGGCTCTGTCTGAGATGAGACGGGTGAGTCAATACTTCTCTCCTCTCACGTTTGTCCTGCTCTGAGTACATTTGTGCATAAAGCTGTTCAGATGTGTCTGCTAGACGTCCTGTTCCTTGAGCTGTACCAATTTCCCAATCTGCAAAAATCTGCGTATTTGGTGGAAGACGATTTGAGAATGTGACCCACAAAGACATGTAAATGTAAAGATTGAGGAGAGGTGAATCAATTGTACAGTGCGTTGTTAATGTGTTCACCCGCTTGGTGTTTTTACAGTTTTATTCTTAAATTCAAATTGATGAATTTATAATTTAAATGGATTTTTAATTTATGTAATATGTGAAGATAATTGTTTTTATGATGCATGCATGCATATTGTATTTTTTAAAGAATGTTTTTAAGACAAGTTTTTTTTTTTCATTTCACTTTTTCACTTTCACCAATTTTGAGTATTTTGAGCAGGTCCGTCACTTACAATCCAAATAACAATCCATTTATACTCCACGTTGTTATGCAACAAAACAGGAAGAACAAACGTGAGAGGAAAAACACTTGCAAACGACTATCAAAGATATTTACGCCCACTGTTCTTCTCTTATCCCAACTTTTTTTCACCTCTGATGTGTCTAACTTCCCCCTCTTCCTCCTCTCTCAGGCCTTAATGTTGAAGTTGTGGGTAGGTATCATGGACCTACGCTGTATTAAACTGGAAATGCTTTCAGTACCTGGCCGTTCAGGCTGATTACTGGAAAGCATTTGACTTTTCTCTCCATTCCAGTGCAGTGACATTGTCTCACCCTGTCAACTGTCTGCTGATCAAGGGAAGATTCTTGTCTCCACATTGTTGGGCTTACGTCACTAACAAATGCGCGTGGACAAAATACTGGAACTTTTTTGAAAACCACCTTCATGAAAACTTTTTCAACATTCTCAGAGGGCTTAATTTGATACATAAAATATCAAAATCCACAATCTTTCCTTTCCTCGGCAGTTTGTCAGTGGTGGTGACGCCTCCCCCCTCCACATGTTGGTGACCCCGCCCCCGCCCACTGACTCCACCTCTGTGCTGCTCCTCTTATCGAGCGCTGGTTTCTCTCCTATCCTCTCTTCTCCTCTTCTTCCTCCTCCTCACCTTCGGCCTGGTTCTGCCATGGCGCCGTCGGTACCATTTCATTATCCCGCTTCACTTCTCCCACCAAAATAAGGTTCACTTTGCCAACCCTTTTTTTTGTCTTCCCTCTCTCCGTTTCTCTCTCTCTCTACAGGACAGCTCCAGTTCAGTGGGTTCAGGGGAGTTCACTGGCATCAAGGAGCTGGACGACATCAGCCAGGAGATAGCACAGCTGCAGAGGTAACCAACAATACCGACAGTATAGCTTTTATTTTGTAGAACATCTCATTAAGCCGATACTTATTGCAGTAACCATAGCAACAGCGTAGGCCTTTGCATGTTTTTTATTAAGTAGTAATTGCCTCGACATTTACAAAATGCAGTTTCCTTGTTCACTACGATGAATGCACTCGGTCATAGTCTGTGTCAAAGCTTTGAGTTCTGCCAAAACTGTCACTCTTCAGCAGCCAACACACCTCCTGTTAACCTCTAACATGAGCTTCTCTCTCATCCATCGTCTTCATCCGCATCCAGGCTTCTCTCCTCACTTTCCATAGTAATGATAAGACACAGCTGTTTACCTGAGGGGAGGGGGTAAACACTGTATGAGAGCAGTGCAGTGCGGCGGCTCTGCTCAGGAAAACATTACTCCACTATATGTTTACATATATATTATATATTAATGCTCTGATTAATATATAATATATATGTTCTTCTTAAAGCTTCTCCATAGACAAGCTTTAAATAAGGAAGATTAGTTCACCGTAAAAAGCATTTGATAATCCAATATCTTTCCAATATATATATATATATATATTTTTATAGAATATAGTTCAGAGGTTTCATAAAAAATATCACAGCACTATTTTTTTTTACTTGCAGTACTTTTTCAGTCGGGGCTTATCATGCTGACATAAGAATCCTACCAAAGTCCACCACTAAGGTTGGCGGACACAAAGTGCCACTGTGTGTTTATTTAGTCGCCTTTTTTAAATTTACCGTCATTGCTGTTATGTTTTGTAAAAGGAAAGCTTCTCATGTGACGTTACATCTCCAAGACTAAAAAGCTAGATGTCACTGCCAGTCCTTAACTCCAGTGTAGTTTGTTTTTACATGACAGAAAACTTCAGTGTCTCAGAATCTTTAAACAAATCTCATTAACTTTAACGCACAGAACACTTAACCCACACTCGTTACAATTCGTAACGCTCTACTTTGCCACACCCATCCAGCTGTAAACTGGCTGTACGACTGACAAAAGAAGACACAAAGAAGACATGTTAGCTTCAGCCGTAATCTGAACACGCATATTGTTTTCAGCATTACCTGCTTGAGATGTCATGTTACTATGTCCAGATTTCAAATCTGTCTCTTCTCGAAGAGACTGAAAAAGATAATACAGCATGGTCAAAATAGACCATTCAATATCTTATTGTGTCACAGGAGGCCTGCCTGCTTCTACAAGACTTGATCTAATTGCTTTAATAATTGTGTTACTCCTTTCTCCCATAAATGGCATTTTATTTTACTGAAATGCTGTATGGTTGATCCTGCTTAGTTTTTTCTTACGTAGAAATCAAACCAACCAATCATCTGAGCTCCACTGAGCGATGTATGAGCGCGAGCCATGGGATGGCCTCATTAACCAAGCACGTCCCAGTGTGTCTTGAGTGAAACCCTCAGTGTCTGTTCCGCTCATGAGACTGACGGGTTAGTGTTTGCTTTGAAGGGGAATGTCCCTGACAAAAGGGTGTTGACGTGCAAAGATGGTGGACACAGCTGCAGAAGTTACTCTGTATGAACTATGGTCCAACCCTTTTTCTGTGATAAAATGCACACGTGAAAAGGAAACATCAAACGCTGATGATGGTTTTAGCACACACACACACACACACGCACACGCACACGCACGAGGACGAGGGAGAAACGACTCCCTATGAACTACGTTACTCGCACACATAGACTATAAGACAACTGAACAACTGAATCACATGTCATTTAGATCATGGTGCAGGCGCTTCCTTCCAAAACACATGCAGGTCTAAACCTCATTTTCATTCTTATTTGGAGCCAATAAACACATCTGTTCTTTTTAAATATTTATTTTCTTTCTTAAGATATGTTCCCTTACATTGCCAATAGAGTGAAAATTTATGGAAAATACCGTGATATAATACCGTCACCGCAAAATAGATAAAAATAATAATGCAACATATTTGAAGTCATATTGCCCACCCCATGTATGAGCTTCACTTCTCATCTTTGGCTTTGTCTCATCCTACTGCTCTCTCCTTCCATCCATCACTCCATCCAGCCAGCCGTCCACTCTTCTTTTGATGTGTGTATTTTATCAACTTTTTGTTTGTTCACCACTTATTCTCCATGCTGCGTCAGCACTCTTGCCTTTACCCAGTGGAATACTCTCAGGTAAACACCCCGGCTGCTGGGCTGGCCTTCTGTCTAATCTACTGTGACACACACTCAGAAGGAGCACAGGCTCCGCCTCCTACTTTTTTACTCGTGGTTATCAGCGGAATTCACATATGTTTAGATTTGCCTATTAGTAGATCAGTTCGCAAATCAATTTTAATGTAAGCGATGGGGGACAAAATCTACAGTCCTTAAATGAACATCTCAGTTTATTTGAATAATAATAATTTGAATTAATATGAGGCTTTGGCAGTCTGTGTTAGACAAATCATATCTAAGAGTTTGGTACAAAATTCCCTTTTTGTGATTATTCCTCTACTGAAGGAAAGCAAAGGGGGTTATTTGTACGACTGTACCTTCAGATTAATTTTGGAATGTATCTTTGCACAGAAGGACGATTATGGATTATTGTCCCACATCACTGACATTCAAAGTCTTTTACTGGCCAATATAAGAAAGGAGCAGCAGTAATTACACCAAGCAAATCCTGTTTCAATATGCATTTGAGCACATGACTATTTTTAGTTTTTAGACAAACTTCGAAACTTTCCTAAAATAAATCTGTCTGACACCCCAAAAACACGATTTAAGCTAGCTTTAATGTGTGTAGAGGATAGATGGAGGGATCTTAGGTCATCTCACTGAGTCATACCAAAATAATATTGTGCTGCTATATATTTCTATATAAGGACACAAACACACCACACACATGTGACATTGTGGATTTGATAGAAACTCAGTCCAGTGTCTCGTCACTCTTGACATGTCCATGTGTGTACACAGCAGGGGGCTGGCTGTTCATGATTCTTTCTCTGTTCTGATTGTTTCTCTGTGTGTGTGTCTGTGTGTGTGTGTGTGTGTGTATGTGTGTGTGTCAGGGAGAAGTACACTCTGGAGCAGGACATCAGGGAGACAGAGGAGGCCATCAGACACAAGAGTGCAGAGGTGCAGGTGAGGGCACCTTGCTCACTGGTCAATCATAGCTTTGGCACATGATACTTGTTTGTCACTCATAGGTTGTTTTTTTGTCCCCTCAGGAGATGCAGAATGACCTGGACAGAGAGACAGCCAGCCTGCAGGAGCTGGAGGCTCAGAAACAAGATGCCCAGGACCGGCTGGAGGAGATGGACCAGCAGAAACACAAGCTAGAGGACATGCTGAACGAAGTCCAGATAAAGTGCCAGGAGGAGTCTCAGATGGTGAGCGAAGGGTCCGGACGCACTGACAGCAACAATTGATGCACGCAGACGACGTTTGTCATTTTAACCAGTGAAAGATACAGCAGTAGGCTGCTCTTCTTCTTCTTCTACTCCTCCTTCTTCTCCTTCTCCTCCTCCTTCTTTTTTTACTTCTTATCATGATTATCATTATTAATTCATAATATATTTATTTAATGTAAATGCCATCCTCTGGGGAAACCCCCTAGGTACTGCGGCTACAGAAAAAACAGTTATGTTTACTGGCTTCTCATTTGGCGCTCCAGAATCAAAGGGTAGGCGACTTCGACCTGCTACGCGTTCGGCCCTTTAAAACAAGCGGAGTACCTCAAAAAGGGCGTGAGAGAGGAAGAACTTGGCGATGTGGGAGAAACAGAAATCAAGGCAGACGTTTCCAGCCGTGTGTCACATCGCGGTAGCTATGCTACAGTGTGGTGTGCGGTTTCAATAGGTCGCCAGATGCAGAAGGGATTTCATTGGGCCACGGTCTCTCGTTCATTTCGCTCTCCTCCGCCTCCAGATCTCGACCCTCCAGAGTCAGATCCACTCGCAGGAGACGGATCTGCAGAGCCAGGAGGAGGAGCTGAGCCGGGCGAAGGCCGACCTGGGCCGGCTGCAGCAGGAGGAGAACCAGCTGGAGCAGAGCCTGGCCGCCGGCAAGATCCAACTGGAGACCATCATCAAGTCTCTGAAGGCCACGCAGGATGAGATCAACCAGGTAGGAAACAGGGCCTGTGTGTGAGAAGTGTCAGCAGGGGGCATCGTTGCACTGTATGATCTACCTCTGTATTACCACTGACGCCCCTTGTACCACTAGAGGAGCTGGAGTTTCATTTAACCTCAGCTTGTCATCTGTTCTCTGTCGCTGCTCCGTACTCGAGTCAGAAGGTCACACGGAGAGTTGAGTTGAGCAGTTGATCATTTCCTCACGCTGCCCTGCAATAATACCCAATTATTAATGACACAGTCCCCGACACTTTTTTATTTTTCATAAAACCCCACATACAGTGTGCCGCCCAGGGAAGTACCAGCTGTTCATGTCGTATCTCAAAAACATAATTCGTGCTCATTCATCAGTCCAGAGTGAGTTGTAGTGGAAGCTGTAGATAGTTTTGTATTTGTTTGTCCAGGTTTGAGACATCTGCCTCCACTTCCAATGCAAATGTAGCTGAATGAAAATTAATTTGTGGTGCTCACAAAACTAAAACCGTGTTGCTGTTTTTTTTCCAGACACAGTGTCCTCAGTACTCAGGATAATCTACAGAACACACTGTCAACAGTTTCAATGTGGACAGTTGTTTTCCTGTAGGAAGTAGTTTTGAATTTAAGGCTCCAGGAGAAAAATCTTTCCAAAAATGGGACGGTGTGCCTTTAAATTACCAAATTAGTTTTTATTTTCAGGCAAGACTCTACAGTCACACAATTTAGAAATTTTGGGTTATTCTGCTTCCATAACATGTCTTCTTTCGGATAAGTGGGAGGAAAACCTCCCAAATACACATTTAGGTGTTTATTTTACTACTTTGTCTACTTGATCTGCAGATTTCTTCACAATGAAGACCATGCAGCGTGGTATCCAAACGTCCCGCTGTCACTCAACTGTGTGTTTGTGTGTGTTGTGCAGGCTCGTAGCAAGTTGTCCCAGATTCAGGACAGCCAACAGGAAGTGTCCAAAAGCATTGAGCAGTACAACAGCACCTTGAACGGAACCCACGGAGGCAGCATGACCAACCTGGCCGACATGAGCGAGGGCTTCAGCGACAGAGAGAACGAAGGCTTCCCGGCCATGGTGAGAGAGGTCAGGATCTCCAGCGGAGCTCTGCGTGGTCTGATGACACATTTGAAGTTCTACACAAAAGGGCCTCAGACTGACACACTTTCGACAGTTAAATTCAGTAGCATCTATCTACGGTGTCATGATTCCTGCAGCGTTGCCCTGTGAAAAAGGAACCTCACGAGTCGCGCTGTGTGCGGTGAATTCTTCTCTCCCTGAAGCGTTGTGAAGAAGAGCTGTAAAAAACGTCACAACGTTTTTGTTGTTTTTAGTCCGTCAAACTATTTATTTCAGCCAACAGTGTTAGTTTACTTATAATGCTAAGATGGTAAAATTTCCTTTTCCAGGCTTTTTTAAGGGGTTCCACTATTCCTCCTCCTCCTCCTCCTCCTCCTCCTCGCCCAGGCCTATTATCATGTAGACTAGAGATTAGCAGCAGTCTGCCCAGATCTCGGCAGTCATTTCTGTCATTTGAACCGTGTTTTTGCTAAAACCTCGGTTATTATTTTCTCTCCACTGTGTTCCCTGGAGACCGCACTGATCCAATCCCACAATCCATTCACTTTACTCATAATAACACAACGACCCCGGCTCGGTTCGGCTCACAGCTGTCAGAAAGCTCTCGGGATCAACGGCGGGATCGGACTCAGGGTTACCTACGAAGCACCGGTGCAGGTTTTTTTTAATGAACCATAACAAGGTAGAGAGGCACAGAGTCGGGATGGCACGTGAAGAAATGTATTAAAACACACACTCTCTCTGAGGAATGTTGCAGTCCAGACTTGGGCTTCCTCTCCACAAGAAAAAGAAAACTGCCTCTTGTTTTTAAAGTGAAATTTAATCCTTAGGGAAATGTGTGCGTGCGCCCTCATGTAGTGTAATTAGGGCTCTCACTAGACATTCTTATAAAAGAGCTCTCGAGGTTGATTCCTGCACTTCTTGCTGTAAGTGGAAAATTATTAAAGGATAATTGTGGTTTATTACAACTTGGGTCGACTTGTAGTGGAGTCAATCTTTTTTTTACCAGTTAGGATAACATAGTATTCGCCAACTTAACTGCTGCAGTTCTGGGAACAGGACATCAGTACCATGAAGCCGTGGAGGTGGATCAGTCGTGTCTTACTAGAATTCTGAGAAACATGCACCCAAACGACCATTCAATACACAAACCACAACGACCCCCACACAACCAACCACAACAACACATTTTATATTGTGTTTTTGTGCATATTGTAATAATAATTATTGCTTAATTTTTCTGTCTAAGAATCTGTTCTTTCCAACTCGCTAATGCTTTCTAACACAACACTTCTGCAATTACTCCCATTTGACCGTTCTGCATGTCCGGGTTATGGAGCGAGCCAGTCGGGCCAGGGCTCTTATTGTCGCACACGGACACGGCACAACACACACAGGGAAAGTAAGCTGCTGCATATTACCCGTCCTAGTAGCAGGAGCAGTGGGGCAGCTCTTACTATACAGCACCCAGCGAGCAGTTTGTGGGTCCGGTGCCTTGCTCAAGGGAAACCTTGGCAGTGCCCAGAAGACGAACTGGCACCTCTCCAGCTACCAGTCCAAACGTCGTATTGGGTTCCTTTAGCGCCGTGAAACGGCTACTGCCGCCCCCTATTTTATTATGCCCGTTGGTGTTCAAAACTTAAGCTGACCACTAGGGCCTGGGCCCATGGCATTTAAAGAGTGAGCTGACCACTCCGGCACCTACGGTGCTTAAAGGGCACATTTTCTCTGTAGTGCTAGGCGGTTCGAGTGAACGTGGCTCGCCTGCTTTCACAGCTCCCCTCGTCCTGATCTCGTCGCCTCCCGGGGCCGTGGACCCCGTGCTAGCTGCGAGGAACGGGGCCTCCTGCTCTCTGTGCGATTGTCAACCGTGGCGGACTGTTCTCAGCGCATCAAGGTTCTGCGGCGAAAGTAGCAACCCACCTGACCCGTCTCGTTGAGGGGTCCGTGGGTGTAACAAGAGCAAGAGTATTTCTCTACTTATCTAGCCTCTTGATTTTGCTCTCAAAGTGCTCCAGATATTTGAAATGTACAAAACTTTCTTTTGGGGGAGCATCCCCCTGGATCACCTTAGAGGGTTCTGCTCCTTAAAAGCCCAAACTCACTACAGGGCAAATAGTCACTAAATCGACACTGCTACTCCTGCTTGATGAAGCACATGTCTTTGAGGCAGTCTGCCTTAAAAGTGGTCCAGAAGTCTTAGAGAATCTGTCCCTGTGTGTATGCAATGTGATCATTACTGATGTTCTGTGTATATGCGTGTTTGATAAGACTGAGTAAAATATCTTCTCCTCCACAGGAGGATCCATTCAAAGTGAAGCCATCTGTGTTCAACAGCCAGCCTCAGGAGCTCCACACTGACCCCTTCCACTCCGAAGACCCGTTCAAAACAGACCCCTTCAAAGGTGATCACTCCCTTCAGAATAACGATCTCTTCTCTTCCTTGACTCCATCCTTCATTTGTTCTGCTCCGTTCTCTTTCTACTCCAGGCAGCTGATATTGTGTTTAGCTTGAGTTGCTCTCTGACTGTCTTCTATGTCTTCCTCTTTGTTTTCCTCCCGCTCTTCCGTCTCTGCTGCATTCCTCTACTGTAGGTGACCCTTTCCAAAATGACCCTTTTGCAAAGCAGCCACCGACATCTACAGGTATTTACTCGGGAGGGGGGAAAGGAGATGTATTGCTTTAAGACATGGTCACACCAGCATTTAAGAAATCACTTAATTTCAATGGCAGTCAGCCTGTTGACTCGCTTGAACAAAGTAAACTAGTGAGTGGCCCTTGAGTTGAGATTATACTGTCGCACATAAACGGAACAGTAACGGTGTTGTTGTCTGCTGTTGCAAACAGGGTTCAGTCCATAATGTGTATATTAGTATTCCAGAAATCAATATTTGGTGTCTGTGGATTTATACATAAAGTATTATTTATCTGCTCTATCAATCTGCCTTTGTTTATACATGATTGTGTTTTAACATATAACTTAATCCGTGGGGGGGGCGGGGGGGCAGCCAGCCGTATCTTTAGCCGACGTCCCTCCACATATGTGAAGCGGCAGCGCGTTCAACCGTGACTTCTGTCACACTTCCCCCTTCAGCGATATTGTGGAGTTTCACTTCTCTGCTTGGTAGATGGAGATCAGCGATAGAAATCACCCTTTTTTACACAGCAGTGAAACTGCTCCACAGTGTACAGCCTGTTACTGTGCGTTTGATCCATATTCTTTCTGCACCCCTCCCCCCACGCAGCCCAAACGCGCCACCCACATTCAAATGAATTGGAGGACTGGCATTTTCTCTGCAACGCCTGATTTGGTGTGAACGCAGCGTACTCTCCCTCGGGTGCATGACTTACAGGGTGCCTCTTATCATAACCGTCTATTAGAGTCCATGGAAGCTGTTCATTTTGTTATGATTGCAATACTGCAAAACATAGGCAGTCAAATATTTTAAGACCAGATGTTGAAGGGAGGTGTGCAGACAACTGATTAATTGAACCGCTTAAGCTGTTTTAGTTCATTTTTAGTCAGAGATTCCACTATTTCCTTTATCACCAAGACTTTCCTGAGAATTTCCAGGAGAATTACCTCTTGTTCGTTAACTGTAATAATAAATAATGTAACATGGTGGTGCTTTACACAAAATAGAACACCGGCAATATGTGCTCAACATACTGATGTCTCTAGAGAAGTGCTTTTTAACTTGTGGTCACACATGTCACACATTTTTTTCCTCATTGTTTTACTCTGGCTACTCAAGGTAAAAAAAGATTCTTAATTTTATTGTCAAAACAAGTGCATTCCAAAACAGATCCATAACATCAGCAGATAAACAAGTTTTACATGTCATGATACTTCTTTTTTTATTTTACCGTAACAAAAATAAATCGTTATTTTTTTAGTTATTCATGTTTTTAAGTGGTGCTTAAGAGTTTTTAATTGGTGACTTCTCATTGATCCATTCGATCAAATCTCCCACAATCCATAGGTGGAGGTAAACTCCAGACTTTGAAAAACATATGATCAGCAGGGTTACCGTCACCCATCACAAGGTTGGGCCCAGAGTTAGTGCAGAGTGTATACAAAATGTACATTATGTCACAAACGGCTGATCCCTCATTGGTTGCACATTAAAATTGCACAGACAAAGTTGAAATCCAAGCCGTGTCAAGCGCTCAATGTAGTATTTGTCGTGGCTCACACTGTCACACAGTGTTTGAAAAAGTGTAACCTGTCTTTTGAAATTCCTGAGCAATGTTGGTCCTGTTCTCTGGTTAATACAAACGTTTAAGAAACACTACAGGGAGAATCTTCAATAGCTTTTGTCCATCCTTTTCCGCTGCAGATCCTTTTGGAGGAGACCCGTTTAAAGAGACGGATCCGTTCAAGGCTTCGTCGGAAGATTTCTTCAAGAAGACCACAAAGATGGATCCCTTCTCCACACCGGACCCCTTCAGTAAAAGTGCCACATTACCTTCCAAGGTACTTGTTCAAGATCGAAGACCAGAACATGGAATTTTAATTTATAGAATAATATAAAATCCCCACAGATTTTAAGATGACTGCCTATTGTTTATTTGAATCACTAACAAGTTCAGCTTTTTCTTTGGATTGATGAGTGCTGTAAGAATTTCTTGAGAATTCTGGTATTGCCTATTCTGCATTTCACTAAAAACTGTATAAAATCTAAATGTGGGTGAATTCAGATTTTACATAGATGGTAATAAAAAACACTCAAGACATAATATATGAATTTATAATTAAATTAATTAAATCTTCTTATGCTTCCAGCAGCAAACCAGTCACTTCACAAGCAATGACCCATTCTCTTCAAGCAACCCAAAACCCAAAGGACCAGGTATGGTTTATTTCTGTGTTCCCTCACATGTGGCTTAGGACATCATGTGTTTTCTTTGAAAAGAAATGAATGGAATCAGTCAGTCTTTGTGCTCTCCGATATCCAATATTGCCATAAAAGTCTTTCTCATTGATTTATAGCATTTCCTACAATGGCTTAATGCAAGCATAGATATTAAAGCGATAGTGACCTTGGTAAATCTTGGTACAACAGTTTAGAAAACTAGACACTTTTCCCAACCCTAGTTTGAGGTTAGATAGGAGTCAGTTATTTCAGTGTGTCTCTGGTGGTGGTTTAGTTGGTTTAGTTGGTTTTGTGGTGGCATAACCCTTAAACGAGTGAATATCTGACGTCAGTCAGTGCAGCAGAGCTCTTCAGTCAGCTGTTTGTTCCCCTCAGCAGGAGAAAAGCTCTTTAATTTCCTCCAAGATATCGTTGCTGTCCGTACAAACACATACACATTGTGGGTCGGCTCGAATGCCTCAGTGATTGGAGGTAACTGAAGCCTGTCACCACAGCGGGGCCACTGTTTGCTCAGCCTGAGGTTACCATGTTGGTTGGCCTATTAAAACGGTGTCTGGAGAGGGAAGGTGTCACGTTTGCTTACTCACTTCCTGACTCGGATCGTCCATACTACCTCAAATACAGCTACACAGCACCCACACTGGCTCCGGTTAGGTCTGGCATTTCTCACCAAAATATCTAAATGTTTTGTACTTGAATGGGCTCTTATTAAAATCAAAACCGTAACGTAGCATCTTATTTTGTACAATCTGTAAGCAGGCCTGTTGCTGCTTAGAAACACCATTATAGCAAATGGATCCATGGTCAATTCTTGATTCTGCCATACGCAACATTTTCTTGAAACATTCTTTGAAATGCTAAAGTAAGAGCTAAATGCTAACATCAGATGCTAGAATGCTCACTATGACAATGTTAACACGCAGGTTTAGCAGGTTCAATGTTTACTATGGTCACCATCTTAGTTTAGTGTGTTACCATGCCAACATTTGCTCATTAATCGCTAATTCCTGAAGTGTACCAAATTTGATGGCGATCCATCCAATAATTGTCGAGACATTTAATTAATGGACACAAATCTCAACCATTGTTAGTCATTGGAGGAAAAGTCAGGGGATCACAAAGTAGGTAGGCTTCATTGAAAGGGAACCATTAATGTCTGTACAAAATGTTCATATAATTTAGTCGTTGAGATATTTCAGTCTGGACCAAAGTTGTGGCCCGACTGACCGAAATCACCATCTCTGGAGCCACACCATAAGTTTGGTAAAAAACAAATGCCGTGGCCCGAGGCATTATTTGTTTGGGTTGTCAGTCCACGTCCGTCCGTCTGCCTCGTCCATTCTCGTGAATGCAATATCTCAGGAAGGCCTGGGGGGGGGGATTTCTTCAACTGTGGCACGAACGTCCACTTGGACTCAAGGATGAATTGATTAGATTTTGGTGGTCAAAGGTCACTGTGACCTCACATCCGTCCAATCCACGTGAAGTGCCTGGAGGGAACAAACGTCCACTTGGCCCCCTAAATGTACTATTTACTGTACTGACTTACTATAACAAATGTCTTTTGTGTGTCAAGAAGAGCTGTACAGTATCTGTTTATAAGCTACTGAACCTCATTCTATCAGTGAGGTAAACAAGGCCGTTTCTATGGAACATGCTTTTCTAAACCCTGTTTTTTGTTTTTATAAATAATATTGTGTGAATTTAAATCGGCACCAAGCTGGTCATCTAGAACTCGTCCTGAGAGTCTTTGATACCACAGGAAGGATTGACTACCTGACCCTTTCCTTCATTTTTATGCAACTCTCGCCTGCTTAAATGCACTGGGAACATTAACCTGGCTGAATTTAAAAACAAAAACATTTTTGAAAAAAATACAGTAAAAGTGCAAATTAGATATTGAATTGTAGCGGACACCGTGACAGTTAAATACACTTTTCGGTCATCTTTGCTGTAGTTTGCGTTGCGTTGGATTGCATTGCATCTGTGAGGTATATGCCGTACTGTTGCTCCTCCGTGTGTGTTAGTCAGCTTCGGTATCAAACGTGCCGAAGTAGAAGAAAAGTCTCAACAACACTGAACATTTTAAGTTGGCTAGTAATTGTGTTCACTGCGTGTAAAAGACCTTGTTGATGTGAATTCATTGTTACTTTTTTCAGACCTGTTTGGCACGCTGGACCCGTTCGGCAGCAGTTCGTTCAACAGCAGCAGCAACAGCTCTGCAGGATTTGCAGACTTCAGCCTCATGTCGAAGCCTCGAGACCCTTTTGAAGGCCGGGCCAGCTGGCTGCCAGACTACCAGAAGGTACCAGAGGCCAGCACTCATCCTGAAATCACTTTTTTGGTGCAGATATGTACCGTAAAATGCCGTATTGAAAGTGCTGCTGACTGCTAATCAACCACATGTTCTTCCTTTCACTCGTTCTTTCCAGTCGGTGTTTGTGGACGACCCATTCAGCAGGAAGAATGACACGCCAGCTCTGCCACCGAAGAAAAGTGTTCCCCCGAGGCCCAAACCCCCCAGTGGTGAGTGTCACACTCGACAGGCTTTTGAATCTTTCTTAAATATCGGCTTTGTTATTGTACTGTCGAGTACAGTGGTCCCCAACCTGGGGTCTGTGCCCCCAAAGATCAAAGGGGGTGCTCCAGGATTTGTCTGAGGTTGTCAAAATTACATTTGCACACAGCTAAAATCATAACAACACACATAATAACCCTAACCCTAAATTATACAAAAGTCTCTATATCAACTATTTTTTTTTGTCCTCACTCTAAACTCTAAACTCAAAACATTTAGTTCAAACTTAGTTTCTCTGCACAGTTGCAAATAGAGATCACGCTATACTGTTATTATTTGCATTATACCATGTGTAGGATTACATTTGTTTCTGAGCGTTGTAAAATCCAAAAGCAAAATCAGTCAAGATGTCATCGTTATGTTGAGGAAAGTGACGAGTTATATCCATTAAAGGAAGTTGATTTAACAAAAAGAGACTCATTTAATACGCTTCAAGGAAAAGAGGTTGGGAACCGCTGGTCTATTATATTCATGGATACCCATTTAGCTTAGAAATAGTTGAGAAAGACGAGTGATGAGAGAACATACTCTGGTGGAAAAATACATGATGGTTTTTTTGTGCGATTACCACATCACCATCATGCCCGTAGTCACCGCCCTGCTGGGTTTTACATGCATGCTGAAGAATGAAGAGGAAGGGTGTGTGTGTGTGTGTGTGTGTGTGTGTGTGTGTGTGTGTGTGTGTGTGTGTGTGTGTGTGTGTGTGTGTGTGTGTGTGTGTGTGTGTGTGTGTGTGTGTGTGTGTGTGGTTTCATGGACTGTGAGCAGAAAAAAGATATAATGAATAAAAGACTTAGGTGGACAAGAAATTCTAAAGTAAAATAAATGAAATAAAAGATGGAGTGGAGAGAAAAGAGTGAAAATACTAATCCTGCAGAGTTGGTGATAATTCTGTCTGGGTTCATGGGTGACAATATTAAGCGTAGTCCTTTGAGACATTAATGTAAAAAATATTGATAAAAGCAGTTTGTATATGATCTATTCTGCTTTCTTAGATAAATACATATATATAAATTGCGATACACCAAAATGAAAATGAAAACAATTCTTTAGTGCTTTAGTGTTAAAAACGTTCTCATACCGTCTGAATACACCATGTGAATGGCTCCATGTGTACTTCCTGTCAGCTGTTGTCATTCACATACACTGCAAACCGAAACACACCGGGACACATTTACAATGTTAACGTTTAGGAATGTGAAATGGTCTACATATTGTAAATAGTTGTGACGTCATTTAAAGGCACAGTTGGTTGAATGCGGGCTGTACGGGGTTCATTTCTCCATGATTTGAGCTGTTCACACTATTTATATAGCACTTAGACCTGCTTTATGATTAAAAATAAATGGAAGTCTCACTTTTTACAACATAGGACCTTTAAAGGCACAATGACAATTGCAGTTTGTAAACGTTTGCCCCTCCTCCCTGGCTCAACGACACCAGAAGCCACGCCCCCTGACCACTGTGCTCGTCAGCGGGTGACAGACGTTTTGAATTGAGCTTTATCAACTTGGAATTTGTGTTGTTTATATTTTTTGCGATTTCCTGTGTCCGCCATCTTTGAAGCTTCCTCTTGGATGCTTGCTTCCGATCTGACACCTGGACGTTACGCCCAGAAACGTCCTGAAATGAAAAGAAAATCCAGGCAGAGGGCAGAACCTCTGTAGATACACACTTCTAATGGGTCATATTTTTACATGTACCTTATATGTATATATTGTCTATATTGTGCCTTTAATGGATACCTAGGATCTTAGTTGATTTTACACTTCTTTTCAGCAATTAACAATAGATCAAATATCCCACTATGAAAAAAACAAATAACTCCATGCAAAAGGCAAGACTAAATAAATAAAAAACTATTTCATCGTAGAATGAAGGACCTTTTTGAATGGACACTTTAACGTTGTCTAAAGCGGTGATGAAATGTACACATGCTGCCTTTTCTGTAACGAGAGAACATTTTTTTTCTTCTTTTTTTAAACTGTGCTCTGCTGTGTAAACAGGAAATACTCATTGTGGGCACAGAGAAGATAAAAAGCCATCGCTATCACACACTGTATACTGTGTGTTATTTCTCAATCCAAGCACTAAACCAGCAGCGCACTGTGAATGCCTTATTGAGGCTTTTATACCCTCTTATACTGACACAAAACTGTCTTGTGAGTTTTGAAGTTTGCATTTCTCACAGCTCAGACTTTAATCGACCATCGTATCAATTCATTTCCTTCACAAGTTATCTTTAGAGAACTACATTGACTTTATTTGTCTACCTCAGTGGAAAGCAAGGTACATACAATACACATGATACAGCACACCATAAACATAAAATACACATTATACAAAATACAATAGTGCAAGTGGGCAGGCAGCAGCAGATATATTTAATTATAGATACATTATTTTTATGCCTCCGTGCCAGCCACATCCGGCCGTCTTTTAATTAGATTTTGGGGGTCCAAGGTCACTGTGACCTCACAAAACAAGTTTTTGAATTAATATGATAATTTTATCTAAATATCTTTTTTTCTTTCTTCTGTTCCCGTTTGGCGTCGTCACAGCCGATCATCAGTTTCCATCTAGTTGTAAACCCGGGCCTCGGCCGGTCCGGTATAGGAATCCACATATTTGATTTGGCATAGGGCATTGACATGCCATCAACCCACAAGAACATGCAAATGCCACATAGGAATGCACTCCGCGGACCGGGGATCGAACCCAGGGACTTCTTGCTGTGAGGCGGCCAATTCCACACAAATGTCTAATAATATATAATATAATGTAATAATGAAATATAATGATGAAGTGATGACGTTTTGAACAGACGTGGATGTAGACTTTAGTAACCACGAGGCGGTGATTGTAGTTTGTTTCTGTGTTGCTTCAGCCACGGTGGCCAACACTGCCAATGCCAAATAGTTCTTGCTCCGTTTATCCCCAACAAGCTACAAATGTAAAAGACAGCCCAGTAGAAAATGTTGCATTTAATGCTTCTAATTGTGCCGATTCCTTTACGAATGGATATCATGATCACAAAGGGTCCAAAAAGTATTTTAGGGACACCACAACATGGTCCCTCGGGACTTGGTGCTTATATTGCGAGCCACGGTTGCCCAGAATCCCCTTCTCTGTGTTTTCAACCTGAACTGTGGCCACGCTTGCTGCTGTTACACTAACCCACACGCTTTGCTGAGTCAGTGGTTGTAGAACGGAGCCAGAGAGAAGTCTGTTACAGCGTCAGTTAAACTCCAGTAGCTGTCTGTCAGGTTCATCGTCGCTGTGCAACGCCTCAAATTCACGTTGATTATTTTTTCAAAGGTCTTTATATTGATTTTTATATCATGATTGTTCACAAACCGCTGCTCTGATGTGTGTGTGTGTGTGTGTGTGTGTGTGTAGGCACCCGTAAAGGTGGTGATGAGAGCAAAGATGTGCGGTTTGCTTGGCCTGTTTGCAGACACACCCTAACTTGCTTCCTCTCTCTTCCCTTCGTGTGTGTGTGTGTGTGTGTGTGTGTTTACAAGGCTGAGTGGTTCACAGAAGGTCAGGCTGCAGGCTGTGTGCAGCAGGCGAATGCCAACATTGTAACCACTGTAACAATTGTTCTCTTCCTTTATTCAATTATATTCTTCATGTCTTTTATTTCACTCTTCTTCACACATGCACATACACATGCATGTTCTGTCACTTTCCCCCATCACCTGACAAGGTGTGAATGGGTCACGGCTGCAGCGATACACTGTTACAAGTAAAGTGTCATAATTAAAGACACATTGCTGTAGCTGTATTGTTTCCAGTAGCTGAAATAATGCACGTACAATCCTGTGATAGACATAGAAATTTGATGCCACTGATGTAGTGGATTATTTTAGAACAGGGTGGAGCTCGTTTGTGGTTTCTCAAGTGTGAGAGAGAGTGTGTGTGTGTGTGTGTGTGTGTGCGCACAGTTTACCGAAAGAGGAAAAAACTGATTGCCAGGCATGCAGGTTTGCTCAGCGTGGAGTGTGAAATGAACTGCTCACCCCGATCGGTCGAGGTATCTGGGTAATACTAGAAGTAAATACGTATGTGTGCATTGTATGACAACGGTTTGACTGGTCCTGTGGTTTTAACACCTATATAAGCAACATGGTGTGCTCTTAACGTTCCCACGATCCTCTGCCAGGGCCAGCTTCAACTCCCTGTTAATAACACAAGCTGCCGTCACGATGACATGATAATGTTGTGTTCTATAATTGTTTCTGTCGATCCACCGGTGGTTCTAAAGCATCACTGAATCTGATAAACTACACAGTGTTTGGTATTATATAATTCGTTTTTTGTTATGTTCTGTGAAATATTTGACTGTTTAGTCTTCAGGCAGAGCATGGCTATTACACCTCTTCAAGTCTTCACTTATACTGACTCATTGAATGGCCTCTATAAGAGCATTAATATAATATAGCATTGATAAATCTATGTGGACTATTACCATGCATGTGAATGTGTGGTCTAAGAACATGAACAACAGAAGTCTGTTTGTCTAGTTGGTAAACTGGTGAACCAACAGTTGGTAATGTGGGCAGAAACCAACCAAGAGTTTCACCAGGAAACCGTTGTGAATGGCTCCGTGGGTTGTGGCTATCTCTTTTGATTTTGGTCCTCTGGCTGTTGTCTTTCTCTGTGTGTTATTTCCTACACCAGCGGATGATGCCAGCATGTGAAAGACGTTGCGTTGGAACTCTGTGTGAATTGCTTTGGTGTGCCGCCCGTGGAGGTGAAACTCGTGTGGCTTTCAAAAGCTGGTTGCTGTCTTTGAGGTGACAGCGGCAGGGAAGCAGGGCGTGGGCACAGCTGTGAGAACTAGAAAATGTAATGCGTTTGTGTTTTTAATCCAGAACTGATCAAATCAGATCCTGCGTTATCAACATAGTTCACTGAGGTGTGAATTACTCTTGCAAGCGGCAGTGCTGAGTCATTATATCTCTCAGCTATCAGTGAACACATGCACTTTACTTGCTTTACTTCCTCCTCTTGAAATACGTGAGACCTAAAGCCTCTGATATGACATGTTTTAGTTTTTTCTCTCAGCACGTCAAATCCTCTCAGCACGTCAAATCCTCGTCAAATCCTCGCCACAAAGCAGATTATTTCTCTGCTATCCCAGAAGCACCTTTTCTTTGTCCTTATTCCCACCAATGATTTTTATTGAAGTTCACAAGTTGGGTGTAAAAACACATGGAAAACACCAGCCGTGCGGCTTTGATCCTTTTATTAAAGATGCTTGGGAGGTTGCACTCCTGTTACGCCTGCTGTCACCAAGCAACCGAAACCTGCACGCTGCGATGATGATGAAGTTGCGGACATTTAGCTGCAAGCCTCACTGACTAAACTAATGGATTTCCAGCACATTAATTCCCTCCAGGCGGCAACCTCTGGTTCTGCAGAGTGAAGCCGATGGGGAAGTGTTCAAACTTTCATTCTCTCTACTGACCAGCAGGGGGCGACTCCTCTGGTTGTATAGAAGTCTATGAGAAAATGACTCTACTTCTCTCTTGATTTATTACCTCAGTAAACATTGTAAACATGAGTTTATGGTCTCAATCTCTAGTTTCAAGTCTTCTTCAATACAGCATGATGTTCATTTAGTAAACTATGGTCCATTTAGAGTCAAACAGACCATAAAGCAGGGTATGCTTTAGGGTGGGCTTACTGTGATTGACAGGTCGCTGCCACTACCTAAGCTGATACGGCGTCGCTACGTCACTCCTCCACATTCTAAATATGATAACTTCCCTTCATTGGCTGCAAAAAACAACAACATGGCGACGGCCGTAATCCAAGATGGCGACGGCGAAATCGCCAAACTCGAGGCTTCAAAACGGTCACGATGACTACGTCCACTTCTTATATACAGTCTGTGATTCCCTCGCGGTAGCTTTACTGCTCTATTTGTCTGTTGTCACTTTGGCCGACCTTTGGCCGACGTCGTTGGATGGATCGTAAAGCTCCGGGTAGCCCTGCACTAAAATAATTAACCTTCATATATTTACTATAGACGGATATTTACGGAAATAAAAATATATCTGCCGGCTGTAATTGGTTGTTCCTCATCACACGACATGCGGTGCGCTCTGCAGCGTTCCAAAAGTTGAACATTTTGATCTCGGGGTTCAGCCGTAGGCGCTTGTGAAGGCTTGCACACCGTTACGGTGTCTCTCGCACTTTTGAGCATGTGTTCAACGTGTCTATATTGACAACAATGGATTTTAAGGCGCAAAAAACGCAGCATGCATTATTTCAGATTTTCGATTGGTTCGTCACATGAGGGCTCTGAACAAGTTGCTGTTTTATTCAGCAAGCATTTGTCGGTATGGTTGAAAAGAAATCTTCCCCGGGACGATGCTTACCTCTTGTGTTTTATGTCTTCAGGTAAGAGCACACCAGTGAGCACGTCTGGCACAGCGGACCCTTCCAAACCATGCGACCCCTTCCAGCCGTTTGGCGGCGACGCCATCGACCCATTTCAGAGTAAAAAGGGCCTGGGAGACCCGTTCAGCGGCAAAGACCCCTTCGCCCCGTCCTCGGCATCAAGTAAAGACCCTAAAGAGCCCGCCTCGGGTTTTGCAGACTTGAGTTCTGTAAGTTGAGATGGGTGATACTGTTAAAACTGTCGGTGTGTAGACGAGGCCACGCCGCTCTGCACAGTCACCAGACTTGAGTTCTGGTGAACTTAGCGTGCCTCAAGTTCACTTTTAAGTGCTGAAAGTGCTCACAGGATATATCAGTCGTATGAATGCATCTCAGTCGAGACTGTTTGTCTTTAAACAACATGTTTTGGGGTTTGAATCTGATTACTGATTTTACAACAGTGACCGTATCTCCCTACTTGGTATCTGAATCAGTTAAGTTTGTTCTTTGCATATTGAGATCTGATCACAATGTGGGCACAACCACATAAGGAGAATGCTTATTAACAGCAGAGGGCCACGATCAGATATCCAGATTAAGGATGCAACTATCAATTGTTTTAATTCAAATTTATGATTAAATACTTCATTTCTGGGACAACCACAAAATATATATATATTTCTTTTACTTAAATGCCACATAAAACTTTACTCAAGTTAAAATAATGTATCCAGATACAGTTTGCATGTTAATACCAAGCTGATACAAGTATAAATAGTATGTTATTACTAGATGTTGTCCAGACAACACACACATTTATTTACACAGCAAAGGCTGGGTAATAACTTCATATTACTAAATATTGAGTGTTTATCAAATCATCTTGTGACAATATGAATATATAATTGAATATTTTTTACAGAATTATTTTGCTTGAATTAATGATTGCAAACAAACTGTGATTATAAACTATAAAAAAAATACGTAATAAGGATTTTGTTCTACACGGGTCGAGTGTTTTGTAACCCATTACAGTGGAAGACAATTCATTGGACTAATTTATTTTTGCCATATATATATATATATATATATATATATATATATATATATATATAGTGGCGGGCCGTGCATTTTATACCTGGGCCTTCTGTGCTGTCCTACTACACATGAGCCATCTCCTAATAAGCTCATTATGACGCCACAGCTATGGTTATTTGTTTCTAGGGGTGTAACAATACACGTATTCGTATTAAACCGTTCGGTACGAGGCTTACGAACCGAACAATACGTTTGAATAATACTAGTGCATTTGGAAAATGCAGAAGCTTAAATTGTGGGAAATATAATGTTTTCGGTGGACTGTGCTCACGTAGGAGACAACGGACTGTGTGACCTCTGAACCCGGAACAATAACAAAAAACACCTGAGGCTGCGGCACCGCACGTGTCTTCAGGGAGGCTAAGCTAACTAGCTTAGCGGGGAAACAACAGCCCGAATGGATTCAATTGTCCGGACAATAACCCCGCGCATGACTGGATGCTTCGTAATTAACGGACAATGCATATGTTGCACCCCCTGCAAAAGGGGGATAAATAATCACGAGAGTGATGTGATGTTTTTCCTCAGTGAGAACTTTACTGCAATCCAGTTTGTAAAAAAATACAATCATTGACACAGGAAGAGATTTACAGGAGAGTAGAGAGTACATACGCTATTTATGTTAAACACTATTCAAAGTATTACTGGAGATATTTTCCCGAGCACAAACTAGCTTACATTCAGTACTGTTAAAACTCTCTTAAAGTGCATAAAATATATTATACAGATAAAACAAATAAAATATCACTACTAAATATTACCGTCTGTGTACATGCAAATTCACAAAATGGTGGCAGTAGACACAGCTACTATTACACCGTCAACACGCGGGAACTCGCGTAAGTTCCACACACTACAGTACTCTCGGTAAAACTTAGCTCTAAAGTACCCAAAAATGTAACAACATTCTCTTAAAACGTATTACATGTTAGCCGATTCATACAGACATGTTAACACTGTTTAAAATCCACAACATACCTGCAAAAGGGGGATAAATAATCACGAGAGTGATATGATGTTTTTCCTCAGTGAGAACTTTACTGCAATGAGGAAAAGATCGCGGTTTCCCCGAGATATGTGGGTGGAGACCAAAGCAATCGATCTCAGACTCAAGATCAAGACCACTATGTAGATCACAGTTTAACACTACGTATCTTAAACTACACAATTAAGAACAAAGCAAACGATGCAAGAAAACACAATCTTATTATTTCAACCACGTATTCATGTGTGATGAGTTTTAACTCGTGGTTTCAGTAAATCGTTAAGTTATCTATGAATGATCCTCTCAATCACATCACATTCAACACAATAGACCATGAAATTACTATTTTCCTTAACTTATAAAAGTGCATGTTTTCCAACTTGTCACACATATAGTCCAAATCAATGTAATTAACACAATGACAAACTCACAAGAACCAGTCACATATGACAACAAAGCATGACAAATCAATCCAGCAGACCTGCAGCAGATCCACGCATTCCACCACACAAGAGCACGAGCCATTCAAATATTATTCATAAAAACGACACGATAGACAAATGAACAGTAGTAACGCTACTGCAGATGTAAACAAACAAACGCACTTCACTTACCAAATGCTGTTCACTTAAAGACAAAGTCCATCCTCCTTTCTTTGTTAAAGAGTTTAATCCCACGTACATCGTTTCAGTTCCAGTAAGAAGTCCTTCTCGATTCATGGACGCCAGTGATGACAGTCGAGCCTCCCCAGTTGTATTTTGCCGGTCTGCGGCGGCCGGTTCGCAGCGGGGCCGGGATCCCACCTCCACTGGGGCGCCCGCTGGCCGCCGCAGACCACTCGCCGGGCCGCGGTTGTGGAGCTGTTTCCCTGCGAACGTGTTCGTTGAGTTGTAGATCCACTCAAGTTTCTCCAAAAGTTTTCAAAAGCACCGTAGCTTGTGTCCTGCCATGCTATGGCGTCCTCAGGTTACTATAGCGTAGCTCCAAACACCAAGAGCTCGGTTAAAATGAAACACATTCCCAGCCATAAAATGTGCAACGCTTCTCCGACGCTGTCAGCAAGAAATACCGTTCATACAAATCCTTTTCCTGGCTAAGTCAGGGCTGCCAGCAGTGGCGTTGACTGACCATTTCTTATGATGTCCAGCTTTTCCTGAAATGTCCTTCTTGAGAAAGGCGTTGTCAGTAACTCTGCCACTAAATCTGTTTCTCCTCCTTATTCAGCCATTGAGTGTTAAAAAAAACAAAGCTAGGTAAAAAAAAATGAATAAACTACACCAAGCAAAACCCTAAACATTTTCAAATTTCTTCCATATCTTTCAATTTGAACTATTACTCCTCCAACTAAGCTCTGCTGGCTAGTTAAGTTTCGGTTCACAATAGTCACGTGCTCGCCCACTGACCAATCACAGCGCACGCTGCACCTCACTGCAGTGCTGCACCTGAAAACTGAGCTGCGAGTTCATTACATTACAGTCATTTAGCAGACGCTTTTATCCAAAGCGACTTACAGTAAGTGTATTCAACATAGGTATTCAAGAGAACTACTAATCACCAGAAGTCATAAGTAAATCACCTGAGTTCATGCTGACGTAGTTGTAGGCCAGCTAGAAGGCTCTGACATGTCAAAGAATACGCCCAACATGTCAAACTAAAGATCTGATTGGTTGAAGACTATGACAATCAACAATATCGTCCCCATTCACTTAAACGGCAAAGGGATTCACTTGTGAGTCTGCAGGCCTCGGGCCTCTCTTCTTACCTAGAGACACAGAGGTGAAATCTGATTGGATAAAAGCTCTACTTAAAACAAGCTGTGCTGGAAGCAGAGCAACTGAGGAAGACGGTAGCTGTGCAATGAGAAAATAAGATAATGGGAAAAATATTTTTATAAATTATAATACATGTAGTGTATTTAAGACAAATTATTAAATTATAAAATAGCTATAACTTTGTGATTCTGTTTAGGCCAGCAGAGAAGGCCTTGATATATATATATATATATATATATATATATATATATATATATATATTAGTGCTGTGCAAGTTAACGCATTAATTAATTAACGTCGGCAATTATTTTATCACGCGTTAACGCAGTTTGTTTTTTTATTATTAAAGCGGACATTTTGAACAGAAGAACCGGCCGGCAGGCAGCGAGCAGTAAACAGCTGTTTGTGTGGCGTCTCCTTCGTCTCTTCCTGTTTCCTTCACCTACATGCCCCTGGGTCCTAAGTCCCTCCATGTACAGCTTCTTATCACCCTCTATGTACCAACGTACATTTATAACATATACCACACATATTACGGTAATCAGCGTTGCATATGTCTGACCAAAATACCAAAAAAAGTAATGATTCATTTAAATTATTTTTTTAGAGTTTTTAAATTGTTTTTGTTTGGAATATGTATAATAAGCATATTATTTAGTTATTGCTACTGAGAATTTAACAATCATAAAAAAAAAAAGAAAAAAACATGACGTAGATAGGTTTGCAGTTTTCAAGGTGTATATTTCAAATTGCATCTATTACACACATGAAGATAAAGTTGTGAACACCGGCTGAATATCTATTTAACTGCTACTGTGTAAAGCGAATACTGCTGTTAAAAAGCACCTTATTTGTTTAAAGTGTTTGCAAACCAAGTGTTATTGCACTTTTGTTCATATAGCAGTAAACTGAAACTACTTTTGAATTCATTATTGAATTTTGCGCATTACAATGCGATTAATCGCAAAGAAATCATGCGATTAATCGTGATTAAAAATTGTAATCGTTGCCTAGCACTAATATTTTTAGACAGTTAACACTGTGATATTGATTTCAGGGGGGTTATGTGCTGGCACTATTTCTTGACTAACAGCCTGGTGCTGTGACTGCATAGTTTCCTGGAGGCTTGAAATTACCTTTAATTAAAGCTGTGTAGGTAGCAGAGCTGTCATTCTTTTTTGTTTTGGCGGGAAGAATATCCGTCTTTATGAAAGTCCGGGTAAACCCTGACAAATGTATGAAGGCTAATGTCAGCTGTGTGTTGGCATAAGGGTCACAGTCTGGACCAGTAGTCTCTCTAGAATAATGCTTCTGTCTGACTGGAGCTACTCAATTCAACTGTGAGTCTGATTTAATTTACATGAGACACAGCAGTATCACCACTCAACTCTCAGCTCTTGAGTCTGTCTGCCCTGCATGACCTTAGTGTGTGTGTGTGTGTGTGTGTGTGTGTGTGTGTGTGTGTGTGTGTGTGTGTGTGTGTGTGTGTGTGTGTGTGTGTGTGTGTGTGTGTGTGTGTGTGTGTGTGTGTGTGTGTGTGTGTGTGTGTGTGTGTGTGTGTGTGTGTGTGTGTGTGTGTGTGTGTGTGTGTGTGTGTGTGTGTATTGGTGCTTTAACTCTGCTGTCTGTTCTTGTTCTGCATGTTTTATTAAGTCACTTTAGTTGGCCTTATCTCACCACAGCACAAAAATAATGGTGCTAACTAGAACCCCATAGGGTTCTTCGGCTTGTTCTCACAGGAAAACGCTTTTTTGGTTCCTAGTAGAACCTTTCAGATCGTCGCACCTAGAACCCTAAAATAAAGAGGTTTTATCTAGAACCAACAAAGGTTAAAACGTTCCAACCAGAACCCCATATGAAAAGTTCTCCAGAGAACACTTATATGGTGTAATGGTTCGGCCCAGAACCCACCCAAGGAGTTCTACCGAGAACCCTTCTGTATTCCATAGATCTTTCTCCACCTTCTTTTAACACACGTGCTTTCAACAATCCTTGAAAAACTATTTCTTCCAAAATAGGTACTTTCTGAAAAGAGTTCTTAATGGAACCCTAAGTCTTACAAAGAACTCATGAAATGCCTTTCTTTTAAAAAGAGTTCTTCTCATGAAAAGAGTTCTTAATGGAACCCTAAGTCTTACAAAAAACTCATGAAACGCCTTTCTTTTAAAAAAGAGTTCTTCTCATGAAAAGAGTTCTTAATGGAACCCTAAGTCTTACAAAAAACTCATGAAACGCCTTTCTTTTAAAAAGAGTTCTTCTCATGAAAAGAGTTCTTAATGGAACCCTAAGTCTTACAAAAAACTCATGAAACGCCTTTCTTTTAAAAAGAGTTCTTCTCATGAAAAGAGTTCTTAATGGAACCCTAAGTCTTACAAAAAACTCATGAAACGCCTTTCTTTTAAAAAAGAGTTCTTCTCATGAAAAGAGTTCTTAATGGAACCCTAAGTCTTACAAAAAACTCATGAAACGCCTTTCTTTTAAAAAGAGTTCTTCTCATGAAAAGAGTTCTTAATGGAACCCTAAGTCTTACAAAAAACTCATGAAACGCCTTTCTTTTAAAAAAGAGTTCTTCTCATGAAAAGAGTTCTTAATGGAACCCTAAGTCTTACAAAAAACTCATGAAACGCCTTTCTTTTAAAAAGAGTTCTTCTCATGAAAAGAGTTCTTAATGGAACCCTAAGTCTTACAAAAAACTCATGAAACGCCTTTCTTTTAAAAAGAGTTCTTCTCATGAAAAGAGTTCTTAATGGAACCCTAAGTCTTACAAAAAACTCATGAAACGCCTTTCTTTTAAAAAGAGTTCTTCTCATGAAAAGAGGTCTTAATGGAACCGTAACTTACAAAGAAGTCATAAAAACCCTTTCTTCAGAAAAGGGTTCTTCAGAAGCAAATGTTTCTGGGTAGAACCTCAGCCCTTCAGGAACAATACGTTTGGAACCCTTATTTCTAAGAGTGCCCTCTCAAGCTTACTTCCACATCTTTAATCTGCATTCTGTTTTTCATGGAACCTCAGATACAAACTGACTGCTTTACTGACTATAAATTAAATAGTTACTCGTAATAAATGCATAAGCATGTCATTTAGAACATATGTCAGCCGTTCAAAGACGTCCTGTGAACCATGAAGCATTTTAAACATTCTGCGTTAACAGCTTATGGTTCTTTCAGCTTTTACTATTATTATTTAATAATGCATTTATTACATACTCAAGCTGCTATATCTAAGTCTACTCCCACAAAATCATGTCATTCCAGCCGTTCACACCAACATACATTTGATTATTTTAAGCTCATGGCCTTTAAGTGTCTCAATACACTGAGATTTGGTATCCTAGTTGCTTCCAGTGGAATTGATGAGGGACACAATCCAAAACAGACTTGACATAATGTGAACGTATCCTTGTTGAAATTATGTGACACTGTAAACTTTAGATCTAGGCTTCACTGTCAGTTTTTCAATAATATTGACTGCCCCACACTGCTAGCCCTATAATACCAGTCACACAACAATCCCACTACAGTTACATATATTTAAATAGCTTTGATGAAACGGTAATTCCATCTGCTATGAGCCCGATCTCGGGCATAAAGTGACATAAAGTAGGAAAACGAGACTTATCCTTGAATGGACAGATTTCTTAGGATTCGTTCATCTTTTTTCTCTCTGCATGCCACATCTCCTGTTGCTGTGTAGCTGCTCTGTCCACGTGAAGGGATTCACTGAATTTTCTGTTTCACCTCAGTCCGTTTGTTTCACCATGACGCTTATCGTCACAGGTGAGTGTCTACTTCGACCTCAGTCGCGCGTTAGCATCATAAGTCACTTAAATTAACACTAACTGGCCCGTAGTTTGACGATAGCAGAATCACTTGCTCACAATTTTTAAAAGTCGCTAAAGACAGTGGACTGAGCAGAAGCAGTGCAGGTGTCCCCTTCACAGTGTGTGTGTGCTGAGTGTGATGTCCTGTACAGTAGCCTAGTTCAGGGACGTCTAGTTTATAATACCTCTGTTCTGTAATCCACCTCTCTGACAGGACCGGACAAAGTCAAGGTAAGAGATCGAGCACGCAGTGAACTTCACATAAAACAAACTGATGTTAATGAGAGAGCGTTGAGGCGGAGCGTTTTAGATCGGGAGGTTGAAACATTTGTTTGATAGATGTTCCATCATGTGGAGCTGAAAAAGGAACTGTTTTCTTTGTACTGCTCGTCCTTCTTAAGAACAATCAACATTATAGAGGAAAACATGAAATTAGTGACACATGCATTTATGTAAGCAATATATTTATAATCTCAATCTGTATGGATATAGGAAATCCCATGTATGTCCTCACTGTTACTAGGTTACGTAAATGCTCTGGAAATCTTAATCTGTGCTCTGAAGTTGTTGAGGTGATTATTTTTAAGACGGAATCTTTTTCTTTTTTTTACCACTCATGGCAGGCCACTAAGTAAAACAAAAATCCTTGATTTTCAACTTTAAACCATGCCAATCACACAAGCACACGATGAAGTGCAAAGTGCTTTACATAGTGAGTGCTGGTGTCCCTCTGACTCATTACTGTTGTCACATTATAGCCCCACCCATTATTACAGCCCCACCCATACTGGATTTTCAAACACACTAAAGATATCAGTATTTTACCAAAATAAACATGTAATATAAAAAGAGACATTTAAAATAAGGATCTATTTTTAAATACTGTGAGCATTCTTTGCAAGGTACAAAACTTCCCAGTGTTGTTGTTTTTTTTGGTGCTCAAGCTATTAAATGATGACATTGTTTTGAAGTGTTTTTTTTCACTGCAATGTCTTATTACTTATTGGCAAACATTCACTCCCTGGTCATTGAATTTCCACCTATACAGTCTAATGCAATCCAGCACAAAACTATTCTTTTTCCGCTCATGTTTGTAAACGGGGTAAAGCAGTCCAGTAGTAGAAACGTAGTGGTGTGGATGTAGCCTGAGATATATATTGATGTAGTTCTTCTACTGCGAATTACATTTTAAAATCCAACATCTGATATTTTCCTACTCACTGCTGTTCATCACTGTTGTCATTGTGTTAAGTAGGAAGCAGCTATTTAAGATCCAGTCTTAGTCTTTAGATGAAAATGCTTATTAGTTTTAGCCACATTGTTATCCGTCATAGCTTCAGTCTAGTTCTAGTTCTAGCTGACGTTACTCAAAGCGCTTTAGTCCAGTTTTAGTCGACGGCAAGACTATGTTTTTTCTCTTCATTTTGTACAGCTATTTTTTTTTTTCTATTCTTAGTCCTGTGTCAAATGTGATTTATTTTTTTTAAGTCATGAAATTATATTGAATATTTAGTTTTGTCATTTTTGCCAAACTTATTTCACATACGATTTTATCTTGTCACGATCTGTTGTCATTGGTGATGCGCCATTCACTCGCGCCCACCGGCCCCTTATGAGCACCGATCCGCACCGCCCCAAAACGCAGCATGTGTCAATCAACCAACCTAACCGCCAACTTTATGAATTATAATAGCACAATAGTCAGGACTGAGGTCAGAGACAAAAAGGACAGAGACGGATTTAGCGCCGCCACAGCGCGAGACTGGGGAAAAAAAACCAAAGGGAAAACTATTTTTTAAACCAAAATTTTGTCTAGTCTCGGTCGATATCCTCATCGTCTCGGAAAAAAGGTTGTTGGCGAAGATATTTCGTCGTAGTTTTCCTTAACAAAATCAACACTGGGAGGAAGGCGGTAGTGGTGCAACGGATCACAAAACTCACGGTTCGGATCGGATAAGCACAAAAGAAAGAAATTGAGCAAAACCTTTAGAGATCACTGACCATGTTTTTTTGTCACCGATACTAATTGCCGATCATTGATGATCCATATTGACGGATACATTTACTTTTGTTGTTTTGTTTGATTATAGCAGCTGGTCTACAAGATTTTTTTGCCACCATCCCAAAAAATATTTTAACCGCTCTAAAGTCTGTAAACCACCAAAAATTCTAGATATTTTACTTTTACTTTTTTTAAAGTAATCTATAGTGGGGGGTTTTCTTCATAAAAACACACAATTCAAATCATAAGTTAAATAAAAGATTGTATTTTTATTGATTAAAAATGATTGTCATAAGTAGTTTTAATGGTGTATTATAATCTGTTTAGAGGTAGTGTAAACAGGTCATAATTCATCGCTAATATCTATTTATATTCATGTGAAAACATCAAGGTTCTCACCAACACTACATTTTCTAAGATTACCTGTGAACACATCATTATAATTTACCTTCGCCCAATACTCATTTTCACTGAACAGAGCCTGAACGCATCATAATGGCGGTGCTGCCACGGTTACCAGCTCTCGTGTTGATTTAAGCACGGATTGATTGTTTACAATGTAACATTATCAGAGACTAGAATAACTAAAATGCTGAAAATATGAAATGCATATTTGACTGAATATTGACGGATAACGATCGTCAGTAACACTTAATTTCACACTGATGGTTAACGTTAAACTGTGTAATTAATCCACGGTTCCCATGCGTGCCGAACCGTGATGGGGGGGGGGATCTGTACGGATCACGGATCCACAGTGGTCCGTTACATCACTAGAAGGAGTGCTTTTTATTTGAATAAAGCCATATCAGACATTTATTTAACAGTCATATTTCTCTGTCTCTCTGTAGTTTGGGAACGAGGCTCAGCAGCTGGAGTGGGCGAAGCGAGAGAGCGAGCGAGCCGAGCGCGAGCGGCTGAAGAGGCTCAGGCAGCAGGAGCAGGAAGACCTGGAGCTGGCCATCGCCCTCAGCAAGGCCGAGATGTCCAACGCATGACCTGGAACCCCGACCGCACACACACACACACAAGCTAACATGACTGACATCTAAACATGCAGACACAAAGCAGCTCACTGGACTAACTCTACCAAGTGTTCATACAAACTCTGATCCACACACATACACAGGACTTGCACCTCCACTATTTTACATTCCCCCACTCGCAATGACTCGATGAATGGAACAGAAAGAACGTCGAAAGGCGAGTCTGGCCTCTGACCCTGCATTTATGAAAAACAAACAAACAAACAGACAACTCTCCTGCTGACATGAAGAGACGGAGAACTGAAGGAGGAAGGAGGAAGAGGGCCTTGATGGAAACAAACGGATGCACTAAAGTGGCTGGACAGTGATGAGACGGATCCGTTCACTGGGCCCGATCAGACTATTGCTGACAGAACACCTCGAAGGTTTGAATTTCAGCGTGTTGTTTTTTTCTCCTCCAGCTTCTCACAGTGTGGGGATATGGCTAATATCAGTAGCAACAAGCAGCTACAAGCAGTGTAGAAAAATAACAATTCAGACTGCCAGGGTGTTTTCTTAAAGGGATTTCATTTTTTCCTGATATATAGGGCGACGCGGTTTTATCATCGAGCTACTGATGCTATAAACCGTGTCTGCGTTTAGTGTTGAGTTGTGTTGCTGGCATGGAAACGCTATGGAAATGCGGTGATACACAAGTATTTGTTTCAGAGAAGACTAGATTTGACACTCCTCAATTTCTCTTTTTTCTCACACTTTTTTTTTCTCAGGAAATTCTGTCACTAAGCTAGACTGAGTTGAGAAGTGAAAAGCTTCATGTTAGTAGAGTTTATTTTTCACTTCCGCTAGAGGCTTAACGTTCCCCTCTGCTTTGTGCTAAATAGGTTAAACTCTGTACTGGATGTATGGAAATGATGATTGATTTTGATCTCATCTGATGCTAGTTGAGTTGAAGCATATTTCTCCATATCAGTTTACCTTTTAATTTGATACCACACCGGGGTCTACTATTACTAGATTAGGGACTTTCACCTCAAGTCCAGACAAGGCTGGATTATTGACCAATTCCCAGGTTCACTATGTGGCACATTTGTTAAGGAATATGCTCTGCACTTACCAATATGAACTGATGTGATTGCCTCGTGGCACTATATGCTTCATTACCTATTAATGAGCTGATGTGCTGTAGAGCCTCACAAGACATTATACAACTTCTTACAGGCTGAGAAATACTGACCATGTTCCTCTAAGGCCTCTATTATTTGCTATTATCTCCTGCCGGAGATAATGAGATTGGCCATGAGTGAGTGTGTTCGCGCCTCTCTCCCTCTGTGTCTGTCCACGGCTAATCAGCAAACTGCGTGATACTTTGGTCGGCAGATTATGGCTGCATGCTCAAGGACCTCTCGTGGGTTGCCAATTTGATACTGCCATTAATTGACTGCTGACTCCTGACTCACTACTCTTTAACAGGGCCCCAAGTGAGACACAGTGGGGGCGAGGGGACTGTTTTTTGTTTTGGGTGGTGTGTTTGGCAGAACGGAACTACCACTACACACATTTTTGACTGCAGCCAGAGACATGGTTATTATTATTCCGCGTCTGCACAGAGCCGGTGCAGACATCTTCATTAAATGCAAAAAATGATGGCGTAGCTGTCGCGTGAAACGGTCACGTGAAAAACACATTTGATACGCCTGCGGTCTAGACGCGGTCGAACATTACACCAGTGGTCGGCGCAGACACACCTGGCGAAGATCCACGCTCTACCTTTCCGGTTCATATTGTGTTTACATAGTGCATATTCCTAAATAAATGTGTTAATCAAATAATCACAAATCTGGGGGGGGGGGTGTGAGTAGGAGTAGGAGCATGCTTTTCTGGCCCCAGAGTCCAGTGCATGTGCTTGTTCTCTTTCAGGAGAGACACTCCTTTCTTTCTCTGGCTCAGTGGCTCTTCCTCTGTGAAAACGGGAAAACTTTTAACCGACAATTTCAGTCTGGTTGGAGGAAAGAAAAAGCAACTTCTCTTCAACTGCATATATATTTAAAAAAAGAAACCCTGATGAAGCTCCATTACACTGTTTCCCTCTAATGTGACAAATCCCTGACGAATGAAAATAACAGCTTCAAATGTCAACATATTCTTTTGAGTGATAGAAACAAATTGTACAGATCTATTTTCTTTGTCCGTAGTGTGAGACTGTACTGTGTGGAGTTTGCTGTGACGACGCTGCAGTACTCCCCCTCTATCCAGTGTATATATATTATATTAACAGAGCTAACTATGCTGTACTCTCGATCCCAATGCTGTGATGTCACACCACATTCGACACATGATCACTTTTTTGTATGTTTGACCTTGTTTTCTTTTTAGAGATTGAGGATTTTTAATTATTATTTTGACTTAATTTTGTTTTAAAAGAACATCCAAATGAATCTTTATTGTTTTGTCACCCCAGTGCTCCACAGACCAGCGAGCACAAGCTGCAGAGCGTTTGGAAAGGTTTGGATCAGGTGTCATTAGGCTGGCAATTTGAAATATTTGCTGTTTGTGATGTTTCATGGTTTTTCTCTGAGTTGTCCCTTTTAACTTGAAGCACTGACTCGTGTTTGAGTGAGACGGACGGAAGTGGACTTTTAAAGTCGAACAGATTCTGCTGAACTAAGTCACTGAAGACTTTCTGTCTCACTCAGAGCTCCTCTGTTGCAGTTTCAAATATCGCATTGTGCTTCATATTTATATTTATGCCAGTCTGTATTCACTGTGTGTCCATGACCAATCATAGGCTTCAGTCAGTGCCCTGCAGGCGGAATCTGCTCAGAGCACCTACGTTCTCCTAAACGTTAACTTTAAGGGATGACATATGAAGTTTCACATTTCTCATTACCATAACTTTTAAAAATATAGGGAGAAAGAGGCTTTAGTTGAAGCATAGCTTGTTGAGATCAGTTGTAACCACTAGCAGTACTTTGGTCTCTGGATCGTCGTAATACAGTGCTAGATGTCTTCTGATGGAACTGGAACATTTCAATTAGTTGGATGTTTATTAAATTTGTAAAGAAGAATTTTGAAATATGGACGCACCGTAACAACTTCTAAAGGCATCCTCATGTTGTCAAATCCAACAAAAGTGTGCTCAGTACGAATATACTACTGTTTTAGTCACTTGTCTTTTTTTTAATGTAATGCCAAAACATGAATGGCCCAATCTATAGCAACTGTTTTGTCTGTTCTGGGCTACTGTAGAAACAGTCATCTCTGTGAAGCAGATCAAAAACGGCTCATTCTAAGCTAGCTGATCCCCCTAAATGCTCCACTCTGTTCCATTAAATGTGGCTGAATTGACTGCCCGATGTTATGGGGAGTTCATCATTTCAACATTCTTCCCATAACTAACTTCATGAATGTCTAATTGACAGAAATGTCTAGGTTTTGTCAGATACCATCCGGGACTGTGATACGTAATATGATGGTCTTCAGGGCCAGGTTCTCTGTATGATGCTAACAAGCTGTATTTTTAATGGATCTCCAGGACAAACTAAGTCATTTTTAATCCAACAGTTGGGACAAGCACATTGGGATGAAACATAGTTTGCTTAACTACTAGATAGTATGTCAAATTTGTCTTGGTGTTGAAGAAGGCTTTGCACTGACTGGTACGACGAGATGACCTCATGTTATTTAGTGTTACGTTTGCCTCTCCAGTCACCACATTGAACAAGATGATGGAAGGTCAATAGCATGACTGAAATATCTAACTCTTTTTTTTCTCCCCTGAGATATTATACAAGTGTTGAATAGCTCTTCTGGGGGTAAAAATGTGAATTCACTCAAATTGGACATAAATGCTCAAGTTAATGTGCAGACACCGATTCTGCCAGATAGAAATGTGAACTGCCTCTCCCCTGCTATTTTGTTTTGTCTTGTTTACATATCATGAATGTTTCCTTTGCTGTAGCTGTTACAAAGTGTGTACCTGTAGGAGAGCAGTGTCCCTGGATAGTGAGCTTCTCTAAGCTGTACACGGCTAACACCTCCTGAGAGCTTCCTTCTACCTCTGAGCCATAGAAACGCATTGGCGTTACCTCGTTGCTGTCACACTGTAGTGAACATGTTACTCATATTGAAACGTATGCCTGTTTTCATTCCTCATTGAAACCAAATGGTGCAGGGTAATAGCTGGCAGCAACCTAACAGGCTAGCTTGTTGTCAGCTACTACCCATTTGTTTTGATAAGGAATGCCTAGCTAACAAGGTATTTTAGTTAATGTTACGTGCCGCCGAAAGACTGGGGTTCCAACTAGTTAATATTTGTTAAGGCTTTTATATCCTAAAACAGCTGTAACGTAGAAAATCTATTTTTACATTACTGTAACATGCTGCCAGCTAACAAGCTAGCTCGTAGCCGACTGTTAACCGTTGTTTAATTCAGATTAGCTATCGATAACAACGCCATTTTCAGTCGTCTAAACTTGTTCACAACAGTGTGACGTGCACCTTGCACGGCAGGAAAAAAAAAGAAGACTAATATTCAAAAATGTCTCCTTAAAATTTGGTCTCAGTGTGTCTGGTCTTTTGGTCACAGCCAGATGGCTCAGCTGCATTTTTGGAAGCAAACCACTCTTGTGAAACGTGAACAGAAATCTATAATGTAGAAAAGATCTGAGTGTCACAGGATGCAATGGTACCCACTGCTCTGGGAGGAGGTTTAGGGCAAGTTTGTCTCAACTGTGACATTCTGTGGTCATTGCTATTTCTAAATGCATTAACAGGCAGCGTTATGATATTTTCACACGGTACAAATGGCAACATCCAGGAAGCAGAGGGCTTCATAGAAAATGTGTCAGTCTTCATGTAAAAGTGCCAAATGCTGCCCACCTCCCAGAAGCAAAAACCAATACTTGAATATTATAATGCTCAACACTCACTGAGAACTAGTGCTGGATGTCATTTGGACCTTTTTGATTCTAGTGGCGATAAGACACCCGAATCTCGGTATAGACACCAAAACAATACTTAAGACAAAGCTCTGGAATGTTAAATCTATGTGCAAATGTGAATTTGTCTAAAATTGTTGAAATGGAATTGCATACTTTTTTTAAATCAAAGAGTAAGTAACAATATTACAAATCTGACCAGATATTTGATGCCTGCTCACGGTACTTTTTTTCCACACTTGCACATTTCAGTTGGTACCAACATGTATTAATACTTGACACCCAGCCTACCGCGAACTGTGACCCTCCATCTGTTCTTCATGTGTTTCTGTCCAATCCCCTCTGACCTCAGCCCGTCTGCAGTGTACTGCTTAGACTGGCCAATTCCAGACCGCGACCGTCATTTATACTGTCGTCTGATACCTCCATTGTGCAATAGATTATGTTTATTTTTTATTGTTGTTTTGTGTATCCTGTGAAACTTTTTTTTTTTGATACCTAGCGAATGTTTTTAGTATGATTATTTATGCACCAGCCACCGCCCACTCCTCTGTCCCCACTTTGTGGAGGAAGTTCCTGCTTTGATTGCAATCTACAAGCCTTTCAGTTCAAAATACTTTTTGTTTATTTTGGGGAAAGGAAATGGTAACGCAATGTTCCTTACTCAATATGTTTTAATTATCAGCAATGTTAGCAGTTAAAGGTATTTATAGAATGACGGCTAAAGAAATGTAAAAATGTACAACTTAATTATTCCTCAGTTTTAATACTAATTTTATTTCTCTAAATGGTGGATATTTCATTTGGGTCAAAAATCCTTTGAATTCTGTCTGACTGATGCTTAATAGTAAGCAGCACAAACAGATTTTGAGGGGACTTGTTTCATTCTCCATTCACTTTGGTGGATTTCTTTTTTTTTCTTCTGCCTTTAACTTCCCTTCCTCCCATGTAGGCGAACTACTCTGAGCTGTCTTTATCAAGATGCATACGATGTGTATACAGTCTGTATAGTATCATGTCTGTTATATTTGTCCTATAAAAAAGTGAAGATGAAGAAGAAAAAGTAAACTTGATGAGGAACCATTGGGAGGATTGCTTACAGTTACACTAATAGCTGCAGAGAGAACAGACGCTGGTTTGTTTTGAACGGTGAGCCTCTCTACATGGTCTGTGCTGTTTACTAGAATAAAACATTTCAGTTCAATGAGGGTGGACTGCTGCTTTATTTGTTGCGGGTGACAAGTTGAAGACTGGAGACGTGAAAGATTTTAAATTGAGTACTTCTGTAATTTAACATTGCACTTCTATAAGTTTGTGGGAGTCTCATCTGGGTTATTTTCTAACATTTGACAAAGTGCCCTTTTAACCGCCCTGTAGGCCTGTTTTAACTCTGACAGTACCATGCGGCAAACTGTTGCGGCTACACAACTTCACTGCAAATACACAAACAAAACCAAACAAACCGTGTATGTGTGTACATCCCGCTTATGGTGGCAAGTGTGTCCCACAGTCTAACTCTTTACGTTGGTAGTTTCCATATACACTGTATCTGTCCTTCCAAGAAACTCAAAGCTTTTGCTCCTGTTTTATGCCAGAAAGGAATCTGACAGGTTTCCCACCATCATTCCTTCCCTCCTGCACAGCATGTCTTTCTGGGTCTTGACTTGATCTTGACCACAGCCCTGAAGATAACTACACTAAAAACACCACTCTGCTGGATTTTCAGTCCTTATTGCTGGACCTGCTGGGGGGGAAGGGAGGCACGGGAGGACCAGAACCAGGACTGCGTGCTAGGGGAACACTACCGCCTTTGTCCACAGGGACCGCCACGATCGACACAAAATGATAATGCCTCATAGTAGCTTTAAGTAGAAATGTATTTGTGCATATGCTTCATTAAAGAACAATATTAACTGATATGATTAGGCAAGTGGCTGGTACTTCTTGACCTGATATTAGGCACTGTCCTGAGGTTCCCTGTGCTTACTGTGAAGACCTGTAATTGTTCTCTGACAGACTCCTTGCAGACGGAGCCTTGCAAAGAGCTTGAACACAACCTGCAGTAACAACTCCATCCCTCCCAGACGGCCACAATGTGCAGTGAATTACGCTCAGCTACGTTTTCAAGGATACAGCTGTGTAGTGTGAAACGAATGCTGTGCAAACACAGTGGCCATTTTAGGACATATTAGCTGAAACCCAAGCAATCTGGTATGTTAGCGAATGCTAACTGTCTCCGTATGGAATAACAGGAAATTCCTCGCTAGGTTTGTGTTTACCCTATGGTAATGGAGAGGAGGAAATGAAAAGCCTATTGGCTTTTAACTGGGAATGTGGGTCAGAGAGAATTAAAGGATAAATGTTGGTTTTCCCCTCACAATAGTTCTGTATCTCTCTTCTGCTTCTATCCTCTCACCAGTGTGCTTTCACTTTTCAGCCTCATCAGCACTGCTACAATTTCTTGCTCCATTATTTTCAACTTGAAAACACATGCACTTTGTGAAAGGGGAATTCCTGGAAGTAGTGGGATATCCCTTACTGCCCGAGGACCATGAACATACACACACGGCTGAAAGTAATGCCAGCTGCTGAGCAGTTGTTAGTTCAGTCTGTGTTTGTCATGTCTGTCAGTATCAGCCACCAGCTTTGGTGTAAGCTCACCTATTCAGTGAACTCATCCCCAAGAAAACCTCACAGCTGAACATGAGCTCAAGTGCTGCAGTGCTGGGTGTCAAAGAGGGGTGATTATGGTACTCCCACGGCGTCCAAAGTAAACCGATGACTTGAATCTGAAAAGAGAATAATTGATGCTGAAATGATTTGTATTTCATTGTAGTTTTGTTGCACGTGGTTCTAATTATTGTTATCTCAGCCGAGAGGATCATGCGATCAGTCGCGGTGTTGTGAGTGAGTGTGCATCTATGTGTCTGTCCATGGCTATTCTCGCATTCTGCTGCAGCCGCATGATATTTTGGTTGCCCATTGCCTGCATTCATCGCCACTTGTTTTAAGTTTGAATGAAGTGTGTTTTACACACTGATGCCTTCCAGGCCATTGGTGACTAGATGGAGGGTAAGCAGTAATACATCAGTGGTCGTTGCAAACACAATCTGCACTCTTCTGAGTGCACCTTTCTAGTGTGATCTTGTTTACCTTTAATCCTTTTTATACAAGGCCTAGTTTTTAGATGTTATGTAACACAATTTATCATTAATAACTTACAGAAACATTGCGTAGAGTAGTCCATCTTCCCCCTTCTCTTCTCCCTCTCTCTCAGAAACACATTCAGCGACAGGGGGCTAATTTCTCTCAGTAATTATCTCAGCACAATAATAGAAAATCATATTTTACCTTTTTTTGTGTTACATCATAAAATATGACAACAGACATTCAAAACTTAATTCGTAAACCTCAATTCAACCACATTCAATACAGCCCATAGTCTCCATGCCATGTAGTAGGGCTGGACGGTATACCGGTTTTAATTTCCCGTACGGTATGAATTTTTCACATACCGTAATATCGGTGCAAAGCCAGAACAACTGCTGTCTGTCTTCAACAGGCAGCAAAATATATTGTTCACCGCTATTAGCGCTGCAGTCGGAGCTAGTTAGATTACCGTATATGTATTGAGAGGGACCCCTAGTCATGGTCATAACTTTATAACTTTATAACAATTAACAACCCACAACTAACGCTCTTTAACAGAGCAAAACACCACGACACAACAGTCTGTGACACATAAACAATTTGTAACACTAATAATTATACATTTATACAATTTTACCGCCGAACTGCATACTGGGTGCAGCTCACTCGCCTGTTAGCAGCCTGCTAACAGCTTGGAGGCTCCGTTGCTACAGTAACGTTACATTAAAGAACAATGAATGAACAAAGACAGACAGACCGGAGATGCACCGATAGAGTTTGACACATATGCAACGCTGATTAGCATGTAATATGTGTGGTATTTGTTATAAATGTACGTTGGTACATAGAGGGTGATACGAAGCTGTACTTGGAGGGGCTTAGGACCCAGGGGAATGTAGGTGAAGGAAACCAGAAGAGATGGAAGACACGCCAAAACAGCTGTTCACCGCTTGTCACGATCCTGCAGACCAGTGATTCTCAACAAGTGGGTCGTCGCTAACCCGTTTTCAGTGGGTCGCGGGCCTTTACTTTATGCAGCGGAGTTATTCACGCTCCTTTCCAGCATTTACGGCACTTGTTCAGCGGTGCAGGAAAAACACCGACCAATGCGTTGTAAATCACGTCACGTGATGTAGTTTAGCCAATAAAATAAGGGTATTCTGATTTCACCAGTGAGAGTACCCACACCGTGACACAGGGGGGAGAGACGATGAAAGACTTCACAGAGCAGAGCTCTTGTAATTTCAGATGTGAGAGTTAAATATCTTTATGATCTCGTCAAAGAATCAAATTGCTATAAAGACCACAGTTCTTAACCTATACACTAAAAACACTGATGAAAATGTCTACTCCATGTATTAACGCACGATAAACTATACATTAATGCGAGAGAAAAAAATACCGTGATATGTGAAACCGGTATAATCTTACAAAATACCGCGATATACAATTTTGGTCATACCGCCCAGCCTTACTGTGTAGCGAGATGAGCCTCCTAAATTTGCACCCATTTTGTCAAAACTCAGCATCGATAATTCTCGACCACAAAAAAGGCACAGTGAAAACAAAACACTACGAACAATTTACAAGATTTAGACCTAAAAACATTTTTACTGCTGTAATATGGAGTACGATATAAATCAATTTACAGTACATAATTTATATCAAACTAGACCAATGAGCTCATGTAGAGTTGTTTTTGGTACAGAAAACAAAGCTAACCTTTTTACACTATTAACAAATATTCTAATTTAATACAAGTACTTCATTAAAACACGTGTTTGTCAAAGGCTTTTCAGTTTTTAGAATGAGGTGACTTAGTTGATGTGTATGCGTAGTTCATGTGAAGTGGCTGGTTACCTTTCACTTATACTCTCCTTGTACCTTCTTTCGTTAGGATTTACCTCACAGAGCTGCTTTGCATGGCTACAGTCTCTTGTTCTTTCTAACACCAGTCCTGCTTTTCTCTGCAAAGTCTGCGAAAATCCGAACTAGCTGTCCAAACAGAAATCAGCTGCCCAAATAGCCGATGTGTTTGAGATGTGAGACGCGTGCAAATCTCACATGAAATATATCTGATTTCATCTGTTTGCACAGAAATGAAATGAGCACAATCCCACTGTTTTTGTAACAAGAGTGTGAATAAAAGCCGTGTGTGTGTGTGTGTGTGTGTGTGTGTGTGTGTGTGTGTGTGTGTGTGTGTGTGTGTGTGTGTGAGTGAGAGAGAGAGACTGAGAGAGAGACAGAGAGAGAGAGAGACTGAGAGAGAGAGACTGAGACTGGCTGGAAGCAACACGTCTGTTAGCAATTTAAATGCATAGAGAAACCAGTTTGTCAAGTGAGCTGAAACCAGACTAGAGGGTGGGTATTCACCTGAAGTCACGTACACACAAACAGACACACGCACACAAATGCAACAAGAGGAAATCTTTCCTGACTTGAGCTGATTGAAAGCAGTTGGGATCGCAGCCTGAAGGATGTGATCAGCTTGAAGGGAGGGACGTCGTGAGAGGAGGATGGATATACTGGCGGACAGTCAACGGAAGTGTGCGTGTGTGTGGTGGAATTACTCTTTCCATGTGTTCTGAGCTGCTCCGCTCATTTCTGGCAATCAATATTCCGTTTCTTTACAGACTTTTTTTGACATGCGAATTGAAAGCTATACATTTTTAAAGCAATGTTTGGCGTTACCTCAAAGGATCTCAGCCTCAAAGTACCAAGAAAATGCTCGAGGACTTGAACGTCTTTTTGATGTCTCTGTCCGTACACAAGCACATGTGCATGGGTGTCATTTGAAAACGCGGTTTGTCTCCCAGTGTCTCTTTTGTGACCCCTCTTGTATTCCATGTCCCCAGTTTGTCCCTTTTGTGTGTGTGTGTGTGTGTGTGTCTTCCTGCCCTGCTGACAAACCTGGGCCCACTCCAACCTCCACACCTACCGTCACCTCTCTCCGCTCCTCACACACCTGTCAGCAATCTCCTTATCAACTCCACAGTCCTGGTCCAGGCCATCGCTCAGCTACGCCAGTTCATGGGGTCAAGCCTCTGTGTCCAACAACAACCCATAACACCCTTCTTCTGTTATCTGCGGAGATGTTTACATGTGGATGTTTGAGGCTGTGTTCACAAATCAGTCTACCTAATTCTTTTCAACGAGATTACTGCAGGGTTTGTAAAAAAAAAAACGATATGTTGCATGAAGTAATGCTTCCCAGTTCCACACAATATAGCAACTGGTTTCAGCAAATTTAGATTGGTAGGCTTCATGAAGGCTAATTTACACTTTACAGTAGAGGGTGACAGATATGTACATGCACAGATAGATATATATTATACCCCACAAATAGAATGCTCCCACATTCCCTAGTGTTACCAGTGAGAGAAGAAAGAAAGAAAACGGGGAAGGGAAACAAAAAAGAAGAAAGGGGAAACGGTAGACTACAGGGTTGCAACAAAATCTTCCCCCTCCAGAAACTCCATAAATGATCCCCAAATCTTTGCAAAGATGTTATATTTCCCTTTAACTACATATGTAAGTTTCTCTAGGGCAAGGCACTGTATCAGTCCCTCTATCCAATTTCATTTGCTCGGCCTGTGAACAGATTTCCAAGCCATTGCAATTTTATGTTTAGCTTCAAGAAGACAAAATATGACCATCTTCTTTTTGCTATTAAGTGTACAGTTTGCTGGGAAACACCCCAAAAGACAGAGTTTTGGACATAATGGAAGTTGTTCGTTGATACAAATAGATACAATTGTAATAATCTCTTTCCAGAAATCTTGAATGAGGGTGCATTCCCAGAGGCAGTGAGACAGGCTACCTTTATGTATACCACATTTAACACAAGCATCCGGTGTATCGGGGTACATGCAATGTAGTCATGTATGTTCTCATCACCCATTTATACTGGAGAAGCTTGAATCTTGAGTTTATTGTTTGGACTTGACCCTGTAGTCATATGTCCTGCCACTCTTCTACAGTGATTTCTTCATTTAGGTCTGAACACCATGCTATCCTTTTGTCATCTGAGGATTCTTTTGCTGCAGTTATGATAGTCTGATAAAACTTTGAGATCAATCCAGCTGATCCATAATGGTTTAAAGCTATCTTGTCTAAAGAATTTAGAGGGGGGAGATTTACAGAGTTCTGTGTTTTTGTTATGAAGCTTCTTATCTGGAGATACTTGAAAAAATGTTTTGTAGCTGTGCTCAACTTTTGCTTGATCTCATTAAAACTTAAAAGAGTATGAGTATCACAATCATACAAATATGAAATCTTTCCGATACCTCTGTCTGCCCATAACTTAAAACCAGGGTCGTTAGTACCTGGCGTAAAGTTTCTGTTCCCCCGAATAGGTGAATATTGGGATAGAGGAGTTTTTTCCCCAAGATAACTTAACACCTCATGCCATACTGTCAGCGTATTTTTAACAAAGGGGTTTGCAGTGTGTTTCTTCAAAGTGGCTAAGTTTGCTGAGTAAAGGTAGAGATATAAGGGGATTTTGGAAGTTGTGCTTTCCTCCATCCTTATCCAGTGCAGCTTTGACTGGTGTTCAAACCAGTATGAGGCTGCTCGTAGTTGGGCAGCCCAATAGTATCCCTGGAGGTAAGGGAGTTTTAACCCACCTCTGTCATATGGTAAGTATAACAGGGTCATGCGCAGTCTTGAGCGTCTATCATTCCAAATGTAATTACAAAAAAGCTGTTTCATTTTAGTAAAGAAATTAGAAGGAGGAGCAAGTGGGATGGTTTGAAAAAGGTACAGGAATTTAGGAAGAATATTCATCTTCAGAATATTAATACGCCCAATCATGGAAATTGGCAAAGATTTCCATCTATTAATAGATTCAACTACTGACTCAGTCACATGGTTATAGTTAGTAGGTACCATGGATTCTATTGTAGGCGTGATTTTAACACCGAGGTATGTAAAGCTGTCCACAATGTTCCTAAATGGTGTATTTAGTGGTGGAGTTAATCTCTCAGATTTAAAAAAAAATAGGATTGTAGACTAGATGCATTAACCTTATAACCTGAGAAACTACCATATGTTCCTATTAAACTTAATAAAGAAGGAATAGATTGTTTCAAGTCTGTCAGAAAGAGCACTATATCATCATGTTATTTTCAGTAACACCCAACAACAAAACATGCCACTGATATCTTGATATCTTTATTTAAAATTTCTCCAAGTGCCTATGTGTACCTTTTGATGTGCCTTGTCCTGTCTTGTGTTTGTGTATTGTGGAAAAGACAATAAAAACATTTGTCAAAAAACTTGTCACTTTACACTGTCAGTCTCATCCAACAGCCCTGAAATAAATAAATATTACCTTCATGAAAGAAGTTTGAGTCGAAAGTGTTTCCGGTGATTTATCTTCATCATTCATATATATATATATATATATATATATACAAAACAAGACAATTCAGTGGGGTTCAAATGTTAATTCACATACACAAATATTACTCTTTGTTTATTCATTTGCAAAAATAAAAGAAATGCTCATTTGAAAACAAAACATCTCTTAAATGTCATGTCTCTGGGTGCTTAATGAACTAGTTTAACTGGGACAGAATATACATTCCCTCTGTCTGTGTTCCCTCTCCTCCATTTCACTCCTTTCTCACCCTAATGCCCTCGAAACCCTCCTCCCTAACCCCTCAACAAGAGAGAAATGAGTAGATTACATAGAAATATCCAAAATACAACTGAACTTAACCTCTTACTTGAGAAATTGCTGCAGTCAGTAGAAGTTTGAGGAGGCGTTCAGGGACTTGGATTCCAGTAGGTGTGTCCTGCTGCTCACAGTGGTGCTGCTGTCCCAGTAGATGGCATCCTCTTCCCATAAATAACATTCCCACTTTTCTTCAGAAAGTGCCGGACACCCGTGGTTCTGGGAATCCATTCAGATAAGATACCAACAGCTGATAAAGTTCCCCGATTCAATGAATTTCACTGGAAAAAAAAGTTTTTACTGCAATCCTCACTGGCCTTTTGACCCCACCGACAGGAAAACACTGTTTATCTCCACATCTCTGGTATCAGTTTTGTCCACACACTTATGGTTTTATGAGTGTGTTATGTTGGAGTTGGGGAAGAATATGCCATTAAACACTCTGGAGGGGAGTTCCTCTGAGATGATCTGTTGCACAAGAGCTTGAGAGCTCGTTTACAGCCTCTTGCCAACTGAAAATATTAGCATTGGACAGGGAGGTGGGTGGGAGAAACAGTCATCGGGATAGGGAGGAATGCTTCAGGAATGTCACATGTTTGAGTTTTATCCCTCAGGTTTATAGACTCGAGGCGGAGGCTGTGCTGAGCTGAGCTTTTGGTGTGTCCGTCACTGGAAGTGTGTGGAACGGTTCATGAACCAAATAAAAGCCCATCAACCTGTTTTTGTGTGTCAATCAAGTGGGAAAACAGTGAGGGAGCGGGTTCTAGAAATTCTATTAATTTTATAATGCATTGGACTGGAGGCAGAAATGTCACAGACAGATGTCTCAAAACCTGGACATATAAACTATCTACATGGTGAGTTACAATTGGAGGTTTATGACAAAATAGGTTTTGTGTGATTTAGATGAAACAAGTCTTTAAAATGTACATTATGATTCCATTGCATATTTCTGTTGTAAACATGATAACGTCTTTTTGTGGGCAGAGCATAGATGGAGGCAGAATGATACTCTGAACACGTTAGTTAATGCTGACAAGCAAGTTTTATTGGCTTGTTTTTATAATGGCTTTTTAGTGAACATCAACAAATGGGACCATATCAGGGAGGAGAGCATGACGGGAGCTTCCAATGCGTCTGATTAAAAGCACCTTTGCGGCAAATGGAAATGCATAATTTAATACACATGCCCTCCTAATTCTGCCTGACATATTTAGTATCTTCAGAAATGTTGGGGTCTCCACTAGAGTTTAAAATAAGGCTTAGCCAGAAAACAGGTCTGACCATCAGACCAGAGTGCACAGGAGTCTTTAGGAGCCGTCGTACACACACTGCCAGCTGCCAACCTGTCCACCATCTGACCCGCCTCGGGTCGCAGCTTCCCACGCTCTGCAGCGGCAGCCACCCTGTATACCCAGCTGAAAAAGTGAAATGAAAATGCTTGATTTTTCACTTGAGTAAATGTACTAATGATAGCGGCGGGGGGGTTCCTCTTTTTCTCAGGGCTGGCACGGGGCCACCCTGGAGATGGCTCTGAGATGTGAGGCCTTTCACAACCCAAAAATAGACACAGGGCCTCCGACTGCTGCAGCAGTGCAAGTGTGAAACGGCGAGGTGGGGGGAAGAGTTTCATGAGCAGCTATCATCTTTGTGTTTGTTAGTCAACACAAATGAACTACTCGATGTACTTGTAAAAGGTTCAATTCCCTGTTAAAAGATCGTTCGAGTTTATTATAATCAGATCTTTCTTAATTTTGACTCTGATTTGTATCAGTTAAATGCTGTCTTTATTTGTGTGATGTCCCTGTTATTATGCCCGATGGGATGACAGAAAAACTATGTATCAACTTGTTGAGTGGCCGCATTTGAAGTGGAGGTGAAAAGTCAGCTTTTGATCAAACTCTGTATCGTCCCCCCTCGATTGCCTCGTCACGCTCCGCTGGACGTCATTTTCATAGAAATAATTTCCATGTTGTGGCTCTCCTGATGTAACACAACAGCGATCCAACCCACAGCCCTGATGTTATCTTTGTCATCCAAACACCTGCTTTCTAGGAGGGTGAATAAACTCTGCCGGCTCACAGGAATCAGCATGTTTCATGTCTTTTTTTTGGAATATAAAGAGTGCTTGTGGAATTAATAGACTGCTGAGCAGACAAGACAGTGTACCACCGTGAAACTCAATCTCTCGAACTGTGACTGTTCGAATAAAGACAGGATACAAAATCCTCCTTCGCATGCAGCGACGATAACATCTCCATTCCCAGCGTTCATCCCTACGAGCAACCTGACAACACTTGTCCCAGTCGGGTCTTCTCAGTTGATTTGAGACAGGGTTTTCTCTTTTCCTTTCACCCCTCTATCCCTCCCACTCATTGCGGTTCTCCTGCATTGCCTCCATCTATATCGGGCCCCTGTAATTATGTCAATGTAATGTTTGTATTTATAGGCGGCTGCCGCAGCGCTCTGGCAGCCGCTCTGTCCCAGCTGGGAAGCATTGGTCTCGGGGGCCCCTGGATGGAAGCAGCTTCTGAGGTTGGCTTACCTGGTGCCAACCCTCTAAACCGTCACCTTCAGGATTAAACCATCATTTTATAAACACGGCACAAAACTTAGCCCACAGTTTTGGTATATTTGGAATTAGAATTAAATAAATAAATAGTGTTTAGAAGAGAAGAAGAAAAGAAAACTCATCTTGTGACCCCTATAGGTTTAGTCTTTAGGGGTCAGAACTTCAGGTTGGGAACCAGTTTTCAGGGAAATCTGTGCTTTCTGTAGCCTGTATTCACATCAAAACCACATTTTTTACATCATCTTTGACAATCACACTCAGGACTCAGAAATCATGTTCATTTAGTTTAATATGTACATTAAAATAAACTATTTACATTATATTAAAAAACAATTAAATTTACAAGGCAGTACATTTCTTCAAGACACAAACAAACAAGTCTTTTTGGGTTGTATTTTTTTTTTGTTGCTAAAGACTGGGTAGCCCTTTGTCAATCAGGTGGCGCTGAGATGGCATTGCACTTCTGTGAGACTTCCTACAGACAGACTCACAGACGCGACATCCTATTCAAGCCTTCAGGGAGGACAGAATGAACGGCAGTTTCAGAACAAAACATTGTCTCAAAGCTCATCTCACATGCGCACGCGTACACTCACGATATAACACACAGGATCACACTTTGATTGTCTTTTTAGCCAGTGGAGAATATGGCACTCGTAAGGGTTTGTAATAATGTGTTATAAAAGGCACTATAGGTGAAAGTACAAAGAAAGAAAAATATCAATGTTCTTCAAAAAGGATTGTCTGCTTCCAGTTGCTTCAGTGGCATGTGCCTGACATGTTCAATGGAATGTTCCTTTAATGTGTCGTCTATATAAACAGCATTCCATACAAAAAAAGTAGTACCAGCTACATAGTAAAAAAAAGAAATTCGAACAGAATTCATCTGTTTCTGTCGTATCTGGCTGTTTTTTCCTCCTTGATTTGTGGTTTGTTTGTCGTTTCTCTCAAAAATAATAACATTTAAATAAATCTTTTCACAAAAAATATAATTTCAGAGCATCTAATCTATATGCTCATTTTGCCCCAATGGAATACAAATCACTATAATATTCCTCTAGGTATTACAGTTTAGTCATCGTGCTGTATGGCAGTGTATGCTGTGGTGGTATCACTATAGCAGATACTCCTATAGGAACCTCTATATACAGCATCCGTCTCTAGCTCATCATAGGAGGATTATAGCTCTTTGAATCGGGTCCATGCGGTGCACAGGAGTCCTTGGCTCACATGTGCCTCTTCATGTGCAGGGCGAGGTGGTCGGAGCGGGAGAAGGCCCGCTCACACAGGTGACACTGGAACGGCCGGTGTCCGGTGTGCTTCCGGAAGTGACGCGTGAGCTCGTCGGAACGCGCAAACTTCCAGCCGCAGCCCTCCCAGCTGCAGTGGTACGGTTTCTCTCCTGTGGACAACAACAACAGCCGTGAGTGACGTCACAGTTTATGATTCGTGTGCACGTCTATTATAGTAGCCTACACATGTTTCAAAGCAGCATGTTTCAAAACAGCAGCACATACAGTGCTGCTGTAGAAAAAAAAAATATATAAAATAAAATAAAAAAAAAATATTAAATAAATCCGTCCGCTACATTCAACGTGCGGCTCTTACCTGTGTGCGTCCTGTGGTGCGCCTTCAGGTGGGAGCTCTTGGTGTAGGTCTTCCCACAGCCAGCGAAAGTGCAGGTGTGCGTTGCGGTCCGTTTCCTCGGCCAGGACCGGCGACCCCTCTTCGGCTTGGCGTCCATCACATCCAGCGGGGAGGACGGCGGGGTGAGCAGGACCCGCTGGCCGGCCGCCGGCTGCTGCTGCTGCTGCATGCCCATGGATGCATCTTCCCCAAACATGCCGGGGAACTGGTGGTGGTGGTGGTGGTGGTGGAGGTGCGCCACGGGGAAAGGTATCTGCATCCCTGCGTGCGCTTGAGGGAATCCCCCGGACGCGCAGCGGTGGTGCGCGTGGTGGAAGCTCTGCGGGAACGTCAGCGAGGCGGAGTTGCACATCTGGGGCTGGTGGCACTCGGAGCTCATCAGGTCGTCCGGGCTCAGCGGCGGCGTCATGCTGCCCAGCGCGGCCTGCGGAGAGTTGGCCAGCCGCGGCTGCTGATCGTACGACATCATGCAGGAGACGCTGCCCTCTTGCTTGACTTTGGCGCAGCTCTGAGGCACCAGACCCATGGCGGGCCCGTACGTGTCCATGGAGGCGGGCTCCACTTTAATGTTCAGATGCTCGGGGAATAAATCCTGAGTGGTCGGGAAAGGCGCGGAGCTGATCTGGAATCTCCCGTGGATGCTGGGGCCGCTCCCGGGGAGGAAGCTGGTATCCACGTCGGAGCGAAGGAGCTCCGCCATCAGGCTGTTGTAGGGCGGCGGAGGGCTGTTCATGTCTGGACCAGAGGTGTAACTGACTGGCTGCTGGGGCATCCCGGTGTGCTGCTGCTGTCCTTGCTGCTGGTGATAAGCGGACAACCCGGACTCCTGGAGCCGATAGGATTCTGCCCCAGTACCCGAGGCCGACGCGCTGTCGGACACGGTGGTGTTAGCGAGAATAAACTCAAGATCCAAGAACTTATCCAGGTCCTCTTCGTCTTTTCTGCCGAGGCAGCTGCTGTCCATGTTGAGCGCAACGCCGCTCATGTCACACTTCCACCTCTGGAGCGAAGAGTAAAGAGAATAATTAGTTTGTTTCAAAATGTACAACATAACTTCCTCTTCACCTTCAGTCATTCACCTCGATAAAGTAGCTCGAAAAACAACCAAACAAGTGCAGAGAGAATGAGCTGAATACTATCAACTACTACTTTTCATTTAACTTTGCAGTACCTGGAAACTTTGCATAATTCCAATGTTTTAAAAACGTCTCAAGGACCATCAAACACCGTGTATGATTTCTGATATGACAGACTGACACCAGCACAACAAAATACATTAAATCCTGTGACTAAATAAACGTGTAAATATATAGAATGCGCAACTTACATCTTCCCAACATTTCTCCTTTTGGACTGCAAATGTAGAGATTGATGGTAAAATGGTCCCACTCAAGGCCATTTCCATGCGTTCTTAAAAAAAAAGTTTTAAAAGTCCTTAAAATATTGAGAAAATACACTTTCACTGTTTTTAAAGTAAATCACCAGAGTCCGCTGAGTCTCCAGAAAAGAAAAGAAAAAGCTTCAGTGCGCGTTGCTTCTTCTGCGGTCCGATGAGCTGCTGCTCTCTTCACTCATGTGCAAGCTGTGCCGTCTGGAGGGAGCAGCTTTTCTTATAAGTATTGTTCGCAGCACAAGTCGGACCAATGCGAGGCAAGGGGAAGGAAGCGCGTCCAGGATGAGGACGCTGCGCACCGGCCAAGCCCCCTAAATTTAGCCACGGTATAAAAGTCCGAGTTTCCCTGCGAGTCAGAGACAGAGAGGTGGCGAGAGAGTCGAGGAGGAAGAGGACCGATGCGGAATGCTCTCTCTGCTCCGCTGCGGGCAGCTACTTAACCTCCTCAGGGAAGAACCCGCCCTCCTCCCTACAAACCTGGCCAACAACTGTCAGGGCAGAGAGAACCAGACCGCCCCTAGACAATGCACCACTAAAACACTAATAAGCAAATAACACACTGTTGTCAAAAGAGCGACAAAAAGAACCCAGATACTAAAAGGGCACACAGGCTTATCCACAAAGAGGATGCCACAGGTGCCATGCGTAATACGTATCGGGGTACGGAGCGCTTTTACGCACACGGAGAATGAGGCAATGTGTTCTAAAACGGTTTGCTTATAACATATGATAACACAGATAATTTGTCGATGAACACAAATGCTGATCCTTAAATGTGACACATATTTCTGTCTCGCTTTCAGAGAGAGGGAGTGTGTTTCTGTCAGAACATGGGCAGACAGATAGAAAGGAAGAGAGAGAGGGTCTAAAAAACTCCTCGCTTCTTGCCCGGAGCAGCGCGGAAGGTAGTGCTGCAGGCTTCCGCCACTAGGCGCCAGCTACACCAAGGCTCTTCTCCCCTCTTCTCCGGGAAGCGTCAATCAAGCCTCCATTCATTCATTTGTAATCTGGCAGCATGGTGAGAGTTGCTGGTTCCAATCTGAATATGAGTGACTGTTACTGCGCCCGTGGTCAATGAAAAGGAGAGACAGCGAGATCCTCCTTGTGGCACTGGGAAATATCTGAGCTTTTCAACATTGTTTGCTCACAGGCGTCAGTAAGGCATCAGGACTGTGGCACCTCAGTGACTAGTCAGTGGCACTTCAGCGGCAAGCGTCAGTCAGGTGCCACAACTGTGGCAAGCGAGCGGCACTCGTTCGGCACCCGTCAAGAAGCTGCCGAGTTGAGCGGGCGGAGCCACATTTCCTGAGAACACCCATTGTTGTTACGATAGGTCAGCTGCCATAAATCAGTTTTATCATCATAGTATGGATTTTATTTGAGTCAGATGAGCTGCGTTTGTTTCTTTTGTCATTTGTAGACTTAATAATTACAATATGCAATGCTGCTGTACTATACTGAATATTGTTTTGCTACTTTCACTTCATAATATATTTCACTTATATACCATAACATATATAATATACCAGCCTTTTTTAAATTTAATTTAAATTATTTTTTTTACAATTCTTAACATATGTTATACTGTTATACCACCACTATGTTACTTTACTTTGAGGAAACTGCGCTGTTAGTCTAAGCACAACACTGGTATTATTTATATGTAGGTGTCATTAGGTGCCACAAGCTGCCAGTGCCAACAGTTGTAACAGGAGTGCCACTACTAGTCAGAGGAGTGCCACCAGTAGTAACAGGAGTGTGCCCCCCTGGTCCGTGTACGTTTTGATAATCTGTTTTATGGATAATTTATGTTTTCTTTCGAAGAGCGACGCAAAGCAAGACAGGTAGTCCGGAAGTAAAAACATGTCAAAATAAAAGTCAAGGCAATAGAATGACCGTATGCAAGAAAACTGTTAGTCTATGGTGCAAGCACATACCAGGGTAACATTAGAAGAAAAATAAATACATATAAATAAATAAACGTGGGCCGATGGGAGTATGTTAGCAACAATAGTTGACTACATGCGATTTAATATTCATTTATCCATGTACACAGCAAGAATCAACTTTTCGATTAATCTGTGGATTGTTTGATGCAATACAGTTCGTAATATAGTTTAATCAAAATCCTATCGTAACAACAATGGGTGTTCTCAGGAAATGTGGCTCCGCCCACTCAGCTCGGCAGCTTCTTGACGGGTGCCGAACGAGTGCCGCTCGCTTGCCACAGTTGTGGCACCTGACTGACGCCTGACTGACGTTTGCCGCTGAAGTGCCACTGACTAATCACTGAGGTGCCACAGTCCTGATGCCTTACTGACGCCTGCCACAGACTAGTCACTGAGGTGCCAGTGCCACAAGGAGGATCTCGGCTTTGCACATGAAAAGGGGCTGTAGCCCAAAAATATCAACCAGTCAGTGTCGACATAACGTGACATAACATGTCTTCTCGTGATTTTCTTTGTAGTGGAAGAAGTGTTCACATTCAATTAAACGTTTCAGCACGATGTAAAAATACTCTGTTAGAACTGTACACTGACAATGTCACATGAGTGAAAGCATTATCAGCAAAGTATTGAAGTATAAAACCAGCAAAAATACAAACAAACAGGCTATGTATTTCATGTGTCATGTAGCTTTTTGAAATCTTCCTCTGCAGTGTAAATAATGACTGCAGCTGTCAAATACATGTGATGTAGAAAGACATATGGACACCATCACACAGGTACTTCACAATTGTTGACTTATTTTATGGTCTATGTGACAGCAGGAACCCGGTTTGTATGTGCTGCTACTAATAATTGTCTAAGTCCTTCAATGACTCATGAAGAAAGAAGAAACTGAGCGATGTCAAACACTTGAAATAGCAATCAGCACTAGCAGAGAAGAACATACTGTACTTTTACATTGTCTTGCCCACTGGTGAACACAGATTTGAGATGATCATTAAAGGCTGACTGGCCTTTGATAGTCAGGCAATTACTTTTGGAGGCTTGGCACTCTTTGGTGATTTGGTGGCATTCCATTGTATTCATCAAATTGCATGCGTAGCATATGAAGCACGAGAAGAATCATGTACCAACCAAGCCAGTCTCTGTACACACCTTTACTGTTGACAGTTATTGGCGATCCCTTCAGTAGAAAGTTGTCCTTATTAAAGCTATGTACAGAAAGGTCTGCGTTTTTATTGAAATGTCATTTTTCAACTCTAAAAGAGCCACAAAAAATTTGCATCTCCCTCATCTGGGAAACATCAGGTGAAAAACTCACATATGGGCATTTGGACTATTCCCATGTGATGCATTTTCTTGATTTAGACACACCTGATTTTTAAGATATTTCACAAGGAAAATCATATCACATCACATAAGATGTGTAGCTTGACTGAGAGTTTGCCTTTTAGGTCACAAAAACTTACCAGATCACCATCAGGGTTGGAGGACGAGACGCTAATATCCAAATTGGAACAAACAAAACCCAGGGGGGGGCAATATCAAGGTCAATATATTTGTTATTTTGGTGGTTATAGATCCATTTTTATATATGTTGTACATGTTGAATAATCCAATATGTACAGTGGAATGTATACAGGCTGCAACGTCCAGGTCTGAAAAATGATGCCAATGAGGAACATGCATTCTTTCTAATGGCCATCAGGGGGCGACTCCTCTGGTTGCAAAAAGAAGTCTGATTGTATAGAAGTCTATGAGAAAATTAGTCTAATTCTCACTTGATTTATTACCTCAGTAAATATTGTGAACATTGGTCTTCTTCAATACAGCAGCATATGCTTTAAGGCGGGGCTACCTTGTGATTGACAGGTCACTACCACTGCTTTTTCCAATCTGGGAGTTTGTTTTGTCTTAAAACTTTAACACTTTCACTGTGTTTTCAGTTCATGAAATTACATTTTAACAATTCGGTTGCCTAAAAATGTCCTATTCAGCGTTCGGTTGTAGCTTAGCTCCACCCTCTCGTGTCAATTCTGGCTGCCAAAAACCAAGATGGCCACTGCCAAAATGCCGAACTTGAGGCTGCAAAATGACAGTCCACAAACCAATGGGTGACGTCACATTGACTACATCCACTTCTTATATACATTCTATGATTGTATATTGTGTTTTTAAATATAAAATTTAGCATTATGGTTCATAAAGAAGGATATTGTATATCACTGCCTGGCTGAAGCTGGTTACCTGCTAGCTGTTCATCAGAGGGAGGAGGCCGTGAAAACATGGATGTAATGAGAAAAAGTGAATACGGTAACTCAGCTTCCTTATTCTGAATCACCGAGTCATGTTTTCCAGGATGATGCCGTAAATACGTACATGTATGTGTAAGAGTGCATGAGCAAAGTATGTGCATCTGAATACTTTTGATGCGTGGTAGTCAGTTTGGCTGATTCTCTGACTAGATGTGCTGACTACGAGATTCCTTGTTCTGTGGTTTTCATTTCCAAATTCAGGGGGTGGTATGTAGCATCAAAGAATCTCACTATGTTGCATTTACTATACGGGAAAGTCACAAGTTATTCAGTGATTCATGTTACGAGCAGCTGAGACAGAGCTTAACAAGTCACACAATGAGAAATATGACAGCCCGCACTCCCATTATTGTCTTGATGGTGTTTGAGAGGATGATTCAGATATGACCTTTTGATCCAGTGATCCATTCATCCTTCAGCGGGCTGATGTCCCTGTGGTGATCTGCTCTTATCAGACTGGAGAAGCCACTGCTGGATGTTCTGTCTTACCCAGAGTCCTAACTGTGTGTTTGTGGATGTATTAAACCAGTGTTTCCTAAAACATTTCTTTCAGGGGACCCGCTTTTTAAAAATGACAAACCGTTGAGACCCAATTCACAATAGGCCGTTTTTATAAATTTGAGCAAATTTGAGCAAATTTGGGCGTTCCTGACCATTTTTGACCGCCCTATCCGCATCACCTCACATTATCTTGAATAGGTAAACCAGACACTTTGCAGAGATATACGTTTGCTACATCACAACTTTGCTTTATGTTAAAAACTTTATAAATGAGACCAAATAAATGCATTTCGGCAGGTTTAACAGGCTCTCATATTTTTCTTTCATATTAGATTCAATGTTATAAGTACGCTACAATCCTCAAACCTGAGCCGCAAGATAGTTTGTTTCACAGAACCATCTGCGAGGCGGACATTGGAAACTGTTTGGAAAAGGGCAGGCCCTTTCAAAAAATGTATTTGCAGCTGATTGGATGAACTCTGTCAGTCAAACTCTTACAGAAGCCAGTCGGGAGAAGAGAGAAAACAAGTTTTCCACGGAGAAAAGCCTTCAGTGTCTTGCTTTTTCTGATATATCTGATGCTATTGCAGCATCTACGCTAACCTCTTCAGATTCCGCCATTGTTGTTTAGAACGAAACATCTTGTCTCTTGTGTCGTCTCACACACTTAAGCCACGCCCATAGCTTCCAGTAGCTCCTCTCAGGACGTCAATTGGTCCGTGCTCCGTCTAACTGGACACCAAACGCATTACTCGAAGGCTGACGAGATGTATTTTCGTTTAGACGTGCGATCCCGCGATTCTCACATGATTTTTTGACATTGCGAAGATTCCAGCTGCAGTGCGATGTAAACAACCATACAACCTGAGACCCAGGTTTAAAAAATACTGGAATTTTACACTTTCACCAGGCTAGTCTCTATTTGATATGCAGAGTATCTGCATATCATATATGCATACTATTTACATATATATAGTATATGTAAATAGTATGCACAATATCATTCCTCTCATGTGGGCAACATCGCCATAAATGTCAGAAACTCTTTGGCAAAAATCGTAAGCCTTAAGTGTTGTAGCTTTGTACAAAAAGTTGGGTTCATTTCAGATTTATTTGACATCTGTTTACGCAGAGCGATGTGTCTCTTCACACACATCTTGTTGTCATATTTACGATTTATATCTGTAACCATTAAAGCAAATCGATAATAATTCCATTTCCCAAGTTTCCGTTCCGGCAGCAGCAGAGCGGCGGCATGCGACTAGACTGCCCAACAGAGAAAGTCCTGCTCTGCGTTTTGCTGTTTTTAACAAACGGAAGGTGCCACTTGTTCCCATCACCCCAGAAGCCACTGGAGGCCACAGTCGGCACAGCGCTCTGCTCTCACTGTGACAACTATAGCACGCTGCTACACGCTTCCACAGTTGTTCACCAGATGAAAAGCAGCGGCTCCGGCGCTTTCTTCTCAGCTGGATGCCTGTCTCTATATTGTCCTACACCCTACCCGTATATGACTCCTCCACTTCCATCGCCATCTTGTGTCTCCTGTCTTCTCCGTTCTCTAGGCACACTTATTCATGGCTCAGTAATCGCCCATGGATGCTTGAAGTCACCTGTGTCCGTGGCGACAACTGAATGAAGATTTGACACACACACATGGCAGCACTGTTTACTCCGTCGCTCCCAGTTGCTTTTACACACTGTCTTAAGGCAATCTGATCCTTTAATTGAGACGTGAACAGCAAACAGTGGACCTGCGCCGCTTGTTGTTTGCGCTCCCTCAGCCAGCAGTGGCAGCTGTACTCCACATGCCGAACGTATTAGATCTGACATTGAAATGTACGCACGCATTTGTGTTTGAGAGGCTGAGTCTGTGTGTGTGTTGGCCTGTTGTCACACCATGATGGTGTACATTTCCATGTGGAAGTGAGTCCTGGCTGGCTGGCTGGCTGGCTGGGTGTTTCTCTGTGCGAGCCTCAGAGGTTTTCTCACATGTGCTCATCTGGCTCCGTGTCACTGTTTGGGCTGAGATTTACATCATGGCAAAATAACGGCTGATGGGCTGCAAACACGTGACCTGTAGAGGAGTCCAAACCTCGCTGTACACAAAGATTGCGACTCTTTAAGACGCATTACCAAATTAAAACATTCACTTCCAAGTGGGCATATACTGATAGATACAGACATCTGAAAGGCTGTAGTGCATTGAGGTCTCTCACTTTTAGTGGGAAACATTGTTTGGAAGTATACTGTGGTCATGTGACTTGACCCTGGGATCAACTGTATCTCTCTCTCTCTCTCTCTCTCTCTCTCTCTCTCTCTCTCTCTCTCTCTCTCTCTCTATATATATATATATATATATATATTTATATATATATATTTATATATATATATACCCTTTTAATTTGACACCAAAATGTCACCAATCCTGAAGTAAGTGTTGATATTGTTGCAGGTTTAAAGCTAATGTTTCTATTATAAAAGTATTTTTTGAGACTAATAGTTTGTTTTGTTAAATGCTCGTTGTGTTCTGGCAATTTGACTTGAACCGCCTGATTCCATTTCAGTCGGATGATATGGAATTCGTGCGGAAAACACGTCACAAACTAAAAAGTAGTTCAACAACACTTTGACACACGAACATTGGTTTCTTGGTTGAAAGTGAGAGAGTGAGAGAGTCTAATGATGTGGATGTTGTTAACAAGAAAAGGATGCCTCGTGCGTCGGCATCAGACGATGGATTCAGCTGCCTAAGATCTGGTTTCATCAAGTTCTTGACTTAATCAAAGAACCACCATGTTGAGTAAGCTTTCTGCAGTAATGACAAAATCATCCACTAGTCACAGATAGCAAACAATCCGTTTTCAGATTCTATACAAATGTTCTTCACATTGAGTGCAAAGCCAGTCTTGTGTGAGGGGTTAAAAACATGCTGAAGGCAGTGATACTCTGCTCAAACACCACAGAGTCCTTAAGCTTGGCTAAAACACCATAAAAACTTCATGCTGCATACACAGCACTGTGCAAATCTAATATCAGCGCGCAATCAATTCAGCGAGGCTTACGGTGTGCTGAGGGAAAAGTATCAGTTGTCCGAGGCTTATCGGAGTAATGCGTCTCTGCCTGAGTTTCTTATTGGAAACAGACGGGACTTTCTCCCTGTGTCAAAGTTATTGCAGCCTGTTTTGCGGATAAAGTGTCTCTCCTCGGCACACATAGTTTATGTCTTTGTTAAACTTCTTGGAAACACCTGCTTGGACTTCTCCACTTTCCTCTGCACGGCAGGAAAGCCGTGATGTTCTGTGTGTGTGTGTGTGTGTGTGTGTATGTGTGTGAGAGAGAGAGAGAGAGCGAGAGAGAAAGAGTGAGAGAGAGAGCGAGAGAGAGAGAGAGAGAAGGAAGAGAGCGGAGGCCAGCCTCTGGCCGCAGCAGAGCTGTGTTGGAACAGAGAGTGAGAGTTTGAGACGGAGAGTGGGCTCCTGCCTCGGCTTATATAGGCGGGTTATTTTTAAACCCCACACCCCCTTCCTTTATTCCTTATTACTGTACTTCCTCTCTCGCTCGCTCAGGAAGCCCACTTGGCTGAGTTTCCTGCCTGCACGCCGTGCCGACTCGGAGGGAACCAAGGGAGCGATAGCACTGAGAGGGTCAGGCACTGGGGGGGATGAGAGACGTAGAAAACAGTATGAGAGAGAGATTGAGAGAGGGGGGGGGGGGGGGGGGGGGGTTGGCTGGCATTTGTTCAGTCTGACATGCGAAGGCCTGGGCCTCTTCCAGCCCTTGTTAAAGTGTCCCTCTGGAATACCTCAGAAAGAGAGGGAGAGCAAGAGAGCAATGAACACAAAGAGAGAAACATTAAGAGACAGACACAGGTCAGGTCTGAGAGAGATGTGAAACAGTGATATCTACGAAACAATGACTCGATTTATAGATTTTGGACCAACCTGCTGACATCAATGTTTCAAATCTTGTCACATTTTTTTTTTTTTTTTTTTCTTTTTAAACCTGAAACATTTGAGAGAAAGTTAACATTCTGCCTCTCCTCCCCCTTCCAGCCACATTCCCACATCCCCCTAACCCGTTCGTTGCCATTCTCTGCTGGACCACCAGATGCCCTCAGAGTTTTCCACCTGCCCCAGTCACCTGACTCGCTCGTCCACCTGCTCACCTGTTTCCACTTTCCCTCTTTCCCTCGTCAGCCCTGAAGTATATAATTGGCCCATTTCCACTCGTTCCCCAACAGATCTTCAACTTCTCTCTTCTCTCTTCCTGCTATCCTCTGGACTCCATGCTCCCTCTGTTTGGACATGCGGTTAAGTTTATATATGTTCATCTTTGCAATAAATCCATAAACTGTTCCTTTCTGTCCTGTTGATTCCATTTGGGTCCTATTCCTTGTTTCCTTGTCTTCACCCCCGAGACACTGATATTATATTTGGTATTAGCGTTGTTATTCAGGAAGCCATCCGCCTGTTAAACAAGGAACTAAAGTACAATTCTGGCCTATATCTGGAGATTGGCACATGAAATAATCAAATGCCTTTCTGCCATGTGGACTGTTTCCTTATTTATTCCTTTCATTGCTTTTCAAATGCAGCTGCATTATCATCTCAACACAATCGCAAACAGCAATTTTGCTTGTAAATGCCTGATTTTACTCATGCCCAAAATCAATTTGCCTTCTTGTATTGAATTTAATCTATATTTTCTTGTAGTTAACAAACCCCATGAAAAGACCATTCCTCCGTGTCATAGAGCTCCATTGATGTCCAAAAATGATAAGGCGCATATCAATGATCCACAGTGAAAAATGACACTGCTGCCCTGGATTTTCCTTCATTACCATAAACACACACGCACTGTATTAAGAGAAGGACAGACACATTGTTGCCTTTAGTCCTTTCATCGGATTTGCTGAGAAAAATGTAGAATAATTCCAGCTTTATCCTTTAATTTAAACTTGTTGTGCCTGAAGTCCAAAGTTTAACAGACATTCTGTCATATAGGGCGGTGTCATCTGCAAAATGAGGCACAAAAGATTTCTTATGTTGCAGCTCATTTGGTTAGATTTACAGGATTGTTATTGACAATGAGAAAAAGCCGCCACTTTGCACTGCGCTCATACGGTGGTTACAGCTGATAACGCTGTCACGACTGACAGCATCGTCGTGGAAGCCCCCCCAGTTCCTTCTCAGGTAGACAATGTTAGCTCTGTCAGCACTGTTGCTGTAGTTTTCACTGTTAGTGATGTTAACTCAGCTTTGGTTAGCTTTGCTTATGGGAGTACACATTGATAATGTAACTGTTACTTGCTTTTCCAGCAGCACCGTTCTTTAAATACATACACACATCCATATGATCCACTGAGAAGCTGCTTTGTTCAACCACAGTCTTCATCTGTGTGTGTGTGTCTCGAGCACTCTACTTCAGCTGTACTGTATGACTAACTATTTCCTTTGTGGCAACATTGAATGTAAAGTGCATCCACGATGCACCATTAAGCAACACAGCCTTGTCATTTACATAGTGTACGCTTTTGCACCTTATTATATCATACTTCTTGAATCACTTCAGCAGAAGGCCTGAATAACACAATGTGTTCTGACATGCGTGAATCTGACACTGATGTATCATGACATTGTGACATGACATCATTTTCACATTGTCCACCATGATACTTATGATGATGATGATAAAACAGTCATAAGGGAGGATTGTAACACCTTAAGTGAGCAGAATGTCAAGTGATGAGTAAACGTGTACTCCATAGTTGAATAGAGGAGAAAACTGAATTCAGAGGAACTCTGGTTGGAAAAGGAGGGGGAGGATTCCATGCATAGCTGTGGGCCAAGTTGGACCGAGCTGCACCTCTGTTACAATGAGAGCCGGAGCTTACATGTAATCTGGAGAAAACAGCACAGTTAAACGTAAAGAGGCATGCTTTTTAACCCAAGATGTAGTTAAAAATATGCATATTGACACCATGGCTTTCTGTGTTTAAACTGCTGAAAACACATCAGTAACTCCTACCAGGTTCTTGTAGGAGCAGCCTAGTCTGACACACTGGATGTAGACTGTGGATATACGCCTGCCATTGGCTGTGCTATCCATTTCGCAAGCACACTGTCGCTGCATCCTGTCGCTGCATCCTGTGCTTAGCGCCACTTAAGCTTTCGTTATTGGTTTAAAGTAAATACAAATAAGCCAGAGCGTTTTTATCCCCCGAGAGCAGAAGAATAATGTGTGCAGACAAACAGAGGACTTTCACCCAGGAGACCGCTGTTAGTGTCCCGTGTGAAACTGAAAGCCAACGTTGACTTTACGCTTGTTACGTATAATTGTTCAGGCTGGTCCCACCAAACATTCTTAGCTTGGAAGAATAGCGGAAGTTTAGACTGTATGCATGGTAGGGTTTCAGATAAAAACTCAAGAAAAATGAGGAGTAACTTTGAAGATACGTTGAATTGTTACACTTGTTTCTTAAGTAACATAAGAAAGTCCGCAAAGGGCGGTTGTTATTTAGCTATACTAGTTACGCTGTTACGTTATGTTGTTACGTTACTTTATGTTGTTACGTTATGTTGTTACGTTATGTTGTTGCGTTATGTTGTGACATTATTTGAACACAAACAATTATAAATTTTCTAACCTTAACTAGGTCGTTTTGTTGCCTAAACCTTACCAATTATTTCACAGCGTTAACCATGTGGCATTTTGCATTTCTGCCCACGTGATAAAATGTATTTATGAAACATATTTTTGGTTTAGTAACATCGACATTCAATGTATCCTTGTTTGTAGAAACATACAATGACACAATTTGGCACCCAACTAGCTCGTAAATCAAATGCCTAGTCAAAGATTCCATTTATTTATCCATAAAAACATGGAGAATATAGATAATAATAATAAATACCTACAAAATAAAAACAACTAGCGCACGTCTTCTCCTGTTTAACTGGAGAGGTCCTAAATCTAATCACACCTTAACCAGTTTATCAACCATAACCACAATAATTCCTCTAGTTCTAAGGGACATGCATGAATGTGAATGTTGCTTCTGTTAAAGTCAATATATTTCACATGTCTGTGATTAGCTATTTAATGGCAGTGGGCATTCCATAAGCCAATTACAACTAACTGATAAAAGCTGTATTCATAAAACACACTGGCTTTACTAGTTTTCAAATGTGTTGAAGTGGGAAACAAAGCAGCGAGGAACACTTCAAAGCAACAGTGAACCTGTCCTTAATACCCCTCAACCTAGTCATTATCAGTTGCTTTTGAAGTTTGAAGTCACTTAAAAAAATTACACAAACACCTCTTGTAGCAGTTGGTGGCCATGTTAAAGGGTTGGTTTACAATATTATTTGTTTAAAAGAGTTTTTATGAGGGAAATAATGAAAGCACTTAAGGCAGTGAAAAGCTGTGAGGTCATTGCTACACAGTTAGTGGATAATTAGTGTGGGTGTGGGTGTTTGTGTAAGCAGCAGAGAGGCTCTTGGCTCTCAACATCACCTGGATACTGTTTCAACCATATCTGTATATTTGTGTGCATTCACCAGTTGGGCAACGGGGGCAATCGGGCCCCACACCCGAGTCCCAAGTTCGCAATATGGATCTTTTTTTTTTCCAGAATACTGCAACATTGTGTGTAATTGAATGTTTTCATTTTTCAACTAAAGGTGACGAGTAACAACCTTCCTCTGGTAGCATGAAAGTGCACGGAACTAAAACAGAGCTCCGCCCTGTGGAAGAAACTTTCTCAAAGAAACAATCTTGCAAATTTAACATGACTCGTTTTGCATTAGTGTGCAGTATGCACGCGTTATTTAATAATAATAACTTATTATATAAGTGTATGTATAATATTTTTTTATGTCTTTCTATAGAAAGACATAAAAAAGTCACTGTGTGATAGAGGGCCACTCCGTAGAAATCCTTGTGGGATTTATTGATGTAGCTCACCCGTTAGGCAGAACATTAAAATAGAATGATTCTAACGAGTTCAGAACTAGACAAGCTGAAAAGAATTTTTGCTTTGCCACAGGAACGGAAACATGAACCATGCTAACGTTGCTCTGTGTATGTTTGCTGACATGTTCGTGATAGCAACTATATTCGCTGATAATATGTCAGTGCATAATATGTCAACGCAGCTAAAGTTTAGGCAATTTAAGCACTGGGTTAAATTTACTGACTGGCAAGTAAATTGGTTGTTTATATACCAATCTCGGAATCTGTAGGCAACGGTTTCCGTTTGTAGTCCGTGTGGTATAAACCATCACTTTTGAACAGTTCTTTGTTAAATGCAGATAAACAGTCCGTGAGGAGAGAAAAAGAGGCGGAACGCATTTGCCGAAATGTAATCTGGGAGCCCCCAAGCGATTGTCTGATGATGATTTTAGCTTTTTATTTATGAAATTAGCTTGTAAACTGGCTACTTGTGAAAAAATCAGGCGGCACATGTCGTCTCTCAACTCCAACTCCGGTCTCAAGTTGCTATTCGGACTGTAAACAAGACACAGAAAATGAGGTCCTGGCCCCGATATCCGCCGGATACAGCGGAACCCGAGAAATATAGCACTTTGCCACCTGAGGCTTATCTGTCATCAGACCAATAGCTGATGGGTTCCAAGATTGTTTATGACCGAATTGCGAATCGGCTAAGTGACCCGGGAGTTTTGTCATCATTTCCTGCCTCCTGCACGCTCTACCCAGACGACATCATCCGGTTCTGCTGAGTGAAGCCAATGCTTTACTCAATGCTTCTGCTGTCTTAAACTGGCATTCTCTCTACTGACCAGCAGGGGGCGACTCCTCTGATTGTATAGAAGTCTATGAGAAAATGACTCTACTTCTCTCTTGATTTATTACCTCAGTAAACATTGTAAACATGGGTTTATGGTCTCAATCTATAGTTTCAAGTCTTCTTCAATACAGCATGATGTTCATTTAGTAAATTATGGTCCATTTAGAGTCAACGTCACTCCTCCGCATTCCAAATATGGTAACTTTCGTTCATTGGTTGCAAAAAAAATAACATGGCGACGGACGTAATCCAAGATGGCGACGTCAAAGTCACCGAAGTCGAGGCTTCATAACATCAGCCCACAAACCAATGGGTGGCGTCACGATGACTACGTCCACTTCTTATACACAGTCTATGGCTCTACCCAAATGGACAGACAGACAGACTTCTGCTGAACACAAAGGCAGTAATACAGGCAGTTTATGCACACAGTTTCTGAGCCTGGTTCTGATTGTACCAGGCAGACCGGTGGAGCTGGAGGGAAGACTGTCCAGAGGCTGTTAGAAGAGGTGATTATAAGGTTGAGTTGAACTTTTCTGGAGCTGAACCTCAGTTGGAAGCATTTGGGTAAACTCTAACATCCTCGACAATCTCTCTCCCTCATTCTTTCTTTCTCTCCCACCCTTTCTTTTCCCTCTCTCTTTCCGAAATTGCCAAAGCCACAGGATTGCTGTCGGGATGGCCTGCCAGAAACCCAGGCTCCCTTTTTTATTATTATTGAGGAACAGGAATTGCAGAGTGAATGCTTACAATGTAGGGCTGTCTTTTTTGAGAAGAAGAGAGTGCAGAGAAAAAGAAAGGAAAAAGAGGAATTGGGGAAATACAGAATGAGGAGCAATCAAACAAATCAAGATGGAGACAGACAGAGATGGCTAGGCCCACAGGATTTTCATGCGCAACTCTTAAACCACAAACTCAGTCACACTCTAACATGTCTCCTTAAACTGTGCCAGCTGTCCAAATAGTCCGTCCTGGCTGCAGGACAGGTTAGCCACTGTACTCCCACTTTGAACTCCGTGCTGTACCAACATTGTCCTTACTGCTCTCTAGAATTCTCAGACCCAGAGTATTTATATATTATACAACACATTTCTGAAGCATTCCTGGGCCGCACTTGAAATTTTGCACATTATCATTATAATAGATTTTTTGTATAACCTTATGCCACTGGCTATTCCACTATTATTGGCTATTAAGAAATGAATCTTGCGTGCAGAAATGCATATATATATATATATCTATATATCAGTGGCGGGCCGTGCATTTTATACCTGGGCCTTCACTGCTGTCCTGCAGCTGAAACACAGCTACGGTTATTATTTGTTTTGTGTAAAAATGAAGCTCAACACCTATAAATACACTAACTGCAGAGTGCAGATATATGAATATGCCGAGACTGTGTCTCCTCGCTGCGCTGACTGCAGCTGGGACTGCTGCGAGAGTCCGCCTGTGAGTGCTTTGGGGCAGCTCACGGCAGCACGCCAGTGTATTTAACATGTATATATATATATATATATATATATATATATATATATATATATATATATATATATATACTGTCAGTGGTGGGCCAGCTAAGCCTTCTCTGCTGGCCTAAACAGAATCACAAAGTTATAGCTATTTTATAATTTAATAATTTTTCACAAATACACTACATGTATTATTTTTTTTCCCCATTAGCTTATTTTCTCATTGCACAGCTCCTGTCTTCCTCTGTTGCTCTGCTTCCAGCCTGCAGCGCTGCTTCCAACACAGCTTGTTTTAAGGAGAGCTTTTATCCAATCAGATTCAGCCCCTATTTCCCTAGGTAAGGAGAGAGGCCCGATGCCCGCTAGAGAGCCTTTGCAGTTTAAGTAAATGGGGACGATATTGTTGATTGTCATAGTCTTCAACCAATCAGATCTTTAGTTTGACATCTTGGGCGTATTCTTTGACGTGCCACTGCTACCCAGGTAGCCTGCTAAGTACGTCTGCATTAACGTGCGCCGTGATTGGTCAGTGGGCCAGCGTGACTTTTGTCAAACAGAAAGCTAGCTAGCAGATCTTGGTGTTTAGTAAGAGTTCAGGTTGAAACATATGTAAGAGAAGTTATGACATTTTTAGCGTTTTGCTTGGTGTAGATTATTATTATTTTTTTTTGCCTTGCTTTGTTTTTTTAACACTCAATGGCTGAAGGAGGAGAAATGGATTTGGGAGTGACTGACTTTGTTAACAAAGAAAGGAGGATGGACTTTGTCTTTAAGTGAAGGCAGCTGTGGTAAGTTAACTGCTTTTGTTTTTTTACATCTGCAGTAGCGTTACTACTGTGTTAATTTGTCTATCGTGTCGTTTTTATGAATCATATGAATGGCTCGTGCTCTAGCGCTGCAGTGTTGCTGGATTGATTTGTTGCTTTGTTGTCATATGAACATATGTGACTGGTTCTTGTGAGTTTGTTCTTGTCATTGTGTTAATTACATTGATTTGGACTATATGCATTGTCCGTTAAATTACGAAGTATCCCGTCATGCGCGGGGTTATTGTCCGGACAATTGAATCCGTTCGGGCTTTTGTTTTCTTTTTACAAAGCAAGCATGATGGTCTGGAGAAATGGGGATTGTGTGGCGATTGCTTTAGCCCTGTCTGAATCAGTAGGGAACAGCTAAAATTATATTTCCCACAATTTAAGCTTCTGCATTTTCCAAATGCACTAGTATTATTCAAACGTATTGTTCGGTTCGTAAGCCTCGTACCGAACGGTTTAATACTAATACGTGTATTGTTACACCCCTAGAAACAAATAACCGTAGTTTGCGCGTCATAATGAGATTATTAGGAGATGGCTCAAGTGTAGTCGGACAGCACAAAAGGCCCAGGTATAAAATGCACGGCCCGCCACTGTATACTGTTCTCACTCTCTTTCTCCTACTGCCTCTCATCAGCAATGTCAGCACATGTTTCCAAAGCTATTAAACCATCTTTTTTTCAGTACTTCTAATAAAGTATATTGACCCCTTTTACTTGCTTTTCTTCCGGAACTTTCACCAAGAGTAAGAATATTTTGTGAAACTATTAAGTCCTACTAAGTATTTGTGAGTCTGGCAGGTATACAAAGTTGTTGTGATTGTTTGATATCTTCCATTATTTCCTAATGTGATTTCTCAGGAAAGCATGGTTCTCAGTTTCACACACATACCGTGTGTGTGTGTGTGTGTGTGTTGACTGGGCAGAGAAAGTTTCCTTCAAGGAAAATTCAGAAGGACTGTGTCGTAACCTTTAACTCACCCGTTTTTCCTGTGCAAAACTTTTTTAAAGGCCACACACATACAGTACACACACGCTGCACTCTTTTTCCCATATAAACAACTTTTAAAAGCCAAGCCACCAATGCATGCACACACCTGTGTTGAACATATGCTCATGGGGTTAAAAACTGTCTCTAACCTGTCTTCTAGGTACACATGATATTTTCACATATGTATATGGTGATTTGGTTATTTCCTCACACTGATACAACAAAATGGGCCTCATGCAAGAACTACTCAAAGCTTTTTAACACTACATGTCAGCATTCACACACTGATGGCAGGGGCTTAACTGGGGTTAAGTGTTTTGCCCAAGGACACATCGACATGGCCTTTCTCCACAGGGGTTAAACTCCCTCGTTTGAACCAAAATCATAATGTCTTAATCTGAATATATTTGAGATTAAATATGATACAGAAATAAACTAAGATAAAATATATAACAGTCTGTATTTAGCATCTAACTTCATGTTAAACTATTCTCTCTTCTCTTGTCGTGTTCACACAGAACCAACAACAATTTGGATTTTTTTCTAAGCTTTCGCACCGCGAATTAAGGTATCAGCCAATCGCGTTGCACGGAATGGACATATTCAAAACTTACACTATAGTGTTCAACGTCATGGAGGCTACCTGTTCCGGACCAAGACGGCAAACTTTATTACTCATTTCAACCTTAACAAAGGCAGTGCAGACCAGATCCACTCCTTCTGTTCTTACTTGTCACAGCAAAAGAACCTCAACAGACACTGTTGCCACCTCCCCGGTGTGCAAAGGCCTTTAGGTGGAAACCGAGCGCCTTTAGCTTCTGTTACGGTTTCAAATGTTTGATGACTCATCCTGCACAAAAAAACAATCCAATCACATGAGCTACGTGTTTACCTACTGTACGGTTGTAACGTTAAATTGTTTCTGTGCATTTATTACTTTTATTTATTCGCTCTACCACCGTGTAATGCGCTGTTCAGAGGTCGTGGTCATTTCATATATTTCTACAAGATCACGTTGGAAATAATTTGGTAAATCTGACTTGTGCGAGGAAGCCTCACAGAAAAAAAAGTACCTGAGGTTTAGAATAAGAGTAACATGTTCTTGCACGAGGCCCTTTGTTTCTCGCTCACTGCCAATTGATGAAGTCTTTCACATTTGCTGTTCTAAACAGCTCGTATCTGCTTATTTTGAGGAAAGTCCTCTTGCACATGAAGCGATGTTTGAAATGAATAAAATGGCTGAAATAAGAAATAAATGCCTGATTCAGATACTAAAATAAACTGAGATTTCCAGAGAAAAGATGTGAGTGCTGATTGATTGACAAGTGATCTCACCAAAGAGTGCTGAGCGCCAAAAAATTTAACTTTGCCGGCTGTGATGTGACAGTTAAATCACCTCAGATGAAGGTTTGACAGGCTTTTTTTTTTCCTTTTGTTTTTTAAACCTGTGTTTTTCACTTTGACTGGTGGTGAGCTTGTGGTCGGGTGCTGATCGCACTCAGGGCTGCTGGCTTCGCGGTGTGTATTCACACTTCACTAGTATGACTTTGGTTAAGAACAACAGAGGAAGGCCCTATATGCATGCGTGTGTGTGTGCGCCTCTCTGCATTCAGGTATTACACTGCAAGTTTCTGCACACATTTCAGAGAATTTGTGTGAATGCACGTGGCGCGTGAGACCAGGCGCAGGTTTAATTAGCGCCACTGCAGCAGGATGTGTGTGGTCTGCAAACCACAGGAGAAGGTTTCATCACACACTCCTCTTCTGTTAGTTCTGGTTGAAACCGCTCTGCCAAACACACACCAGCCACAAATGTAGGTGAGACAATTCACTAATAGTTACGCAGACATCATAAAGTACTTTAGATATTGTCTCTTCATTGAATGCACTGCCCTTTTCTTATTGGATCAGTTAACTCCAGTGCAGTCATGTGTGTATTACTTTACTCCAGATCTGCAGTGGTCAATGGGACCAACTCGGGGTCGAACCATGGCAGGGAGTTTTACATGAGCCTTGACAAGCAAGAGAGGCTTTCAAGACACAGACACAACCTCAGCTAGGCCACCATACCTCTGAATAACCTCAACAAGGGTGAGGTTTTTGTAATACTAATAAATAGTACAGCTATTGTAATCAAACATAGGAAAGAGACTCCAGGGCCTTTTTTTTCTTCATGAAAACAATGACTTATAGCATTTTAGATCATGTCATGCACATGTGCTCAACCATCACCGGTTTATAAGACATCGAAGATACAGCTGCAGTGGTCGACCATTTCATTACATTTCATTTGATTACAAAATTACAGGTTATTTCAACACTCTGCCTTATACAACATTTTCTGGCCTCTCCCCCCAGCTCAGCAAATAAAATCTGCTGCGAGAAAAGTTCCCTTCCTGAAGCTCACAACTCAAGTTTTTCAGAGTCATCAGCCAAAAGAAACAAACATAAATGGAGGTAATTTTACTAAAAAGAATACATCCCCTTATGTCCTCACAGATATTACCTCATTCTCAATTTCACCTAACTTGCACAACAAACAAAGTGAAAGTTCTAAGCTTAATTGCTAATACTACTAATACTATGGCAGCCTCGGTGTTGTGCTCTCTAGTACTTTTTCTAAATTTGTTTGTATGTGTAGTTTTCTGCCCTCCCTTCTTTTTTCACTGCTTTTCATCCAACCGGAAAGTTTTACTAAGCTTTCAGTTGTTGGAGGAGCAACAGGTCTCTATGGGTTTACCAAGAGACACAGATGGGGTAAACAGGTCGGAACGCTCGTTAAACTGCAACAGCGGGGATTGGAACTGCGTTCTCGTCAATACATCTGTCAAACATCCGCTCTCTGGCCAACAAGATGGACGAGCTGCTGCTTCTTAACAGAGGTCAATTAGTTGCACGGATGTCTCTGTATTAAGCAGACAGAACTTTGTCTATGGTATCAGTATATGTCCATTTGTGGTTGTTGAGAACACTTGACCTGCGGTTTTCCATCCTTCTGAAAATGATAATCAATTGTCAGTCACTGCTTAATAACACATTGCAAAGTTTATGTTTTTGAACAACTTCTAGTCTGAATGAAAGTTTTTAAAGAATTTCAAATAAAAACAGACAACAAGGCAAAGACATAGATAACAGCTGCTGCCTGGGCCTCTGTCAGGGATACTGTTATTCTGCGGTTGAACTTTTCAATTCTATCACAAAACATCATCTTCTCGTCGACTGAAAAACAAGCAAAATAAAAAACAAGCAAATTATATCCTACTTTTTCTCCACAATATCCTTTTTTTACAGTTATATATATGGGTTTCTGTTGCGGACCTTTGATAGTTTGATGATAGACCTCTCTAGAGACCCGTAACTTTAAAGTGATTGCCCTGAGAGCTGTCATTTGAAACACTCCACTGAGTGAATAGCTATCCTATTGAAAAAATTCTCAGCTACTTGTCATCCCGAAATGTCACTTTGCATATCTTTGCAGTTTTTGTTGTTTCTACAGTGGGGGAAGCATTCTGGCGGCTGCGGGGTGGCTCTGCTGAAAGCCACACCAAGGCCAGCTCAAGTTCAGCGGAGCTCGATTCATTCTCAGTGTGGTTCAGCATGCTAAGAGAAATATAGCACTGAGAGCTAACAGACCTTAACAGATATTTAAAGTGTAATTGAGTGTTTGGTGGATTCAGAACTGTAACTCAAGGGCACAGGTTAGGAAACCTTCAATATTAAAGTGGTTAAGAGAGAGAGAGAGAGAGAGAGAGAGAGAGAGAGAGAGAGAGAGCTGTAAATAGGGATTTTGCCAGGGTGGTCTTTTCCCCTATAGTCCAAACACGGGAGACAGAATTGGTTAAAGACATACCAAGTGCAGCTGGGTGGCTCTAAGGCACACACACACACACACACACACACACACACACACACACACACACACACACACACACACACACACACACACACACACACACACACACACACACACACACACACACACACACACACACACACACACACACACACACACACACACACACACACACACACACACACACACACACACACACATTCAGAACCCATTAATGCATGCATACAAAGTACACAAGCAGCGGAATATATACATTTACACACCATGAACTCATACGCACACACATTTTGAGAACATTGCAAACGAATGTGGCCAGACATAGAAACATTTACATGTCACACACACACACACACAGTCACTCACACTCTTACACAATACGGTAATTGTATGTTTTTGGTTTTGTGCCGTGGAACATTTAGGCTGACTGAGGGGCATAATAGTGGGTAGCAGGACACTGCCGCATGAGAAGTCACCAGACGCTGGAAAATACCAGTTGGGATCAGTCTTTGTTTGTCTTAAGTTGAGACAAAAAGGAAAGCACAGATGGCCGTGATGCTTGTGTGTCTTGGAGGCACCACATCATTGTGGCACGAGGTGGTTGAACGTCTGTGTTTGTTTAATCTGCGCAGAAATAAGAAAAGGAAGGTAAGGGAATGTTGTGGTGTTTGGTGCCTCCGTGTCTTGGAGCTATCTATATGTATACACACCGAAATGTGTGTTTGTGGCGTAGGGTGATCTTATTCTGAGATGTATCATTGTTCTGATCGAGCGTAGCTTGATATGGCACCCACTGTAGCGAGTGAGGAGAATCTGCCTGCAGAAGAACAGAAAAGCTCAGACCGACTGGGAGCTAGAGATGTTCCGATACCATTCTTTTGTTTCTGATACCATTCCAATACCTGAACTTGTGTATTGGCAAATACAGAGTACTTATCCAATACCATTGCATTAAAAACATGCTGACGTTTCCTGTGTTGCCAAATTGTTGACATTATATGAGCTACCGAGTGGGCCATCCCGCTGCTTTCTCATCTCTGTTGAGAGTTGCACATGTGCTGTACCAAACGGGTAGTATGAACAGATCTGGTAGCAAGTGACACAAGTTGTTGTTCCTGTTTAGCATAAAAGTGCTGATAAATTATATGATGATATGACATGATATCGTATCTGTGCGTAGACCCGCTTACTTGCCGATACCAATCCAGCATGTATCATAAGCATTTCCAATACTGGTATTGGTATCGGAACAACTCTACTGGGAACCTTGATCAATCAATATAGATAGATCAATAAGTTCCAAACACGTATGCAGAAGGATATTTGTGTGATTTAAACAGCTGTCAATGGGGATTACGCTTCACTTAACACCACACAAATAGACTTGAAGAGTAAAAAAACGCAGGGGGTCTTCTAAATTCGCTTTTAGTGGGGATTGGCCGTCAGCATTTGTAAGGCCAGGGTAGGTTCAAGAGAACTACGGTATGGCAAGTTGTTCAAGAGTGTTTATAGCTGTTGCAACATTCGGAGGCTGGGTGTAAAGCCAGTCTCTTCAGGAAGGCATACTCGTGTTGCACTTGTTTGTACACACAAAAATAGAAAGTAGTTGTGTAAAGAATAAAAATAGAGAGTGAAGTTCAACTTCTGTTTACTTTCACACCTCCACAAACTTGGCCAATCGCTGTGCGAAGTGGGCAAGAATTATATGTGATAGAATCTGAATTGTAAGTCGCTTTGGATAAAAGTCGCTAAATGACTGTAATGTAATGTAAGAATTGTTGGTTTCGTAAAGCTATAGAAATTTGGAGCCAGCGAAGCAATTTCAATGTCCGAAGTTGTGATGGGAGGGGGATTCCGATTCTGTTTGACCGATGGACAAGCACTTCTGTTCGAGTACACCGGTGCCTATACTAAGCTGAAACCAAGCAGAACCTTTTCTGAAAGCTTTTCCACCTAACTGCCGACATGATACGGTGCTCCACAAGGTTCTATGGTAGATCCTCTCCTATTTACATTGAAGCCCTCGTGCTTCCACCTGGCCACATTATATAAAAAATGTACAACAATATTATTTCAATTTTCATTCTGGGTGTCATCACAGGTAATTGCTTAAATTCTACAAAGAACATTGACTGTGTCATCAAGATTCATTTTTGTAACTTTCTGATGCAGAAATTGATAAATGCTTTGGCTTTCTCTTATCTTTATGGTTGCAATGCTCAAACGCACATACTGTATTGGCGATACCAAAACACTCTTCCAATAATTCACCGACATTGAACTTCTGTAAATTCATATTTAATCTTGCTTTTAAGTGGTCTGATACTTTTTTTTGTCTGGCTTATGCTAATGAATTTTCCTGAAATATTTGATCCTAGACAGCTTGATTGCATTTGGCAACCATTCAATGCATTTGTTTAAATGTGGGTTTCATGCAGTTTTAAGTAAAGCCCCTTTAGTAGCATTATGTTTGAAAGATGCAGATGAAGTTTATCATTATTACTTTAATGTCATGCATCCGTAGTATGTAGTTTTCTAATGAAAACAGGGGAAAGAACAAGTAAAGTTCTAACAATTTCATACAGGTTTGGCATTTGGGTGAGGAGCTAGAGGCTTTACTACATTTTACAAATATGCTAGGGTGAAAAAGTCCAGCTGATGCAGTCAATGGTGTTTCTACATTTCAGCACTGTGGATATAGATGAATAACTATGCTGACTAACTCATCAGATACTAAACTACCTAAACTAGCTTGTCATGATAAACAGAGAAACGCACAGTGCTGAGGCTCCAGCAGCAGTCTTAAAGTGGTGGGTGTTCCCAACACACCGCTCCATTAGGCTGCCCTTCTCCTTTCATGAAGCCTGTAGACGACCTGTTTTAATGGTGGGGAGTAATTACTCGCACACATAAAGACCATCATGTACGTACACACACGCGGGCTGCCTTGATAGTGCTTGTAATTAGGCGGTGTTCTCTACAGGGGGGAGGGGGGCACACGGCAGCAGCCTCTGAACTACAGAGGGGGAAAAAAAAAAAAAACAGCCTTATATTAACCCACTCATCACCCAGCTCTGTTTGAAGGCTCACACACACATCAAACAATGTTCAGGAGACTCTTTTATTTGCCTATACCATTACCATCATCATCATCGTTATTATTGGCTTCTTCCTTCCCCTGTCTGCTGTCTGTATCTAACAGCAGCTCACTGTGTGGGTACAAGGATGACAAGCGGTGCTTTTTCCTGTAGGTGCGATGTCACTATTTGCTGAGACAGAATAGGTATTTGAATGAGAGTGAAACCACAGTGTCAGTGTGATTTCAGTCATTCTAAGTCCTATTGTTCGGATTGAGTCTTCACAGTACACTTTGATAATGAGGAACTGTATGAGAACGGTACTGAACTGAAGTATTTTTTTTAAAGAAGATGGAGCTCTCAAATTCCTTCATTCCATGCATACTGTGTCTTCTCGAGGCGTTGTGCCTGCATACAAAGTAATTATAAAGACACAGATGGACTAGAACAGGAGCACATTTTCTCTGGGAAGCAGCAAACATCCATCCATCCAGTATCCTTTTTCAGGATCTGGAGCCAATCCCAGCTGACCGTGGGCGTAGGCAGGGTACACTCTGGACAGGTCGCCAGACTATCGCAGGGCCGACACATAGAGACAGACAACCATTCACGCTCACATTCACACCTACGGGCAATTTAGAGTCATCAGTTAACCTAGGCTGCATGTCTTTGGACTGTAGGAGGAAGCCGGAGGGAACCCACGCTGACACAGGGAGAACATGCACAGAGGACTGTCTGGCCCAGAAATTAAACCCCAGCCTCTCTTGCGGTGAGCTGACAGTGCTCGCCACTACTGCACCACTGTGCAGCCCAGCAGCAAAACATGCCACCGTGTATGTTGAAAATGTTCGAATTTGAGTGAAAAATGTACACTTATAGCAAGACTTTACGTCGGAACGACAATAATAGATCTGAATGGGATTAAACTTAACACATACAGCCCGTTCTCACTCCCAATGCGTTAAATATTTGGTAAGTCTTGGTCAGTGTTCATTGACATCTGACCCCGACACATGGATGCGCTCTTTAGTGTTGCACCGGACTTGCAACTAACTCCAATATAAACACACCCGTGTCCTTAGCAATTGATGTAGTATGCAGTAGGTGGGCAGAATGGGAGGTGGATGGGTCAAACAAACGCAGGGCATTTGTCCAGCAGGCCGTTGTTCGTGTCTCAGGTGAAAACTAAAAGTAAATGTTTTGGTCTCACTGTTGTTCGTCGGTCTCACTGTTGTTCGTCGGTCAACTTGACGTCAACCCGGCTCCTTTCCTAAAGCCAACTAAGTGGTAACCTAACCTTATTTTGAAAAGACAACAGGCAAGCAAGCGTATATTGACACGCCGTGACTGGATTGCACAATCGCACGTAATTATTCCTCGAGGCAAATTAATGATTACAAAACGAGTGACATCCATTGACAGCAATTTCCAGGAGCTTCTAGGCTGAACACTGACATACTAGGGCGTGTCCGATTGATGCATTCCACCCACATTATCGTATATAACTCATGGAAAGCTCACTTGTGTACCTGCAGCGCTTAAATTAGGATATGGAAGTGCAATCGTAAATTTCAAAATGTGTAAGAAATCTCTTTAGCACAGACACAGTTGTTGACACACAGGTGTGTGAGAACTCTGGCTGTTACATTCATTACTTGAGGTGTGTGTGGGAGGCTCTCACTGCTTTCATGTTATTTTTTCTCAAGTACTGACCGATTACTTTTTGTTTTGTCTCTCTTACCAAAGCTGCTGTAAGCCACCACCTGATTTTTCTTTTTCCTCTTCTGAATAAACAGTGGCCGTTAAAATCGACAAACGAGCAGACTGAGACCGGATAGAAGGTGAAGACACACACACACACACACACACAGACAAAATAAACTTACATTGTGACATGACAATGGGTCGAAACAGAGGTAGACAAAGACAGAGAAAGAGGCCGAGTCCGTGCATCACTAAGGTCATAATTCTATCGTCGTAAGAATGATCACTTCACTTGAGTTGTTAGATATATTAACGTTGCAGCTCATGCATTTTAGGGCTCACAGTAGAGATGTCCTTACAAGTAAAAAATGTTGGACCGTCTCTGATATGGACCCGTGGTAAACCCACCCAAACCCAATGTGCATGAATTAATTTGTAAAGAAGACCCAACCTGAACAGTTGAGGATACGACCCTACCCAAAATGATGTCGACCCTAATAGTTTTCTAACCAATTTAATATCTGTGAAAAAAGAAAATGTAGTAGTTCCTATAATATTTTCTCCGATGGCGATCATGATGGGTCACATGTTTACTGCACAGGGTAGACTTTCTGCTTCAGGGTTATTTAGCGGTCGGCATCCCAAGAACTCGGCTTATAGCTTTAATTTACTGACCTACTGTACCTCAAACTGTACATTCACTGCTGCATTCACAGTATTCCTGCCAACTTTACTCTGCTCCGATGGGGAGCAGGGGCCTGCTTCTCTCTCCAACTCTAAACTGCACACTCTACACACTGAGATTTGAAAGAGCTACTCTTAAGACACACATGATCAGATTTGGATCTACTTGGGTATTCAACATATTGACACACAGAACTGAAACCTGTGACAGTAGAACCAGAGCCTACCTGACCCAATTAGACTTTAGTTGGGACCTGGTTCGACTTCCGGGGGTGTCGGGTCTTGGTTATTCAGAAGAGGACCAGTGAAGACCCCTACCTCACAGGTCTGGTGCTGATTTGGCTGGTCTTTATGATGTTGTGTAACTGCAGTTTCTCTCCAAATGTGTTTAGCAAAACAAATAGGCAGGCAATTAAATGAAAGTGAAATTGAATTACATTTTACTATAGCCGTCATATACATTTGGTACATGCATGAAATGTAACTTCTGCATTTAACCCATCTCTAGCTTATTGGGAGCAGTGGGCTGCTGAGAAGCGCCCGGGGAGTGGTTAGGGGTTTAGTGTCTTGCTCAGGGACACTCCGGCACAGGACTCGTAGCAGCCAAGGATCGAACCGCCGACCTTGCGGTTGCAAGGGACTGGATTGAATGATAATTCTGAATTTTTACAGCTTGTGTCCTGTTTTCATACTCTTGTCCATCATTTCTATCAATTATCATAACTTTGTGCTCACCAACTGTTTTTTGCTGAGATTATGGTGACGTCAATAAAAATAAGTCCAACAGGTCAAGAAACCTGATCCGTCAGCCGATCAGACAGGTTGGAAACTAATTGAACAGTGGTTCTTTTGCACCATGCATCCATTCTGCAAGTGCTTGTGTGCGCTTCGTCAAAAGAAAACCATCATTCTTTAGTGTAGTGAATTTCAGGCACAGCACTTTTATTTTGACGTACCATGTCTACCATGGCTTATTCAGTGGTTTGGGTGTTGTGCCTCAGAGAGAGGAACTGATTGAGAGAATATTAAAATAATTAAATCAAATGGATGTTAAGCTAGCCTATGTTTTGACTGGATGTGTGGCAAAGGTGAAACGTGGACCCCGAGGCTAGTCCAGCTGGAAACCAATCATTCATTTCATATAGAGGTCAAAGTGAAAGAGAGTGCACCTGAAAGGAAGGTCATGACACAGGAACGTTGTGTGCACAGAAATGTGGTTCAGTGCGCCAAGTACTGCAGTGCAAAGTTGTGGCAGGAAGTGGGTCTGTAAACTGTGATGGATGTTTACAACGGACAGTAATTTTTACCGTTCACCTTCGTTCTCTTGTGCAAATAAGTGATTCTTGTCATGTCTAACCTATTTGTAGTGATGCCACCATGTCCGAACATCTCAGCTGTTGATTTGGAGACTACAGTGTTATTATTACTGATAGAAATGACGGCTATAACTGCAGAGATTCAAGTGAAAGTTAAGTGCAAAGTACAACTTTGCATTGAAAACTGCATTGCTAGGGATTCTCGTGATCAGGTATGCAGATAGGAGAGCAGATGTACATAATGTGTGCAGTTGTGCAAATCTACATTGTAAACAGATGGTGGTAGAATATAAACAGACCCTTATCCATTACATCAGTCTGCTCGTGCTGCTATTTCTTCACCATCTGCAAACAATTTTGCGCAGAGCTGCAGTCGATGGTCGGTTTCCCTAAACAGGTGATTTAGTTTGGGAAATCAGACAAGATTGATCGAGGAGCAAGTAAAGATAATGATAAATTGGATTCGTCTCTGTCTATCATCATCATCTGATCATGTAAACACTGCACATTCCTCTGCAGACACGTCAGTTAAGACACAGTCCCCCGTTCCAGCGCACCGCCCAAAACGTTACAGTAACAACTTGAAAGCACCATCCACATGTGAAACAACGATTCGTCTCGAGATGAGTTGATGCAGCAGTCGATTCAAACCATAAAACTGCTTTGAAATCAAATGTTGAGAGGAACGTGTCACTCCCCCTCATGTTTGGGGGGCTGTGATAAGCAACTGTTTTCTAACGGACAAGGCACAATGTGGTTAATCGCAGAGATGAGTAACCTGTTATGAAAGTGTTTTTTTTTATTTTTTATTTTGCTTGCTTTATGTAGATTGTATCCTAGGCCTCCACATTTGAGATTTGGACTGATGGAAGAGATAAAAATGAAGCTTCAAAACAGAAAGTTCTCTTAAATACATCAAAACATGCATTTCAATGGAAACCACCTTGGATTACAACCCACACCAGGAACACAGTACTCTTCAGACTTCGGTAGTGTTTCACTGTTCTTTTAATATCATTGGATTGTCTCCTTTTTCTTCTGCAATCTAATGACATATCACCTTCATGGCAGATGCAAACCAGGCTTACTGCCCTGAAACCAACTGCTGTTTTCGCTCAAACTCGAAGAGGTGAATAACAAACATCAGAGGTGTTTTCCTCTACACAGACTGAGTAAAACCACATCCTCCGTGCTGCACTTCATTCAATTGTGCATGCATGCTAGCTGCGCCTACCAGCAGGACTGTGTGTGTCGATGTGTAATGTGTTTTTCTGGGTGTATTGTGTTAATGCTCAGGCCCACCAACAAAACCTAGAAAACCTCAGGTTGTATCACAAATGAGCTGCTGTGACATGCCTGCCTGCAGCTGCGAGCGCAGCAACATCCAGCACCTAAAAAACGTGCTACATTTCACTACTGCAGCTTTTATGATACTCTGATGTAGTGTTAAAGTCTAACCTCAGTCATCTAACTATCTTCAGCAACCAAACTATTGTGTTATGTTTTCAGAGAAGCACTGATTTCTTAATAACGTTTAAGGTAGGAAACATTGTTTTGCCTCAGTTACATGGGTATCATGACGGCCTTCAGCAAAAGGTTGTACAGTACTCATATACTTATATATATCAGGCTGAATGTTCATTTTCAACTCTTCTGGAGGTCTTCACTCCAAACATTGGTAAATTAAATGTTCAATCATTATTTACCTTTTTAATGCATTAAAAAGGTAAAAGTGTATTGAGATGATTCAGGCAACAACCTTTCAGGTCTGAAAAGTGAAGCCAATGGGGAAGTGCCTTAAACCTGCATTATTTCCGATGGCCAGCAGGGGTCGACTCCTCTGGTTGCAAAAAGAAGTCTGGTTGTATAGAAGTCTATGAGAAAATTACCTTACTTGTCACTTGATTTATTACTCAGTAAACACGAGTTTATGGTCTCAATCTCTAGTTTCAAGTCTTCTACAATACAGCATGATGTTCATTTAGTAAATTATGGTCCATTTAGACTCAACTGCTTCACATAAAACCATTAAAAGTATCAAAACATAAGGCAAAAGAAAAGGAGATTTAAAAACAATTCAGAACATTCATTGAAATATTAAAAACAGTCAGTAAAACACTAAAAAGCAGTGTAATAAATAAAATGCAGTGGTAAAATGCAGAAATGCAGAAATTGATTAATATCCTTGAATGTGGTTCAATTAAAGGCAGCAGCAAACAGAAAAGTCTTCAATCTTGATTTAAAGGAGCTGAGGGTCTCAGCAGACCTGCAGCTTTCTGGGACTTTGTTCCAGATATGTGGAGCAGAACAACTGAACGCTGCTTCTCCATGTTTAGTTGTGACTCTGGGAACAGAAAGTAGACCGGTCCCAGACGACCTAAGGGGTCGGGATGGTTCATAAGGTTGCAGCAGATCAGAGATGTATTTTGGCCCTAAACCATTCAGTGCTTTATAAACCAACAGCAGGATTTTAAAGTCAATTCTTTGTTGGACAGGAAGCCAGTGCAAAGACCTCAGAACTGGAGTGATGTGATCCACTTTCTTGGTCTTAGTGAGGACTCGAGCTGCAGCGTTCTGAATCAGCTGCAGCGTTCTGATTGACTTTTTACAGAGACCTGTAAACACACCGTTATAGTAGTTGAGTCTACTGAAGATAAATGTATTTTACTAAAAGGTCACAAACATGCTGTTTGGAAATGCACCTTGTGCCATGCCAGTAAAGCGTCTTGAGGTGGACTGAGCAACAGCTGTAGAGAAGGATTATGTAACCAAATCACTGAGAACTGGAGTTGTGGTACAAACTGGTACTGAGAGAGAGAGAGAGAGAGAGAGATATAGAGAGCGAGAGACAGAGAGAAAGACTTATTTGGCCATGACTTTCACTGTTTAACAGCAGGGACTGGGAAAAAATAATCCAAGTTTGACAAAACAGTTTTAACAATCCCTTTTTCGAGAGCTTTCAATCTGGTCTCATGGTCTTTGTTGATAAATTATATTGATAATTCCTAGGTTCATAATGTACTTTCATGCTCAAGATCCAAGTTGTAATTAATTGGAATCCTACAACCTGTCTCCTTGCAGAAGTGAGATCTGGCAGTTTTCTCGTTTACCGAATTTCTTCTGAAAAACTAGAGCACAAACAAATACACACACATCCATCCCTCTGTCTGTGATCACATGTTGGGCAGATCTACCCTTAAATCTACTGTTTGAGTGTGTTTAACGTGCGCTGCTCAGAGTTCCCATGGTTAGTCCGACTTGAACTGAGTAAAATTATGCTTACAGCTGCTGAGGAAAACAACAGGCAGGCCCTGCCTTTCTGTAAAGAGATGATATGCTCTCTTTATGAAGTTGTAACCTTAACATGAGGCACTTTCAGTGGCTTCTTGCAAGTGTGAGTGTGTGTGTACGAGCGCTGCATGTCCAAACATACTATGAGAACCACTTGACTGCATATAGCCACAGGTGTTTCTCATCCGTTAGACACACGCACCCTCTGTGTGCATCCGCCGCATGTGAGCCTGTTGTGTATATAAACAAGCGAGCTCAAAGCTCGCAGGCGCATGAAAGCCTGAAACATAGTTAGATTTCAGAGGGAAAGCATCTGTCCAAAGCTGAAGATCTAAAACCAATAGAACAAATGGACAAGAGGGGAGAGGATGGAACGTGTTTGTGTGAGAGACGGAGAATACATGAGGCGTAAACATGACGTGGAGTGCTTGAGTTTAAATGGGTAAAAAGTGATTATTAAAAATAACATAATAATATATATATATAATATAAAAGATATGATCAGGACAACATTACTACTTTTTTACTTTTTTTTTACTTTCCCTATAGGCTACATTATTCAGGCCACTATGGGACAAGGAAACTCTCCTTAAGCCCATTAAAGAATATCCTTTGACTGCTACAATGAGAAGTGTCATTTGATGCGTGTCGATTAAAACTTGTAGCGCACACAAAGATGCCCCACACAGACAGGAAAACTAGTCAGAATACAGTAGTCATGATGCGTTAAATGCAGGTGGCAACCTCCGGTTCTGCCGAGTGAAGCCGATACGGAATTATTTCTAATTTCCATCAGGGGGCGACTCCTCTGTTTACATAGAAGTCTATGAGAAAATGACTCTACTTCTTACTTGATTTATTACCTCAGTAAACACTGTAAACATGAGTTTATGGGCTCTAGTTTCAAGTCTTCTTCAATACAGCATGATGTTCATTTAGTAAATGATGATCCATTCAGAGTCAAATAGACGGGGTATGCTTTAGGGCGGGGCTATCTAGTGATTGACAGGACGCTACCGCTACCAAAGCCGTACACATCCGGCGTCTCTACGTCACTCCTCCACATTCGGTAACTTCTGTTCATTGGTTGTAAAAAACAACAACATGGCAATCCAAGTAATCTGTAACCCAGGATAGCGACGGTGAAGTCGCCAAATTTGAGGCTGCAAAACGGCAGTCCACAAACCATTGGGTGGCATCACGATGATCTACATCCACTTCTTATATACAGTCTATGGGTAAATGTGATACAGTTGGGCACCCTGATGGTTGAGTCATGTAAATGTACTGGTAGGTGGGTTTACATGAAAAATATTGGGATTGGGCTTTGTGACGCATGTCATATGTGTGTTGCTACGTAGATGTCATCAGTTTGTGATGTTTCTTTCTTTCTATTACGATCAACACAAGCATAAGCGTTGGCTATTCCTCCTCGGGTCCTGTGTATGCAAGCAGTAACGTATGACAACGTGTTTTTGTTTTAGAAACTAAAGTAGGTTGTGTTTGGTGTGAGAACAACGACTAATGAGAGAACAAGCACATTCTGTGGGCATTTGAAAGGAACTCCCCTTTCTCAGTCCAGTCTCCCTGCTCTGTGGTCCTTATCAAGGCTATGAAGCTGAAATTATTCTTACTATGTACACACAGGGTCTGCAAGGTTGTGCGTGAAGTGAATTTCATCTCATCTCTCCATGTCTACAAGGTGTGTGTAGTCCAAAGTTTATGGCTGTGCATACTGTAAATATAGCCCATATGCTTTGACTGTGTTGGGAGGTTGTAGACAGCCATGTGTTTCCTCTGACACACTGTAGGTATTAGCCCACTGCATTTCACCTGCCAGCTTCCCCAGAGGGGCATGACACGTGCTGCGGTTCTCACTATCCATGCCATCCAGATCCAACCGATTTATGTAGGCTTGTTTTTTTAATTGTTCGAAAACACATTTTGGTGGTCCATTTACTCAATGTAAGAGAAAAAAGTTTCCAAATGGGAGCAGGAAGCCTACGTCCAATCAGGTGCCTCATGCCTAGTGGCAGCTGGTGGAAGCTGGTCTGGAGCTGGGAAGCGGCCCTAGCCCTTGCGTCCTAAAATGCTCTGTGGACATGATCCTTAAGAGTCCTCAGTGAAGTAACATGGACATTTTCTCTCACTGGATTCCCACCTACAAACATCAGGAATTGAACCCTGGGTTGAAGCAGTGGCAGGGTCTCCAACCTGCGTTAATAACTCTTGTCCTACAAAATCCAGAAAATCTTCCCCATAATTCCCTAGTGTAAGCTTAAACGATGCTCTACAATGATACCTAAAGATCTAATTTGACGCTTGGTAGAGAGCTTCAAAGAGTGTACAAAGTTAATTGTAGGTACAGTCCAAACTGAAAGAACCTCTTTCTAGGCTTATGCAAGCTTTTTTTTTTTTTTCCACAGTATTGGGGGAAAGAGTGAGAAAGGAGGAAGGGAAGGTAGCAAGTGATGGAGAGAGGTCATAAGGAGTGGAGGAAGAGATAGATGGGATAGGGGTTTTCTAGGGGATTGTTAGTGGCACCAGTCGAGGCTGTGGACATCTGCTTTGTGTTAAAAGAGTGAATCGGGCCTCTCACATGATGAAACCCAGCCTGGCGCTCACCAGCACAATAAGATACTGCCATTGGTCTCTCCTCCTCCTCCTTCCCCTGCTAGCCAATCAGGAGCCATCAGACCCAGAGGAGACGTTGCACCAACCCCGCAATCCGTCCTCCTCCAGCCCTCCATACTTCGGTACCTCTCTCCTGCCTTTATGCTGCATTCACTTCATGTGGGAATAGCTGAACATCTTCATGAAATACGATAAGGAAGCCGTGACACATCATGACACACACCTTTTCTGAATTTTGAAATCACACTTAAATTATATATTTGGCATTAACATTTGTAAACAACTACCAAGAAGTTTTTGTTTACGGAATTATAAGTGAATAACAGGTGCTTCTTTGGATGCTGGTGAAAGAAATACTCACCTACACCAAGATCAAGATCCAATTCCTGAACATGTAGAAAATTAAGCAAGTAGGATTTACTGTGTGAAAGCGGACTTGAACATCACTTTTTAGTGTGAACCCTGGAGCAGTATCCACAATTTCCTCATAAGACTTGAATGCAACATTAGCTGGACAGCAGCTGTGTGGGTTTCCCCCTCTATTGCCTTGACAACCAGAATCCCTCACAATAACAAACTGGTTCACATTTTTTTTTCTTGTTTTCCCTCTGTTGGATCTTACCTCACTTTCTCTACTCCTCACATTCCTTTTTGCAATGTCAATTCTGAGTTCTTGGACAGGCATGGAATACTAAGTAACAAACGATGAGATTGTCATCCTTTAACCCTGTCAAAGCTAAGAGACTTTCGATAGTGTAAAAAGTCATACAAAACAAAGAATAATGTGTAATAACTTTACCATTTTTGTTGAATAAAAAGGTTATGAGACCATTAGGACAATAGTACGCAGGGCAATGAACAGTTTCTTTATCATGGAGAGTACATCTCAGCCTATAAAAGTTGTTGTATAATGTCATCTATGGCTCTGGGGAGCTTTGTGAAGTCAAATAACCCATGATTATGTCATATTGATGTCGTCATGGCTTTCTTGGCTTCGGCTACCCATAGACTGTATATACGTAAGAAGTTGGTTTGTGGACTGCCGTTTTGAAGCCATGACGTAAGCTTTTTTCACCGTCGCCATCTTGGATTTCGGCAGTTTCCATCTTAACTTTTTGCAGTGACCATATTTGGACTGCGAAGAAGTGACGTAGAGACATCGTATACGGCTCTGGTTGCGGTAGGGACCTCCGGTAGGTTGTTTGCTGCATCTTGTTTTCCATTTTTGTTTAAATATATATACAGGCCATATAGTATATAGGCCAATCATTTTTTAGTGGTTACTAAGGTGATCAAAGTGGTTGCAGGGAGATGCCACGGGGTTGTTCAGGGGCTTCTGGTGATGCTTTCTTAGTATTAATTAGGGTTTTACAGGTGGCTACGGGTATTGTGGGTAGTCTTCAGGATGAGTGGATTATGGGTGGTTGGCATACTTATTTGCAGTCATAGGCTGCAGGAGAAGTATTAGTGGTGGTAGTTTTTATGTTTGATTTAGGTAAGCTGACCAGCATTGGCACTGTGCTTGCTGACTGGAATTCAATTTTATTAGCTGCAGCTGTGTCTGCCGTGCTCTACCATGCCAAAAAGCTCTGTTGAAAGTGTAGTGACATCATTTCCAATTAGTAAACATGTTGAGCAAAATATACAGCGCTTTTGCAAATTCAAATTTTCCTGATGGCACAAACAAGTAATGTCTTCTATTTTGTGACTTGCAGATTGCCAATGTTATTTTATGTTATGTTACTAATTATGTCATTTTACATTTTTTTTCCCAATCTGGTATAGCCAGTTCCCATTTATTGCAGTCTTTGTCATTGCTATACCTATATTAACAAATTTGTAAGCCTTCTACAACATTGTACCAGGATTGCACCAGTGTTTATTCATGTTTTAGGTCTTTTACTATAAATCATGTTTTTCATTAAGGGTGACTTCATTCCATAACATACAAAGCTTGTTAATGATGTGCTAATGTTAACTTAATGGTAACATTTAAAAAACCTTCTAAAAGGTCAGAAAATGCAAGTTCATTTTGTGATTTGCTGGAAGATGGGAAAAACACATATTTTGCTAAATAGTTAGCAGCAATATAGAGTAAATTATTTGATTTGATTATAACCCAGCTGTTGGAAATTGTGTTTTGTTGCACCAAGCATCTCAGTCTTGTCATTAGCTCAGTTTATATTATCTCTATTACCTTTTCCTCTCCTCTTCCTTCTTTCCCACACTTTGTGCTGCCTGGCTCTGTCTATCTCTTGCTCTCCTCGTGTGCTGTGTTACATCATTTCTGCTTTCGGTGTGCGCTCTTACTTAGGTCAGTGCAATCTCAATTTTATCATCACACACACACAGCTGGGCCTTAGCTCATTCTCCCTAGTGGACGACACTGGGTCACTCCCTCTGTGACTGTGTGTGCGTATGTTATACTCCCTATGTGGTCAAAACAGTGTGATTTAGTGCAGTAACATATGTATTTCCCCTCAGTGACAGCGTGTTGATAGAATCTGAGAAGGCAGCAGTTGACCAAACCTCGTGATCCTATACACAAAGCCAGGCTGTCCATCTTTTCACAGCATTTTCTGCAGTTTCACCAAGGAATGCTTGGATTTCAAGGTCGGCAAAGTTTAGGATTTTGTTTGTGCTCTATTTGCTTTTAATGAAATCAACATTATTGTAAACATACGAGGGTGGGAAGCTAAGACTCATTTTAAATGTCAGCCGGTGACAGGAAGCTACAAACTGACGCTTGAAACTTGTCGCTGCGTGATGCGCTACTAATCAAAGTTGAGCTGGTCTCAACTTTTTTCAGCGCTCCATGACGCGGTGAAACAGATTCATATGTTCATTTTCCCGTTCAATCTAAGAAATGCCATTAGCCAGTTCGCAGTGCTATTTTTACAACATAACTATGTCAACGAGCGCTTGAGCAACACTTCAATGGCGACTCGCCGACAATGTAGCTGGCCACGCTTGGCTGTTTTGTTGCTTTGTAGCTCGTAGACACAGCATTAGGCAACTGGCCATTGAGTGGTATGGAGCCATCTTTTCATCTGCCAGTGTGCTGTAGCTGAATAGTGTCCTGAATAGAAACAGACTATCGTCAATAGTGATTGGGCAGCAAGTATTCGGCTGGTAGCAAGTGTTTAAAACATTAAATCCACATTGCAAGCCAACATTTTCTGTAAACGCTGCAAAGCAGACAAGTGTTATTCCTTGTCAGGGTCATGGGGGACTAAAGCTGAATTAAGCAAACAGTAGGTAAATGGCAGAGAAAATTAAATTCAATAATGCATTTAATATTTTGACAAAAAACATCTTTTTGGGGTTGAAATGTTCAACTGGACTGCAACACACCTGTATTCAGTGGATATGCAGTGTATTGCAGGAGTATAAGAAAAAACTGGAGAGATTTCATTGATGCCACTGTTCATGCTTACTTGACAAAGTGGACATGAACAATGGGGACTTATCAAAACAGAGATGCAAAACTGTTTTCCTCGGAGCACCAATATAAACATAAAAGACGATTTTTTGCCACAACATATTTCAGTCTAGCTTAAAACACGAAACCGCTTCAACTCTCTGTCAAAGGAAAGTGTTTTTCTTTTAAATTAACAATTGTTATTTAGAAAGCCAAGCAGCTGCGTTTGTTGGTGCATATTGCTACAGGTAACAGTAAAACATTAAAGTTTGAAGGTTTAAAAGATACCAAAATACTCCACAGCAGTTTCAAAATAGTACAACGTGAGGCAAGATTTTACAATTCCGGAAAGTTATCACGGTGCAAAACAGTCAAAATATGGCATTCACGTTACAAAGTCATCTACCAGGAACGGTAGTTGAGTCATAACACACTTTTTGCCAGAAGACCCCATTGCTTTCTACCAACAGATGAAACCACAGAGGCTGATGAACTACAGGTGAACCTAATGAATATCCATCAGCAGAGTCAGGATATGTACACTGAGACAAGGTGATGCCCTAAAATGGCAGTCTATGACGGTACTCAAACATACAGACATTCATATACAGAATAACTAACAAATTATTGGCCATGCTTGATTCAAACCGTGAAATAAACACAACAGGGACCAGAGATTTACAAAAAGTTATTCAACACGTGAATCTGCAAATCAACTTTTCTGCGTAGATTAACAGGTGTGTGTGTGTGTGTGTGTGTGTGTGTGTGTGTGTGTGTGTGTGTGTGTGTGTGTGTGTGTGTGTGTGTGTGTGTGTGTACTATGCTACAAGCCCCAGCTGCATCTGACCACAATGGTAGGCCACACCTGCCACAGTGCTGCAACAAGCCTGGTGCCCTTTACATCGAAGTCACCCTGCGGTTTAGCAATGGGGACGTGAACCTGTGCACTGCTGCAATAGATGGCAGATAGATGGCCCTCATCTGGAGACCAAATCTGCAGATAAAGACGTCGTGATAAACATAAACACGGGCAGCTGTTGTTTATTACTAAAGGGGGAAGTAAGAATTCACATTCTCACAAAAGAATTCTCAGAGGTCAAGTAAAAGGTTCTTGTGCAAAAGTTGGAAAAATAACATAGTTATATAATATCTAGTCTGTTTAAGTCACCGTTCTGTAAAAGCAGGTGGGACTTTAGGCAAAATGTGGTTGCTCTAATTTTAAGAGCATTGGTACTAGTTTATGTTACAAAATGCCTAACTGGTTCACGTCTGCAAAACACCACGTGACATCTTCAATGGCACTGAAGGCTGAATTACAGTAAATGCAAGTGCTTCCATTTATGAGGTAAAATCAAAGTTATCATGTACATTGATACAGCGATGATAGTGTGTAGTAAGTCATTTTTCAGTAGTGCTATGATCTTTGTAAAAAATCTATGATGACTTCCACATGTATCCATAAACATGTGCTTCAACACACACACACACACACACACACACACACTCTCACAGGCACACTTTCCTCTCGGTTTTCTGGTACAGCTATGGGGCAAGGTAACACCACTTCCCTCGCTGTGTGTCCCTTTGCATTTTTTTTAGACTGGGTGATAAGAGAAAATGGCTGCAGCGCTCATTGTTGAGTCGGTGTGATTCAGAATCCAGCTGGAATGTCCTACTGTGTTAGTCACACGGAATTACAGTCGCAGTCATAAAAAGAAAATACACTTTGACTTCCTATCACAAGTGCTGATTCAACTTGACGTGTTCCTGTTTAACACCCGGCTCAGTAGACAGTGAGAAGGAAACCTGGGGCCAGTTTCAGAAGCACCCTGTACGTTACACTAGCCGACCGACTTCAGGTTGCTCTCAGATGAGTTTATGTGACTGTTGCATAAAGACAAAAAACTTCATTTTAGGCCTTATGATCTTGTAAATGCTGAAGCAGCTTGCATCTCTGAAGCATGAATTTCATCTGTGAATGTATACAAGCACCCACATTTACATAAATTACATCAAGTAAATAATATATTGTAATATGTAATTAAATCATTCATTTCAGCATTTGCTTTACATACATAAAGCAAGACGTTTCTTTATTGTTAGCTTGTTTGTTACTGTACTTCGCAGTGGTGTACATATAAGCATCACTGCAGTGACACAGATCTCAACGCACTGCAAATTAAGACTAGAATCACGTCTCATAGTTGCATGGCTCCGCCAACCAGTCAAGTTGCATTTTACATCCATTTCTATCCAAAATGTCATTTTATACTATTTTACATTTGTCTGAAACTGTCATAATTAGCATACGTGTTCTTGAATTATGGCCCAAAACAAGTTTTGGTAGGTAACCGTGACCTTTGACCACCAAACTCTAATCAGTTCATCCTTACAAAATCAGCCTACTATCACCTGAAGAATATATCAAGGATTAGAGGACTCAAATTAGAGGTCTCAACAGGATTTGGAAAAACTTCAGTAGACTCGACGACTGTAACGGTGTGTTTACAGGTCTCTGTAAAAAGTCATTCAGAACGCTGCAGCTCGAGTCCTCACTAAGACCAAGAAAGTGGATCACATCACTCCAGTTCTGAGGTCTTTGCACTGGCTTCCTGTCCAACAAAGAATTTACTTTAAAATCCTGCTGTTGGTTTATAAAGCACTGAATGGTTTAGGGCCAAAATACATCTCTGATCTGCTGCTACCTTATGAACCATCCCGACCCCTTAGGTCGTCTGGGACCGGTCTACTTTCTGTTCCCAGAGTCACAACTAAACATAGAGAAGCAGCGTTCAGTTGTTCTGCTCCACATATCTGGAACAAAGTCCCAGAAAGCTGCAGGTCTGCTGAGACCCTCAGCTCCTTTAAATCAAGATTGAAGACTTTTCTGTTTGCTGCTGCCTTTAATTGAACCAGATTCAAGGATATTAATCAATTTCTGCATTTTACTATACTACTGTATTTTATTTCTTACACTGCTTTTTAGTGTTTCAATGAATGTTCTTAATTGTTTTTAAATCTCCTTTTCTTTTGCCTTATGTTTTAATGGTTTTATGTGAAGCCCTTTCAATTACCTTGTTGTTGAAATGTGCTATACAAATAAACTTGCCTTGCTTTGCCTTGCCTTAAATCCAATTGGACATTTTGTGCCAAATTTGAAGACATTCCCTTCAGGCTTTCATGAGACATCGCGTTCAACGAGACAGACGGACAACCATAATACATAATGCCTCCTGCCACGGCTGTCGCTGGTGCTGAGGCATTAAAAACACATCCAAATAGACACAACACCAGCAACGAAAAAGCATCTTCACCAATCTGACAACACATGCGCAGTATTTAGAAAAAGCGCTGCAAATAGAGAACCGTGTTGCAACCTGGGACACTTTTGTTGTTGCCATGGCTTATGAAGTTTTGGCTTAGTCTTCTTTTGCGGGGGTCACAGTCAGACCTTTGGACAGCCTGATAACGAGAATTATTTGAGCATTTTGGAGCTGATGGAGCGATTGTTGAAGCATGGGCTCTACACACGAGAGAATGTGAAAGCTTGAAATAGCGTTTTTGAGAGGGTGAATACTGAGCTACAAGCAACTGAAATTGACCTGTGTAATGACAGGCAAAGTCTTCATCGTTAATTTGACACTTTTAAAGGAATCCGCAAAGAGCATGTCTCTGACAGTTTGTCAGTTCTATAAAGCTGACGCACAACAAGCGGGAAGACGATCCACAGATCGACATTGTGAACCGTCAGGCTGGATTCGGTTTGCGGAGTTTACGCGCAACTAGGGAACAAATACAACTGCCCTTCTGACAGAATTTACTGCTTTTATTCCCTAAAGCTGACATCGCCCTACGTGTGTACCAAACAATGCCAGTGAGTAATGCCAGTGGGGAGCGATCTTTCTCTAAGCTTGGCCTGTTTTAAGACTAGATTGCAGTCAGCCATGCATCAGGAGAAACCATCTGGTGCTGAAGTCCATTGAGAGTGATAATCTTCAGGAACTGGACTTCAAGTTAATCAGGAATTGTGTTGCTTAAAAAACAGCCATATACAATTATTAAGGGCAAAGCCAGTGTTTAATTGTAATGCTTCTTCTTATTATGATTATCATTATTATTAATAGTATTATTATATTGTCAGGTCATGTTTTCTTGGTTAATGTCAAGTTGTCATAACAAAGACATCTCAAACAATGTCAACTTTGAAAAACAATTACCGAATGACACTTAATGATGACGCAGTCATAAAATTCATGCACACTCCCTTCATGACAGGTGCCGTGTCAGTCTTATGAACACCCCTTCAAATAAAGAGTCACCAAAGTGTGTTTACAGTGTGCAGATGATGACCTGTAGTGACTAATCAGCAACACAGACGGGGAGTTTCTTTAAACCCCTTCGTTTCGAATGTGCGTTTCCACTGACCCACAGGTGCAGGAATGCAACTGTAACCCAAAAAATACTCAAGCATGAAAATGGACTCATATGCTGCTCTTCATAAAAATCTGCCTGGGAGCTCAGAGAGAGACTGATTTAAAAAAAACAAATATCTGTGTAGATTCACGGCTAAAACTTGTGTACACACAAAGACAGAAACATGAGTGCGCAGTGTATTCGTCGGATTTATTAAGGCATGTGTACACATGGTTTTGTTTTCTAAATCTCAATCATTATGGCACATGCACAAGACTAATTTCCACCCCCACACTGAAGCCATAAATGGATGTAGAAACCCCCTTAAACTCCGTTTGCACATGTTTACTTGTACCCTCTGCACCACTCATTATCGCCGTGGTTTTCCAACAGCACCACAGCAGTCGTCCCCAGTGACCGGTACACGGTCTGAGGCTATTTGTAGTGTCCATACCACTAACATCAGAATCAGAATCAGAATCAGCTTTATTGGCCATGTATGCATACAAGGAATTTGACTCCGGTTTACACATTGCTCTCAACGTACATACACAAGTTTACAATAAACAAGAAAAATAAAACGAGGACAACAAAAAAAGTAGAACAGATGTAAGTATAAACATTTAACAACTATATATATATATCATCCACTCAATCCTCTCAATCCTCATTATTAAATGTCAGGAGTGTGATCTATAGTGCTGATTCTGAAACAGACTTCATCCAAAGTGCATTGCAAGTCTGTATAAAATTATAAAATAATTTACAGGGAAATAATGGCTCAAATGTAAATAAAAAGAATGCTAAAATTCCACCTTATTGTGTCATCAGCTCAGCTAAAACTGTCTGTGCTCCTGGTCTGAAGTCAGCTTGCAGTGCTAGCATTCTCACCAATCATTCTTCTTTTATAAATACCAGTGTACGCATCTTGTATTGCATATGCTTTGTTTATTGGAAAGGGGAAGGGTGGAGCTGCATTGAACTGCAATGACAGGGAGGTTTTGTCAGAAAAGTTTTTTTAGGGGCATGTTTTTGGAAAAAGGATCGAATGATGAGTCAGGTATGTGTCCTGATTTAACTTTCTACTGAAAGCTTCACAAAGCAACACAATCAGTCAAAGAGGGGTACAGCTTAAGCAGCTGAAGACAAGCTGAACTCTCGTTGTGTATCATAAGGCTTCGTGCAACTTTTATCTCCCGCAAAACAAATCATGAGGCACTGTGCTAAACCAAATCGACTGGCTTGACCGTAAAAGAGGTGGCATGCAAGTACAAAAAGCACTCCTAATCGAACACAGACAGGACTATGATTGGACAATGTTCTTTGTTGTATGAGAAACACACTTTGTTTTTGATTTTTTTTTTCTGCTCAGTTACTGTGTAAGATGTTCCACGTGGAACAAAGGTGCCCTCCTCCCGTCTCCCTCTCCTTAACGTTCTTTCCCTACTCATGCTACTCCAACAGGTGCCATATAAAGCCTCCTGGAACATACCAAAGAGCACCACCCCCCCTTCCCACCCACACAGCAGCTGGGCACAAACACTGTTTTATTGAGCGTCATTACCTCTGCACACTTCTGCAGACACACCATGGCATCCTGCCTGTGATAGAGCTCAGAAGGGGGTCAGGGGTGGTGGTAGGGAGGATTGTCGGCTAGAAGAGCCGGCAGGCCTCCATGGCTAATTCTTTAATGGAGTACTGCCACAAGGTTGTAAACAGAGGGCAACCAGGAAGCAACCTTGGGGTCTGAAAAGTGAAGCCGAAGCGGAAGTGCCTTCACTTTGCATTCTCCCTACTGGCCATCAGAGGGCAACTCACCTGGTTGCAGAGAGAATTCTAATTGTATAGAAGTCTATGAGAAAATTACTAATTCTCACTTGATTTATTCCCTCAATAAACATTGTAAACATGAGTTTATGTTCTCAATCTCTAGTTTCAAGTCTTCTACAATACAGCATGATGTTCATTTAGATTAAAATAGACCATAAAGCAGGGTATGCTTTAGGGCGGGGCTACCTTGTGAATGACAGGGCGCTACCGCCGTATACGGTGTCTCTACGTCACTCTCCCGCAGTCCAAATATGGTCACTTCTGTTCACTGGTTGCAAAAAAAACAAGATGGCGTCAGCCAAACTTCAAGATGCAGCGGCCAAAATGACAAACTGGATGCTTTAAAACTGCATTCCACAAACCAATGGGTGAGGTCAAGACGACTACGTCCAAATATATATATATATATATATATATATATATATCGTATAAATCTGATAATATATTTCTTTGTTTGATGAAAAGCTTTGCCTGCAAATTTACTCCAAACCACAACATTTCATTCCCAGTTGGATATTTGTCAGGTCAAAAACTATTGCAAGTCTAAAGTTGGATTCATACCTGATACAAGGGATCAACAGGAGTCTTAATCATAATTATGCAGACGACACACAAATCTACATAACTATATCATCAGGGGACTATAATCCCATACAGGCTGGGTAAATGCATTGAACAAATCAACAACTGGATGTGCCAGAATATTCTTCAATTAAACAAAGATAAAACAGAAGTAATTGTTTTTGGTACCAAGGACGAACGATTGAAAGTCAGCGCTCAGCTTCAATCACTGATGTTAAAAACCTCAAACCAAGCCAGAAATCTAGGTGTAGTTATGGATTCAGACCTCAACCTGAACAGCCATATCAAGACAATTACAAAATCAGCATACTATCACCTGAAGAATATATCAAGGATTAGAGGATTTATGTCTCAACAGGATTTGGAAAAACTTGTCCATGCATTTATCTTCAGTAGACTCGACTACTGTAACGGTGTGTTTACAGGTCTCTGTAACAAGTCAATCAGAAAGCTGCAGGTCTGCTGAGACCCTCAGCTCCTTTAAATCAAGATTGAAGACTTTTCTGTTTGCTGCTGCCTTTAACTGAACCAGATTCAAGGATAATCAATTTCTGCATTTTACTATACTACTGTATTTTATTTCTTACACTGCTTTTTACTGTTTTAATGACTGTTTTTAATGTTTCAATGAATGTTCTTAATTGTTTTTAAATCTCCTTTTCTTTTGCCTTATGTTTTGATGCTTTTAATGGTTTTATGTGAAGCACTTTGAATTGCCTTGTTGTTGAAATGTGCTATACAAATAAACTTGCCTTGCCTTAAATTGTTAATAAATGTCCGATTCAACCTTGTATATGAAATATGAAGTTTCATATGCATCAGTAAAAAAAGAAGAAGAAAAAAGCAGTCCAAGCTGACCAATGTTCTGCTGATTGTATATGCTATATGAAAAGTCAGGGGATTATAATTCATTCTCATGGGACCATATATATTTTATGCCAAATTCATGGCAAAACATTCAAAAGTCGTGGATACATTTCAGTCTAGACCAAAGTGGTGGAATGACCAAATGATGCCATGCCATTCCCAGAGCTACACCACTTGTGTGGCTAAACACACATCAATGAGCCACACTGTTGCACTGGGTGATGTCCTTTCATTAGCATGATACACACTGTAGAAAGATCGTAGAAAAGTATGAAAGCATAAAAGTATAGCTAGTATAAACTATAACCATTTTTATTTCTAAGTATAACCAGCATAACCTATAGCGTGTTTACACTTTTTATAACCATCATATTATAACTTGTTTTATTTTTTAATAGCTGTGATTTAACAAATGAACAGTTTAGAGTTAGACCCTTTGTGTAACCTAGTCACTTTAACAGGATCAAACCAGTTACATTCTGACCCAGCCCAAGAAGAAGGAGGTTCCAGCTTGAGAGTAGAATAAAAACAGCAGAACAGAGCAGAAAGTTGGGAGAAGGGGGGGAGAAAAGCCAGCAAGTGACTGGAGAGTGCCTCATTACAAACTCAGTGAAGACTGATAAAGAGGAATGATAGAATAGTTCTGGTAGCCACTGTAACTGTTTCATTGAATTGAAATTGTTGTATGTGAATCTTGTGTGAAAACCTGAAATAAAAACACAGCCTTACATTTAGTAAGTGACTGAAACCAAACAAGTATTCGGGTCCTTTAAAACAATTTAACCCTCTTCCCTGTCCACTAACCGTGCGATCCAGACGTGACGACAGAAGCTACCATTTGGTACTTAAGGTAAGTTCATTGGGTGAAGACATTGCAGTGTCGGTCATAAATGGTGAAAATGTTCAAAATAGGCAATAGTAAAGTATAGACGGTGTACATAACTATTACATACCGGGTGTTAGGGTTACATCCAATTGAGAGCGCCTAGGGCATGAGCCGTAAAAGACTTTCAAAAAGACAATTAATTCCGAAATCCTAACTATTTAGCTACGGGGTGAGATAAAAGGCCTAAGGTATTGTCCCGACACCTAAAAGAGGATAACATAACCTCGCAGGCGGGACAGCCGACGGAGTGACCACCGGGTTAGGTGCGAAAGACTTCCCCGCCTAGAAACGGGGCAGGAGCCGCACACGCTACATGGCGCCCAACGTGGGGCACGAGTAAACATCACGAACCTCGAGTTAAACATCAAGGACCCATTTAAAAAAGTAATCACGACCTATAAAAGTCTCGTTAAAAAGGTAAGGAGTAGAAGCCTACTTAACCGATCCATCAAGTAAGAGTGTTAGACACGGGGTGATACCTGACTAACTTTAGGATTAAGGTAAGAGTAGGGGGAACTATAACGCGCTAACTGTTCTATACTGTAGGCAATCATTATACGAATCCGTAGAATTCAACATAAAACAAGGAGAAGGGAACGGATAGAGCTCCCGTTATCTGAGGAACCATTGCCGCGAGGGTTAAACATTAGCAGGGACTAAAAAGAATGACCCAGTGATTTTAAAGTGAAGACAAAACAAAACACCCCAAAAATGATAACCGCAGCCCCCCGAGGAGATTCGGAATCACAAAGTGAATGGTTTACTGATAGCGACACAGAAGGACCAGACACAACACCCTTTAATCTCGCTCGAATAAAACAAGCATTAGTCAGTGTAACGAACCCATTCCAAAATACCCCCAGGCCACCGTTTAGGTTGACCGAATTAACTGAAAATCATTTACTTTTACAAGGGGATGTAAAAAATCTGACACTAGGAGAACATAATGTAGTGTTCCTAAATCCAGCTAACAGAGCCATGAGACATGGAGCAGGAGTAGCAAAAGCCTTATCAGAGAGGGTAGGGTCAGGCTTTCAAATACATTCAGATACGCAAGCCACAGCGGCAAAAACAGCCGCAGATGGAGCAACCTTTTATTATCCAGTAAAAAGAGACAAAGAAATAATCAGTATACTCAGTGTGTGTTACTCAAAAAAAGCTCATTATAAAGGACCACTATCTGATGTGGATTACCTCACAGATATGATGGAAAAGAGCATCAGGGCAGCGCTCAGACAGGAACCCACAGTATTGAATAAATACGTTGACCAAAAAATAGTAATAGTCGCAAAAGGAAACAGCAACTATGAAGCTATAGTGAACGCTATGAAAAGACCCCCCCCTAGAGCTCCAGTGCTACCAAATGCCCCGCTTAATCCATATGCCCCGCCGCACCAACCGTTCGCCGGCATAAATCAAACACTAAACGATCTGCTCATAGTTAATGACTATCCTGGACACGGACAATCCGTACGACCAGAATACCCCACGATACCGAGCCTTGAACCAGCGATCCCTTACCCGCAAAACCTAAACAGGCCAAAAATCCCACCGCCGCCACCTCCCAGAAGGCTAAGATCTCCGCTAATGCCGCACGTCCCACAGCCAAACTCGGTCCCTGACACAGACAGTTTCCCACCCCCTCCTCCACTTGAGGAAGCACAGCCCTAGATGTGTTCAGGTCAAAAGTAGCAGCTGCAGGTAACAATGGGTTAGACGAAAGAATAGGAAGCATAGCTAATGAAATAGCAAGTGGAGTGATAAACCTTCAACAAGGAATGAATGTAATATGGAGTGAACAGGCCACCCTAATACAACAAGAAAAACTGCTTAAAGACATACCAGGAGGGATAAATCTGGCAGATAGATGGCCACAGCTAAATCACCAACAACAGTTAAATGAGATAATCATTTACGACAGGAGAGCAGAGAGAGTGAGAAGCGAAAAGATCAAACATCCAAAAAAAAAAAAACGCATGCAACAGATAAGGAACCCCAGAGACCAGAGTCACCCAGATCACAAAATCAGAATCCTCAACTGCGCAGAGACCCCATAAATCAATCCAACCCCGAACAGAGTCAGCACAGACTGCTGAAGTGTTGGCCATAATGCAGGCTTTAGCTTGGAAGGACAAGAAAAAGATAAAAGAGAGCACAATAATAACAGATAGTTTTTATTGTAGCAATAGCTTTAATGAAGACTTAGGAATGTGGGAACTCAGGGGCTTTGAAAACTACAAAGGTAACCCACTGACACACTCCGATTATTTGACAATTATTGCTGAGCTCAGGAAAAAGAAAAGAATCGTCATGAGACATGTAAAAAGTCACACAAAGGCAAAAACAGATGATGCACGCTTCAACGAAGAGGTAGACAATATGGCGCAAAATCGAAACGATTATCCACACTCTGTTAACACAAATATGACAGCAGCTGTGCAAAGCGCGTTGTATAAAGCAATCTGCATTTTCCCAAAAGAATGGGATCAAAATGAACAGATTAAAATACCTCAAAATGAAGCACAAAGAGTTTTGTTGAACCTTCACCAATCACTGGGTCACATAGGTTTAGAGAGAATGAGACTGTTCCTCAAAAGCCGTAAGATAACCTTTCATAAATTAAAAGACAACTTTAATATTATGAAAAGACAATGCGAAGATTGCGCTCTAAAAGGGGGCATGCCACGCATAAAAAGTGAGATGAGACACATTAAAACTCATAAAACCGGAGAACACTTTTCGGCTGACGTAGCGGGACCTTTAATCCCATCAACCCTAGGTAACAAATATTTTATTGTTATCACTGATAATGGGGGTGGAGATACAAGAGTGTATCCTTCTCGTGTTGCCACAGCAAGAACAATCAGCAGATGTATTGCAGACTTTTTTACAGGCAAAAACCCGTTGTCTCTCAGAATGGATAACGGCACACATTTCAAAAATAAAATTGTCACAAACCTATTAGAACAAATAGGATGTGAAATAATCTTAAACTAAATGAACATTTATCTTTGCCTAAACTAGTCGTTCATATCCCCGATCACTCTAACCATGTTCCCCCTCTGTTGCAGACAGGGGACCAGGTTTGGGTAGACAGAGGGAATAAACAACCAGGACAGCCAATACAAACAACTTGCGAAGGCACAGACGAAGTGATTCTCCAAAAAGGTAATATTGTTAATCTAAAACAAATAGGTCCTGCCCATCCGTATCAAATTCGGAAGAAATAATGGCCGAAAGTTCAGATTATTCAATTTACCACCCACTCACCAGACGCACTGCATATGTCTTGTCGCACGGAGGACAGGGGGGAATTCAAATAGGGAAGATATCAGACCCTGAGAATCCCACTCAATATCTCTCATGGAGTGAATATGTACCAGGACAATGTATAATCTGTGATACACCAAAAGCAACACTAATATGGCAAGGAGAGAGATCAGAGAGAAAGAGCCTGCCTAAAAAAATTCCCGCTAACGGAGCCAGAGAGGGCCCTGGGGATTGCAGAGTCACTATGTGTGATACCTGCTTTGCAGAAATAGGAATAATGGCTAATTTAGTCAGAAAGGACCATACCTACCCTCCAGGCAGATGCTGCAGGGGAGGTTACATGGGACTGACCACATGTGACAGACAGATGTATACCTGCCTCAAAACAGATGTTCTAACTAGGACAACTTCAATCCTAACCATGACAGAACTAACTGAAATGATACGCCATCAGTGCACAAAAAAGGATGACAAAGGCAGGATACTTCTGACGTCTGTAAAACAAGAAAAAGGGGTGATGAAACCCTACAAAGACACACAGTTAGGTGATTTTATTGCTGACGCCTGGCAGACTTGGAGTAGTGAAGATAAGCCGTTTAAGTACTATGCATGCCCTGTTACTTCACATGATTGGGCTACTGACCTTTCATGCGCAGGGGATCCCCCAATGATTTCTCGACAATACGAGAGGAGTTTAGAAATAAAATGGCGAGGAGAAAGAAAAATATTACAAGTTATTATTAACATAACTATAACGGAGGTTGGCACTTGTTGCGCAGCCAGCCTTCTGATACTCCAGCTGCAACCAGGACAAAATTAAAGATTCTAACAAAAGGTGCTCTTGTGTGTTCTACAGGATCAGAGGAGGATGGGGGTCATAAAACCTATTAAGGATCCTGAGAACCCACAGACCACTCAGAATGAACCGGACCAACCGGAATACACAGTAAATAAGAAAAAATCTAAATGGAAATGCAATTTACTTATAACTTCAATGAAAATAATGGTGCTACTAAGTATATTGGTCATAGCCCCAGTCACTTGGGCCTCTTTGGGTCAAAGGACTATGTGGAAATATGCCTCCAAAACTACCACGTATAGACAAACCCAGATCATAACATGGGAAAAAGTTAATGTTGACCTACCCACTACCGGATGCTTACAAACCACAAACACGTCAGCTGCATGCCTAACAAACAGAACATAGATTCCTCTAACTGGGTAAGGGATATCATTTTAGAACGAACCCTAAATAGAACCCATATCAAAGAGAATAAAGTGCTTTTAAATCCACAGCTAGCGTATCCCCGATACACTAACGGGACAATATGCGTAAATTGTATCAGCTCATACATAAAATGTACCACAGGATATTATGCTACCCAGTGTAGTAGAAGGACTGTAAAACTGGAAACCAGTGCTAGAAACAAAGTGAGAGACTCCACTAATTGGCCCAGCTTAGTACCATATGATTTGGAATGGAAAAGGGGATATCATTTATGGACAGAGGTATGTGGAGAAAATGATCTGCTATGGATACAGCCAGAAGCAAATAACCCGCAGAGAGGAGGTATCTTTCGAGACGATACCATAACTCTCAACAAAAGATGGGAATTTAGAATAGGTTTTGGAAACTGTATCCCTAGTCACTTAGGTAAAAGTACATATGACATAACAAATTGGAAAATGATTATGGGCATATTCTATGCAGCAGGAGAAGGCCTAAAAATTGCAGGCACCACCATTGTAGAAACAGCCCAAGACACTGTAAACGGAGCGCTGAATGTAGTAACCGATTTGGTATTATCAATTGCAAAATACGCAGCCATCTGCTTAGGAAGTATTATAGGAATTATCTTGCTCACAAAACTATTAATATACATGATAAAGAAATGGTTTGGGAGGTCAAAACATAGGAGATACAAAAAGACATCCCCCAATGAAACAGAGCCTCTGATCGTAAACCGGAACCCCACCCACTTAGACTGAAGGGGAATGACCTTTCTAATGTATATATTCAGAGAGCAACAGGACAAAATAAACAGACCCCCTGAGCCAAGACGCCAAGATGGAAGGAATTAAAGAAAACGATTTTCACCTTTTACAGAAGGAATTGACTCATCTACAGGACCTAATGACCATGGACGGACCTGGCACAGTCTCCAGAAGGAGGACAAAAAAAAAAACAGGAAAAAGAAAAAAGGCACGAAACATTCTAAACCTATTATCACAGGCGGCGTGCACCTTATCAGCAATAGACCAAAGAAGGCCCGCAATAAAACCATGACGAGAGGTAATTTATTGACACCAGAGCCTTTTAAAAGCCCAATACAATTCCCTGTAGATTGGGATGAACTACGAGATGAGCTCAGTTTAAGTACATCTGACTTTGAATTCCAGAATGAAACAGAAGTTGTTCAATTAGTGAATAACTTAGACCTAGAAGCAAGAGAGTCTGATTTAAGTTCCCAAAATAACTCCTCTTTTGAGGAGGCAGCAAACCCCCCAGAACCCACACCAGTGCCTGAAGTAGTTAAACCCCCAGAACCTGAGCCAGGACCTGAACCAGAAGCTGAACCCATGGAGCAGGCCCCAGAGGGACCAACTCCAGCCGAGACGACACCCATCACACCAGGACAGCATCCGCAGGTCGGGGACATGGGACCAGCTTCCGCAGGACAGCTGACCAGCCTCATGTCAGCAAACCACGGGATGCCACCCAGAGAGCCGAAGCGTCAGTTCTTCTCTTTGTGCCAAGGTCGTATGAATTGGTCCTACTTGTCGCAACCTCTCTTCTGGCCTGAAGTGAGATACATGCAACCTGGGAAGGACGCCATATCCTGTGTGCAGAGAGAATGGAGTATGGCGAAATACAAAGAGATGAAAAGGTGTTCAACCTTGAGCCGAGAAAACCTGTAACGGTTCCTGCGACCTTTGCCACCTCCGAGATGGGGAAAACTTTCCCTGAGACTCCGGATGTGGGATCACAGCTGTGGGCTAAAATGGTGTGAAATGTTTGTGCTAAGTGAAGACGGTGAACATCTGGAGACCATGTTCCTGATTCAAACCAAGGACCTGATGGGCCACAGACGGTCTGGTGCGATGAATAAAAATGTATATTGAAATGTGAATGTAAACTCTGATACTTTGATACTTTCAAGAGGAGGATGTAGAAAGATCGTAGAAAAGTATGAAAGCATAAAAGTATAGCTAGTATAAACTATAACCATTTTTATTTCTAAGTATAACCAGCATAACCTATAGCGTGTTTACACTTTTTATAACCATCATATTATAACTTGTTTTATTTTTTAATAGCTGTGATTTAACAAATGAACAGTTTAGAGTTAGACCCTTTGTGTAACCTAGTCACTTTAACAGGATCAAACCAGTTACATTCTGACCCAGCCCAAGAAGAAGGAGGTTCCAGCTTGAGAGTAGAATAAAAACAGCAGAACAGAGCAGAAAGTTGGGAGAAGGGGGGGAGAAAAGCCAGCAAGTGACTGGAGAGTGCCTCATTACAAACTCAGTGAAGACTGATAAAGAGGAATGATAGAATAGTTCTGGTAGCCACTGTAACTGTTTCATTGAATTGAAATTGTTGTATGTGAATCTTGTGTGAAAACCTGAAATAAAAACACAGCCTTACATTTAGTAAGTGACTGAAACCAAACAAGTATTCGGGTCCTTTAAAACAATTTAACCCTCTTCCCTGTCCACTAACCGTGCGATCCAGACGTGACGACAGAAGCTACCATTTGGTACTTAAGGTAAGTTCATTGGGTGAAGACATTGCAGTGTCGGTCATAAATGGTGAAAATGTTCAAAATAGGCAATAGTAAAGTATAGACGGTGTACATAACTATTACATACCGGGTGTTAGGGTTACATCCAATTGAGAGCGCCTAGGGCATGAGCCGTAAAAGACTTTCAAAAAGACAATTAATTCCGAAATCCTAACTATTTAGCTACGGGGTGAGATAAAAGGCCTAAGGTATTGTCCCGACACCTAAAAGAGGATAACATAACCTCGCAGGCGGGACAGCCGACGGAGTGACCACCGGGTTAGGTGCGAAAGACTTCCCCGCCTAGAAACGGGGCAGGAGCCGCACACGCTACAACACACTGTAGTATATTTTGAGCCAGAACTGCATACAACGTCCTGCAAACACGTTCCCATCCCAACTAGTCACATACTGACGCTTGGTTTCTAACTTTCTAATCTCACTGGATAGCCCCGCGCGTCAAACTATGACGCTCCGCTACAGTCGCAGTAAACACGTGGTTAACGTTGTGAAATCAAACAAACACACTTGCTGAGGTTTAGACAACAAAACCACTTAGTAAGTTAGGTTTAGAAAAAAACATTAGGTTAGGCTTGAAATAACTAAGTAAACAAAGCAACATAAGTATGAATATATATCTATATATCCAAGGAGCATAGTCCTATACAATGTGTTGTATTTGTTACTTTAAGCAGACAATAAGGGTCATTTTTGCCAAGGTGGGTTACTGTGGCCACGATTAATTCCATACCTTATTCTTCCATGATTCCATTATTGAAATGAAGGAATAAAGTGTTATGCCAAAGAACTAGAAACGGCAAAAACTAAAAAACAATAAAAATAAAAAAACTGAACCTTATATCTTGAATCTTGATCCATTTCCCGGATCAGCACCTTGAGGGAAATTAAATCACTTCACAAAAATGGCATAAATGTGTCTCACACACTGCGAGCGTTGCACATGTGTCAGGACCACAGCGGAGGACAGGTAGGTCGGTGAGGATGAGTCTGTCAACCAGTTAAAATTCCTGCCGGTCAGGTGAAGCGCTATAAAGCTTTCCACTGTAGCTGACACACTTTCTGCGGCTCCCTGCACGCCGCTGGAGCCCTGCCATACAATGCCAACATCCCCTTGTGTGCCCGCAAAACCCAGTAAGTGAGTTTTATACAGAGCAGGTTTGCAAGACTCAAGCCAAAACATTGAGTGAAATACCAGGAAATGGGTCCTTATTAGGAGTGCTGCATGATATGTAAGTATATACAGTATATATATACAGTGTGTATATATATATATATATATATACATACATACATACATACATGTATGTTTTCATAGGACCTCTAAACCCCACGTTATCTTTCTTCCATGCCCAAAAAACTCCTTTTTCTCTCTCTCTCTCTCTCTCTCTCTCTCTCTCTCTCTCTCTCTCTCTCTCTCTCTCTCTCTCTCTCTCTCTCTCGCTCACCCACTCAAATCCTTGATCGAGAAAGGTGCTTTTTATTTTGTCAGCAGTCATGGAAAAGCTTCAATTATAAACCACTGGGAACTGCACTGATGGAGGTAAAACATGGCAATGTAATCTCCCAACTGCTGCAGAATGCTATTTAAAACCAGAATCCAAGAACTTTGATCAGCTTGTGTAAAAGCTGGTAGACAAACGGTATTTAATGACTGCTGTGTTGTATCAGTCATTAGGTGACAGAAGCAAAACGTGACAAGTCATGAAACTGAAAATGTTTTAACTATGACTTAAAAATGGGGAGAACGGTAACATGGCAACATCTCTACACCTCTACACCCAGCCCGCTCTTTTGAAGTCATTCCGCACACAATAAAAATGCCTTTTTTGCTTTTTGCGTGTTATTTGCATGCCATATAGTTTGTACTGAACAAATTACATTGTATATAATGTGAGAAACCAAACTCAAACAAACACAGGACTTTCAACCTGGAGACCGGTGTTCGAGACTGGTGTCCCCAGGTCCAACAGGTCAACGAACACGAGCAGTCGGATGTTGAAATGGGTTGTATGTTGCTGCCTTTACCTTACTGTGAGTTGTTATGGAACGAGGCATCTGCTAAATTAATGTAATGCTTAACTCTTTGGAGTTTACATATATAGCAATTCCCTTTTGGCACTCAGATTTTATTTCAACAGGGACATTTTTCTGCAGTTTTCATTTTAACTTAGAGACATATCCATACCAACTTCACTATGGCCCAATTCCAAATGTCCACACTCACAGACTCACAGACTTTGAGGAGCTTCAAATCTGTGAGGGCTTCAGGCTCAGTGACTTGCGGTGAGGTTCGTGGCTGGTGAGGCCCTGACTCTTTCAGAGTCAGATTTACAAATATATGAACCTAATATAGAGTAGTTTAAATTACCATTAAATTGGCAGCTTGCAAATTGACTACTGGTTGTTTTTCATATCTCATATCAGCATTCTTTACACACACATAGGTAAGGTACATATTTGATTGCACCAGGTGTGTGCGCCGCAATCTGCGACCTGCCCCACCGACCTGTGTTTCAGAAGCGGAGCGAAAATCCCGCAAAAATCGAGAGATCCCGCGGGTGTAACAACCACGGATTTATAAAGAGAACAACAAACACATAAAGGTTACTTTACCTGTCCGACGTTGAATTGCTGTTGATTTGGTCATATTTCCCTGTTTTTTGAGAATTGTTAAAGCTTAGATATTTAATCTTCAATGTTTGCGGTCAAAGCAAAATATAAGAAGAAGAAGAGAAGTGTAGAAGAAGAGTAACGGAACTACAAGCATGAACCCGACCCGTGGGCTCTCGCGGCCCCCTTCATTGAGGCAGAGGTACTGTTTGCCTCCCCTCTGTGCTTCTTCACTGCGGTTTCTGTCAGATCAGCAAGACTAAATATGTTCTACACATACGTGAAATACATGACCTATTCTATGGAAAGAAAGGACATATAATACAAGTATCTACGAATATTACAGTGGTGACAAACAATGAGAAAGCAAAAGACATGCGCTCAAGCCAGTTTGTGAGGGATTGCGAAATCTGAGGGGAGGCACAGCTCGTCACTGCCTCACCTCGCGTGTCTTTCTCTGTTTGAACAGGACATGCGCAAATTCAGCGATTTTGACTATACAAATGCTTAAAATGATTGAAATCATACAGAAATTACATTTATAGCACAGATCAGTAGAGACATATTATTTATTTTATTTTATCATTATTTGTTTTTTACTTTTCATGATGACAGGTGAGGCTCTGCCTCCCCTTCCACTGTCAGATTGTCGAGGGCCCTCTCGCAGACATTTCGAGCCCTTTATGCACACTGGGAATGGGCCTAGGATGCAACAGGAAGTGAGTGACTGCTTCTGTTTCTTTACCTGTTCCTACATCTCAGCTGTTAACTATGTGACTACGATGTTTATTTGAAATTTTGTAATTTTAGGCTTGCCTTCAAACATCTGGCCGGGGACAGCAGATGAAAACTAGCCTCTCTGGCTAACTCTGGCTCACTTACAGTTTGACTGTTGATTGGTGTGCATTGTCCCTGCAAAATAAATAAACAAATAAATAAAATAAAAACAATGTATTACTACAATAAATGATGTTCCAAATTTGAAAATGACAATGCTTTAATAGTTTATATTTGAGAGCATATTTAGAGAGCATTTCCTGATATTAAAAAAAGATTGAAAAAACAAGGATAGGAGATAAAGAGGGAACTCCCACAGAGAATTCCATTTTCCAAACAGCAACTGTCTTTTTTAGATAGACAGCAGCCTTGGTCCAGGCTGTAACAAACATGGAAAAAAAAAATCCTGCAAAGGTCTCCTCCCATAAACCATCAGTCATCTGCGAAAACAAAACCCAAACAGAGAGGACAAAGCAAAACACTCCAGACTTGACACACACTCGATAAATTCAACACTGGATAATTACGAAATTAGGCCTCAGCCAAGACTGAGACCCCTTTTTTAAAAACACAGTTCGCACTCCTTTATCCATTGGATAGTTTTATCTTTGTTTTGGCTCAGAGATTGTGTTTTAGGCTTTCATCACACATGCGTCACAGCTCCCTGCAACTCTCTTAATCTTTCCCTGTACTCCTGGCAGCACCCAGAGGTGCTTTTCCCTAATTTAGAACTTGGATGGCAGAGAGGGGGAAGCAGGCTGGCACTGGAACCGTATAATAAAATGACCTCACAAACTCACACATGTAACGCATACACACATGGCTGGCACCACAGCTCCTGGATTTCCCCCCCTTTAATTGCGTTCGCCTGGGACCTGCAGTGATTTCTGAGCATCAGCCACTGGAAGTAGACGAGTAATCACCGCGGGGCCGGCTGATGAGAGATGTGTACGGAGCAACGCTCCACTGTGACGCCTGTAGCTTTTAACGCTCCTGACACCGAGCCAAGCGTGGCTGGATTCCATCCAGCTCTCATTGTATTGTTAGATTACAGCGGGGCCAGCCAACGTTAGACGGCCACACACAAAAACACACAGGAACATACGCATTTCGAAAGTAAAGAGAAAGACACGTGCGTGTACATGTGAAGAAAAAGGGGATGTGTGGAAAAAGCTTAACTCACATAAGGCTAATGTAAGATATATCAGTATATAGTCAACAGATTGGATCTGTGACAAAAATCTCTATGGAACAGCATTACAGAAGTACAGTATATTATTAGCTGGGCGCACTAATAAGAAATAGGCTACAAAAAGAGAGCTCATTAAACACAGTAGTTGAGCTTCCCCATCCTAACTGCAGTTGAAATACAAAATGTTCTAAAGACTTTCTTGTGAGTGGTAAATCTGTGTGTAAACGGATTCCTTTTCGGTCATCAGACAATGTTCAGTTTTATTAAGAAGTTTTATTAATTCAAGAGAGATTTAAAAAACAGCACACCTACTACAAGAGACCCCGTGCACAAATGTGTTGACACCTGGCTTGCATTCAGCCATACAAATGCCAAACTGTGTGTTGCAAGATGTGTGTGAGTGTTTGTTGTTAACACTCCTGTTCAGTCAGAAGTGTGAATAAGACATTCAGCAAGATTTTGTCATTGCAAATGGAATGACTCAGAATGTGAAAGGTAACTGATTAAAACGACTGGATGTTTTACCAGTTTGTCTGTAACTTTAGCTCAACATTAGCTCAACACGCTCTAAGCTTATTGATTGGATGTTTGCTACAGGAATGAACCTTTGGAGTTATAGTTTATTTCTCTACTTCAGTTTCTATGTCCGCAGGCTTTCACCTTTGACTTTTAATCTACAAAGCAGATATTGTACTGATGATTCAAACAGAGTGAATCATGTCAGTTTCATGCCCATCCAAACCGTGAGCTTTAACTGTCTGTGACCTAACATTGCTTTTGAAAATCAAAGAGACCTCCCTCTTCAAACTCTATAGAGTCCAACTCAGTCAATGGCAGACATTGAAACCACTGTGTTTCAGCTACATTTTATACACACATAGATTTCCAGTGCTGGGATTTGAAAATCATCAAGTTTAGATTAAATGTAATTGTGTGAACAGGCTCCTTACATGTCTTCCAGTGCAAAGTAAAGTGACTCTATTGAGGGTGGAAGTTTGAACAAAGGAGCAGAGGGGTGGGGGGGGCCCTGACCGCAGGACCTCAGCTGCAGCAACTTTCGACAGCGAAGTCTCACCAAAAACGAGCTGGATCAGGTTTAAAAGTAAAACAGTATTTAATAACAAATGCAAACTAAATTAACTATCAATAGTAGTGTTCTCGAGAGCAGAGATCACACACTTTCGCTCTCACAGGTCTCCATTTAAGCAGGTTCTGAAAAGAAGCGATCATATGTGGTCTGGCTACTACTTTCTAAAAGAACGGCTTATATATTGCTGAAAATACAGAAAGTGTTCGAACTGTCAGAACGTGAACGTTTTTGTGTTTGGGCAGAGCAACTGATGGAGTTTATGAAGCGACCGTTATTGAAAGTTACATGGTATAATAACGAGTATAAAGAGCAAAGAAGTACACTAAGGGCAGCTGGGAGGGCTGGTGAATGGATCAAACTAACACAGGACTTTCACTTAGTGATCCGCTGGAACGTTGAGTTCACGCTTACATTGCTATGCCTGTTACGCTTGTTACGCTTGTTACGCTTGTTACGTAACGCTAAGGGCAGTTGTTGTACATTTACGCTAGTTACGTTGTTACAGTATTTGCTTTACATTATCTTGACACAAACCATGATCTATTTTCTAACCTTAACCAAGTCATTTTGTGGCCTAAACCTAACCAATCATTTCACAACGTTAACCATGTGTCATTGTGCGTTTCTGCAACAAGGCTGATATGAAACATATTTATGAACCGTGTCTTTGGTTCAGAAACGTCGACATTCAACGTATCCTGTTGGTTTGCAGAAACGTACAATGGCTAAATTAATTTCTGGCGACTGGGTTGCGATTACACTGGAACACTAAGGTGAAATTACATCTGCTGATGAAACATTCGTCTGAAGTGGATGAGGAACGCAAATGTGTGCAAATTCAGTTGAATCCTCTGAACACACATACTGTAATACACAGTGGAGCAGTGGTTTCATCAGTTCACACTGATATGTGTCATGCAAGCTGATAGAGAATGGTTCCTGGAATATCTGCTGCATAGATTACATTAAACACTTCATATGTGTGGAATTCTCTATGACAACAGGGCAGATGGGAATTAGAGAAGCTTTCCAGTGAAGTTCACCAGTCGTGCTGAAGATCTGGATGGAGGTGATGTGGGGCGACTGAGTTAGAAGTGGGAATAGAGTGTAAATGAATAGAGTAAGCATCCTCTTCTTTTCGTTTCACTGAAGCGTGACGGTTATATGACAGTTTCCCATTTCTTTACACAGTCCTTTGCATTTTTATTGAACACTGCAAGTAAGTAAGTAAGTAAGCATGGCGATAGACTTCCTGATTGAACTTTTGCTAAACTTTGTTTAATCTGTGCACAAACAGAAATGTAAAAACACAAGACAAGATGCAAAATACCCCACCTTGAATCTAGCCCCCTCAACCACCGCTGCGCTCTCTTTCTCTATCTGGCTCGATGAGCTGGGGCCAACTTTGAATGCTGTTTGTTAACACCAACCGACAAAAGTAACATATTATACCTTTAAATGCCAGAGACATTATCACTATTCATTTAAAAGGCTCAAACTGACTTCTCAAGGTGCTTTACAATTTAGGATATCATTTAGATATCATTAACAGAGAAATAATGTCTCAAGTGTAAATAAAAACAATGATAAAATTCCCCAAATAATCATTCAAGTTTAACTATATAAATGTGCCTTTGATTTACATTGATCCTCGTGTAGACTTCCAAAATAATAAGATAAGTGGAATCGACCAACAACCTAAACGGCCAGGTTATGTGTCTCACCTTATATCTTTTAAGGGCCTTGTGCACTTCAGTGGTGGTAATGAGGGAGGAACAACTTCGGCTCTTTCACTTTCCCCACTTGGAAATCAGGAGATTGAATTTGCTAGCTACCAGTTGCCAGTCTGCTTTAGATGAATACTATTACAATATATTTACATGCGCACACGCAGTAGGCATTTATCCGTTTAACCAATCACAAGATAAATCTAAATATCTCTTCAAAGCTTAAGGATCAAATGCGCAGTCAACATGAGTAAGTCTCTAGTTTGATCATGAACTGTGCTGCCATGCTGTTGACTAATATACAGTCTCACATTACAGCATGAAGCCATATGAACGCAGCTGTGGGGATGGGTTGTGTTAGAGGCCCTCACGTTAAAGCATGTTAGATCAGTGACACAAGCAAAGAGACGGAAAAAAAAATCTTATTGTCACAATAACTTTCAAATGTTTTAACTGTACAAACAAAAAATGAATCAGTGTTAAGAAGACAAAAGAGAAGTTGTGAGTAATGTAACTGAGAACACAACACACATAGAGAGACATGTCAACTCTGACCATCAGCAGAGCAGCCCCTCTCCTTTTATACCCACCCCTAAAATAAGAGCTCCCTGATTGGCCGAGACACAGTTCTCACTGAATCACACCCAACCAATTAGAGAGTAGCACTTCCTGTTCTGCAAAAGATGTTTCCTGTTGATAGTCGAATGGCGCTGTGTGTGTGTGTGTGTGTATGTGTGTGTGTGTCTCCCTTAAGTGTGTATGTACTTGTAGGGGTCTGTGTAGTGGTAGGTTGGCGTGCTGGTGTGTGTGTTTCTGTGTGTGTGTGTGTGTGTGTGTGTGTGTGTGTGTGTGTGTGTGTGTGTGTGTGTGTAATCAGTGTTTTGGTTGGAAAGTAAACAGAGAAGTGAGGAGTACAGCTCATGTGCTGCAGCATATCTCACTGTCCTGTAGTAACCCTGACACTGGCCTCCGCATGACTGAATTATACTGAACCTGAAACTCCGAAGCCATGAGATGTCATATTTTGTAACCATATCTTTTTTTATCTAGTTTAGAGAAGGAAGTTTGGAATGTACTTATTAGCAAAGAAACCTGATTGACACTTGTACATTTCTGCTGAAGAAACTGGATTAATCGGACCCTATAAACTTGCCTGGATTACCAACTTTGCAAAACAAATTGTTTTTGTTAAGTGTAACCTCATGGTTTTGGTGATGGTAAAACAAACCGTCATGTCAGTCATGTCAGTCATGTCAGTCATGTCAGTCATGTCTTTTTCAAAGGCTGATAACACTTTAAAGTGTTGGGACTTCACCATGTGGCTGAAACAAAGAAAGAGGCCTGCATGTGAAATGGAAAGCCTGGATCCCAAACGAGGAACGGATAACTTGCCCCGTGCTCCCCCCCTTTAACCTACAGAAAGAAGATCACGGAATTCCTGGATTCTTTAAGTCAACGTTCCCTTTTCCCACTGCCGCCAGACGAGGATCAGCTCGCCGTTTAACTCGCTGATACAGAGCTGTACGGTTTTGTTTAACTGTACTGTTACCGTGTTGCTGTTGTGATAGTGTTGTTCCACGCTGCTGTGTTTTAAATCCGCCACCGCAAGTAAAGTCGGTAAACTGTACTTTATTAGTTAAAGGTCCAGGGCTGTGGCTGCCCAGTAGCCGAGCTTCAGTGTGATAAAGTTATAGTTGCTGTACTCTGCTTTGTTTTGAGTGCTTTCTTCTTCTTTTCTACTTCTTTTCAAACTAACCAACACACACGTATACACAATCCCACACACACGTACGCCGTTACGCATTTTTCACACACATGTGACATGTAAGCGCAGCCTCTATTGCGTATCTTATTCCGCTGTTAAATAATCGCCGCCTCGCCTTGTGGAGTATTGCGTGACGTGACTAAGTCTTATGAGATTAAGTCTTGCGTGGCGTAATCACTTACAAGACTACGTCCGCCATTTTTCTCTTTTTCTCTCTCCTCCCCCTCCTCCACACACACACGTGATTGTTTTTTGCTTATAGGTAGTATGCATGTAGTTGTATAATAGATGTTTGTTGATTTATATTATTAGTTTTAATCAATATTGTATAAGTAAAAACTAATTAAAGAGTAGTTTCTGTGATTATTCTGTGCATATGTGTTGTAATAATAGCTGAATGTAATAGTCTGTGCTCAAATTCAAACCTTCACTGTTCACTCTGAATGTGGAATAGTACTTTGACTATTAAAGTTGGGAGTGAACACCAATTTTGAGACTAAATCCACAGTTTGGTTATTGATCCCTGATCACAGGGTGGTGCCCCGTTATTGTTAACATTTGTTTATCATATTATTGATATTAATATCAATAACTATATCGAACACGCTCCTGCCAGATCCCAACAAAAGTCATTGTGAAACAGTAACAAGAGCATATTTTATAATGGGACATATTTCGGAGAGGGAGACAGAAAATGCAAAAGGAGTATAAATCAGTGAACATAGCAACCATGAACCCTCAGGGTGGAACACAGCACGACCAAAGGCCAAAAGGGTTGACTTTACGTTGACAGGAAAAACTGCAGTAAACTGCATTTGGATTGACAGTCTGGTTGATCTGCCCTCAGAGTGCGGGAGGTGTGGGCCCCCTCAGGAGAACCGGTGACGTTTGGAGCAGGACATCACCCGCTGGAAAGTTGTCTCATCCACACTGCTAGACCATGGGGAGGAGGACAAGAGAGAAATGGAAAGGAAGACCTCAGTCACACTCTTTTGGATGTTTTTTCCAAAACACACATCTCCTACTGTTATGTTCCTCTTCAAGCTGACCTAAAGCTAATGGTCAATTGTGGTTTTGTATGATGGGAGGGGTCAGCCTGTTGCAGAATCATATATTATTCGGATAAATGTATGTATACAACTCAGAGTTCAAAACGGCTCATGGCAATTTTTTTTCATGCTTTAAAGAAAGAGAAAAGAAAATGTATATTTTATCAATACCAAGGGGTAACTGAACTAGGGCTGCAACTAACGATTATTTTAATAATCGATTAATCTTCGATTATTTTTTCGATTAATCGATGAATCGGATAAAAAAAGGCGAGTGAATAAAAACGTGTCTTTAGTCTTGCAAACTATACCACCCCTGCTTTACTACTGTTATTAACGAGCTAACGCTAACTTGTCATCGCTGCGGACACCGGGCGGATCCGCACATCGAACGCGCCTAGTTCCTCACTTCAAAACGGAACAAAAGTAGGATTCTGTAGTGACTTACCCTGCTGTTGAACTCCCTTCCTCCTCATCAAGGGCTCCAACATGTTTACGTTTTAGGTGCTGAATCATCACCGTGGTGCTCCCGTGCCATGTTGCTTTTGCATATCTTGCAACACACTTTTTCGATTTATTTAGTGTGAAATGCTCCGCACCTTGGATGACTTAGGTCGTACTGATTTCTCTGCCTCCGCCATGTGTTTCAGAACAACGTTACGGTCTCTCCGGTGGTCTTTCCTCTACCTCCGATCCGCTCTTTTTTTTTTTTTTATACTCAAACATCTCCGCGACTTATTGAGTGGCGTAATAGTCGCGCGACACAACGAATCGATAATGAAATTCGTTGCCAACTCTTTTAATAATCGAATTTTATCGATTTTATCGATTCGTTGTTGCAGCCCTAAACTGAACACTTCAATGTAATTCATTCATGGTGATCTATTCACATTTGGCAAATTTGGTTATGGAGATAGAGTGCTTGCACATGTCCATGTGGCCACACAAAGGCAGATGGAAAGGAGGGGCCCACTTCCATAGGGAACATGGTCTTTTTAGTGAATGCCAATGTATATATCTAGGGTTTACAGAGAATGGTCCGAAAAAGAGAAAATATCCAGTGAGTGCCTTGTTGATGTCAGAGGTCAGAGGAGAATGGGCAGAGTGGTTGGAGATGATAGAAAGGCAACAGTAACTCAAATAACCACTCATTACGACCAAGGTATGCAGAACACCATCTCTGAACGCACAACACGTGGAACCTTGAAGCAGACGGGCTACAGCAGCAGAAGACCACACCGGGTGCCACTCCAGTCAGCTAAGAACAGGAAACTGAGGCTACAATTCGCACAGGCTCACCAAAAGTGGACAATAGAAGATTGGAAAAATGTTGCCTGGTCTGATGAGTCTCGATTTCAGATGGTAGGGTCAGAATTTGGCGTAAACAACATGAAAGCATGGATCCATCCTGCCTTGTATGTTCAGGCTGGTGGTGGTGGTGTAATGGTGTGGGGGATATTTTCTTGGCACACTTTGGGCCCCTTAGTACCTATTGAGCATTGTTTAAACGCCACAGCCTACCTGAGTATTGTTGCTGACCATGTCCATCCCTTTATGACCACTGTGTACCCATCTTCTGATGGCTACTTCCAGCAGGATAATGCACCATGTCACAAAGCTCAAATCATCTCAAACTGGTTTCTTGGACATGACAATTAGTTCACTGTACTCCAATGGCCTCCACAGTCACCACATCTCAATCCAATAGAGCACCTTTGGGATGTGGTGGAACGGGAGATTTGCATCATGGATGTGCAGCCGACAAATCTGCAGCAACTGCGTGATGCTATCATGTCAATATGGAGCAAACTCTGTGAGGAATGTTTCCAAAACCTTGTTGAATCTATGCTACGAAGAACTAAGGCAGTTCTGAAGGCAAAAGGGGTCCAACCCGGTACTAGCAAGGTGTACCTAATAAAGTGGCCGGTGAGTGTATATGTAATGTCCTGGTTGCATTAAAACAAGTTAGGATAACAGCTTCATAATAATGACTTCAGATTTCTCATCTGTCATTTTGGACCTATATTTAAATATAGTGGTGCATGCTTATTCAAGTTATTCATGAACTCCTCATGAACATGAAGGTATTGTTCTGGCCTCTGTACATTGCTGCCTAATAGCTGAAAAAATGCTTTAAATATTACAATTGCTATTTTTTAGCACTGGTGTTGGTGTGGTTGCTTCACCGTACTAAAGTTTGTCCAAAACTGCATGTCCATTAGAGAAAGAACAACACAGCAGGGGTTACCGCTTTGCTTACTGGCCTGTTTCAGATCAGTCTGTGTGCTCATTCAAATTGGTCTCGTGTCTCTCTGTTATAACGGTCAAATTACATCACATTTTTTCAAAAGTTTAAATTCTCTGGTGCCAGCCCAGGTTAAATTTTAATTTACAGGCAAAATATCAGCATCTTGTAGGGTCTATATTATACTCTAACATACCTTATACTTGCTATCTCTTCACGTTCCCTGGTTGTTCTTATCCCCATGCATACACACTAACACACACTTTTTAATTTTCTCTACAAGGTCTCTCTCTGCCAGTGGTGGGCCGTCAGGGCCTGCAAAGCCTTCTCTGCTGGCCTAAACAGAATCACAAAGTTATAGCTATTTTATAATTTAATAATTTTTCATAAATACACTACATGTATTATAATTTATAAACATATTTTTCCCATTATCTTATTTTCTCATTGCACAGCTACTGTCTTCCTCAGTTGCTCTGCTTCCAGTGCAACTTGTTTTAAGTAGCGCTTTTATCCAATGAGATTTTACCTCTGTGTCTCTAGGTAAGAAGAGAGGCCCGAGGCCTGCAGACTCACAAGTGAATCCCTTTGCAGTTTAAAAATTGTCCGTTTACATTTCCGTTAATGCACGGGTTAAACAAACCAGGATCCCATCTCACCTTTTCCGGTCATGTCACAAATTGCATAACTACAAAAAGGAAATATTTTAAGAACTATATTTCTCTCTGGACCAAAGTGTTGACATTACATATCCATAATTTTGTCCTGCTACAAGTGGAGCAAAAACGTAGATGCTGAATACATTTGCATAGCATAGTTACATTACAGTTACTGATTTGTATATATTACTGTATACAGTAGGCCTACAGTGGGTTATCCTCTGGATCCTCCATTTCGAGTGGTAGAGTGATCAAACACAATGAGTTTCCCCATTTGGTTTTAGTCTGAACAGGGTTTAAGTGTTAACTGAAGTATAGTCATTGAAACAATGCGTCCTCGTACCTCAACGACCCTGTTGGGTAATGACAGCTTGTATTAAAAGTAGTTTCATTGTAAACGTCATAAAGGAGTTTATGTTTACACACTTATTCTTATATATAACTTAACGTGCATGGAGGGACAGGTGCATTCTTTCTTTTTTGTGGAATATTTTATTTAGCTTTTTCAAGGACAAATACGTTCACACATGGCACATAGCCATTAAATGATAAATAACAATACAAAGTCAACAAGACAACAAAAACAACTCAAACTTAAAATCAAATAACAATAATGACAAAAAAAACGATATAACTAAACAAACATTGAGAGACACAGGGCAGCATCTCGTACCAAGGATCAAGTATTCAATCACATCCCCAATACAAGATAAAACAATTTCAATCCATTTGGTGCGATGGATGATTTCCCATATAATCCAAGAAGGGTTGCCATACCTTGTAAAATGTTTTACTCTTATTCCTTAAGCAGTAAGTTATTTTCTCTAAAGGTATACAACTATTAATTTCAGAGAGCCACATTCCAAATAAGACAGGTACATCTGATTTCCATTTCAACACAACACGTTTTTTTTAGCAATAGCCAGCAACAGTTCTGTGTGCTTTATCGCATGGCTATTTTTAAGGTTGGATTTAGTAAAGTTACCCAATAAACAAGTCTCCAGGTCCAATAGAAAGTCAACACCATGAATATAGGGAGTTGCATACTCCCTTACAAAACCTCTTTAGTGAAGGGCACTGCCAAGTGGAGTGTAAACATGTTCCCTCTTCTAGACCACATCTAAAACAAAGGGGTGAAATATTGGAGTTGTATTTGTGCAATTTATATGGAGTGATGGTTCTTTCTTTCTATTGATGTCACCCCACCTCGATGTGTGTGCATACTTAAGTGTAGGTGCTGAAGGTGATTACATAGGTTCATATATCAAATGTGGACCTTTCATAACAATAGCTTAGAGACAATAGAGAAAATATGGTAGATTTGTATTTGCTATACATAGGAATGCGTACATCAATCCACTTAATAATAGTTGAGCTATTAAAATTCATATAACATGTCGACGCATTTAGTATCTATGATAAATAAAGGTGGGGAGATTCAAAACAGCTTATAGCAATATCTGTGCAGTGACTGATATATGAGATAGCTTTCACCATTAAAGGTAGGCGATAAAAAGACGTATAGAGTTGTGATAGTGATAGTACTGTGATAGTACAGTGACTCATATTGGTTCAGCAGCACGAGAGCATAATGATGCACTTTTCTTATCAGACCAATAGAATGCCATGCAATGTATACATTTGAAATGTGCATGTGTCAACACTGATTTCCGTGCTATTTGGTAATAATTAACTGTGTGTGTTGAAGGTGGGTGTGATTGTATGAATACTATAATATTATAATGATGTTAAAATTAGGATAAAGGATGCATAGAGTATTTGTGTGAGTCCCTTTGAGGAAATCATACAGGGCCTGAAGTGATAAATCAAGTCAACAATCAGAATGAGTTATAAGCCATTCATTGAAATTAGTTACTAAGACTTTGTAGTGGACACGTTTCCTTATTCTCAGCTGATGGAATGAGTGTTTGTTCATTGAACAACCAAAATGTCTTCATTGTATATTTTCATTGGACCTAAACACACAAAGCAGGTGTGTTGCTATATTATCTCTTTCTAAAAAAGTTAAAATGAGCAAACACAAAAAAATTGTGGCAAGGTTGCATGACTCTCTGGAACCATTTAAATAGTATAATATTACTATATGAATTATATAATGTTATGTCATATAATATAATACTATACAGCACTAGCATAATATTTATTCCAAATTGGACAATAACGCAGTTTAACAAATTGACAATTCACATTTATAATTGGTATAGGTGTTGTCCCTTCATTAAAATCCTTGCACAATAAAAGTGGTCTGCTCTATAGTGGCCCAGGTATAGTATAGTAAAAAAGTCATAGTTTAGTAAGTCTAAAAGTACAAATAAAAAAGCCATTGTAATGTATGTTGATAGAAGTTATTAATAGTCACAGTATAGTAAGTCTAGAAAGTAATATTATATAGTCATATTATGGTATGTTAAAAAGTCACAAAAAAAGTTATGGTATATTATGTTTAAAAAAAATCGAAAAATATCGTCAAAGAATATCGTAGTATAAAATTTCATGTCAAATGTCATAAGTCTATTAAATAACAAAAAATGATGGGCCATCAAAAAGACAAAAAAAATTCATAGTATATAATGACAAAAAAACCCCCAAAAGTTACATTATAGTATATAGTAAGTCATAGTATAGTATGAAAAAAAGTTATATTATAAGTATGTCCAAAAAAGTCATAAAAATATCATTGTATAGTAGGCTACGCCGAAAAAAGTAAAAAAAAAGTAATTGTAGATTATTTTGAAAAACGTCATAATAAAGTCTTTGTATAGTTTGTCTTAAAAAGTTATAGAAAAGTACATCAAAAAAGTCAAAGAATAGTACATCGAATAAAGTTATAGTACATCATGTCTAAAAATGTATAAGAAAGTAATTGAATGGCATGAAACGGTACTTGAGAGACATTGTCACTGCAAACAGCTGGTGTTGGTGAACTCTAACACCAACTGCCCTTATAACCACAAGGTTTCATTTTCTATTCCCATGCATGTTTAATTAACAAGATACAATATGTAAATGAGGCAGTTTGGGAGTTGTTGAAGGTCAATAGTTTCTTTTTGGACCAAGCTAGACTAGCAAGTTCCCTCTGCTTCCAATCTTTGTGCTAAGCTAGGCTCAAGGTGTCACACAACAGACACAACAACACGTCGCTAACTGGCTTTCGGACCTGTTTACACATCACAAATACACAAACACTGTTGGATATAATTCTCTCTCTCTTTGTCTTTCTTTTTCTCTCTTACACACACACACACACACACACACACACACACACACACACACACACACACACACACACACACACACACACACACACACACACACACACACACACACACACACGCACACACTTGCACACCACAACAGGCAAATAGGTCATCGTGAACTCCTTTTGGCCTCAGTGGTTTTCACTGCACTTATACTCAACTCTCAACTCCAAACCAAAACAACTGCATGCACCTCACTCAGTAGCACATGCACACACACACCCTCACATTGGTAGTCACAACGACACACACACACACACACACACACACACACACACACAGGCCAGGAAGCCGTGAACTATTGTCTTTCCTGAACACTCTGACATCAGCAGGATGGAAATAATGACTACACTCTGAGAACTGCATTATTGATTGCAAGGCATTGCATTCTGTTGGACCCAAACGTGGTACCGGTGGCACACTATGAAAAATCTCTTCTTTAGAACAAGAAATACAGACCAACCAACAAACAATATGATTCATGAAGAAATGTGATCAGCAAACTGTTCTTTAACAGTTTGATCATCATCCTAAACCTACAATACAGTAAAGGAAGTCCAATGTTAGCTGAACCCAAAGTCTGAATCACCAGGTCAAACATCCAAGTAGTTTTTATGTGTATTTCTTCTCTATTTATACATCCAGACCATGCCGACCCACTCAACCATTGCCCTGATGGATGTTTGTGGGTGACACACTTTGGATGCCATTTTGAACTGAGATGTGTGTATTTTATCACTTTCATTCATATAGAACTTGTCTCCACATTGCAACGGGATGCAAGTGTTGTCATAAATTATATTTCTTTCAGCTGAATTGAAATTGAATTACAGTATGCAAATCAGTTTGACCACGGACAAGCATGCCCGTCCACAATGGAAGTCAACACTTGGTTTCACTTGCAGTCAAGCCATTAGTCTTTTCTGCATGCAGTCATGGCTGAGGTTTTAGCCTGTAGGTGTTTGTTTGTATATTTCAGAAGAAGTATACACTGTTTGCTATTAGAAGTACTGTACAGTGACGTGAGGATTCCCGGGGTGTTTCCATGGGCTCCACCTTGGTCATTGATGTTGGAGTGTTAGAATTAAAATGCAAAGTGTAAAGTGCTCCCCTTCTGTGTCACGAAAGTTGCCAGGTGCTTGTTGTCTTTTGCCATAAACCCCTGATGGCAGGCCTTTCCCTAACTGTTAGGGGATGTGATTGGGCTCACAGGCTAATGTGGTGCCCTCTTTAAATAGTTTGACATGGATTCTATATTTTATATGCATACTTATTCTCTGACAGGCTGTTCTCACTTGATAAAGACTTTAAAGAGTGAAGCCAATGCGGAAGTGTCTTAAACTTGCATTCTTTCTATTGAAGTCAAGCCACCTCAGTAAACATGAGTTTATGGTCTCAATCTCTAGTTTCAAGTCTTCAATACAGCATGATGTTCATTTAGTAAATTATGGTCCATTTATAGTCAAATAGACCATAAAGCAGGGTATGCTTTAGGGCGGGGCTACCTTGTGATTGACAGGTCACTACCACGGCGTTGTCCGTGTTTACGTCTAAGAACTTTAACCCTTTTACAGTGTTTTCAGTTGATGAAAGTTAACAGTAGCCATTTGGGTCACCCAAAAATCCCTTATTTAGCGTTATACTTAGGTCCACCCTCTCGTATTAGTTCTGGTTGCGGAAAAAAAAGATGACGACGGACAAAATGCCGAACTTGAGGTTTCAAAACGGCAGTCCACAAACCAATGGGGGACGTCACGATCACTACGTCCACTTCTTATATAGTCTATGGATACCCATTTGTTAGCTCAACGCTTTAATGAATGCCTTAACTGTCATTTTCTTTCGGTTAGGAAAGTCCATCTTCACAGTTTTTTTCTTTATCAATTTCTCTTCCTCTACATCGTTTGTCTGGTTTTCCAAACTCTCAACACCAGCAATGCATGGGACGCACAGTTCATAGAAATATGATCAAACCCCAACAGGTCTCACAGTTGAGTGTATCAGGGTGACGTGGTGTCATTGTTCTTGGAGGTAGGCGGTGAGCTCAGGCTGTGGAGTTATAACAGTCCTGAACAATACAGCTTCCTCCGTCTGCAGTGCAGTTCCCAGGAATGTATACACACAGCTCCTTTCTCTCTTTCCTTCTGCTCCAAAAATAGGTGATTGCACCAGTTATTATATTTTTGGCATTGTGTGTTCCTTCCTTTTAATTCAAGTACCTGCATTACAGTGTGTGGTAAAACTGAGCTAATATCTGCTACTATATAGCACAGGACCCCAATCCAAACACACAGGCTCCTTTCTGTTCAATTTGTGATGCCAAAGACCTCAGTAACCCAACTGAGTAAAACAATACAGAGAAAGATGTAGACTTTTCAAAAGCTCTGTATTTTTTTACAAATGTCCATGCACAAAATACAAAAACAACCAGTAGCTTATACAATGTCATTATGACAACATCAAAAAGTGCACAAAACAATATTGAAATTGATTGATTGACAGAATGTCACTTCAACATTTCCCCATTTTGGAGACATCCTCCCTTGACAATTCTGTCTATCACAATGTTGTGGCTGTATTCCCCTATCAAATATATTACAGATGTCAATATTCAAGGATCATTTATTGTGATTATGCAACACAGGGTTGCATGACAAAATGCAGTTGTTGCCCATTTGTTAATACAAGAAAAAACATGACAAACAAAACAAAACACAAGCAGCAGTGCATTCATGTGGTTTTTATTTTGCTTCAAAAGGAATGCAAACTCCAACAACAAAACGATTATCTGGGCAGATAATATGGCCAAGATTAAAAATGCAACATCAGGGAAACACTGTACATCAACTTTGAATATGTTTGAGAACCAGGAAGTTGGGATGCTCCTCTTTTTACTTTTATTCAAACAATGGGTCAAATTACTATGTAATGTGGGTGTTGCTCAGCAGGACAAACCTGAGAATTATCACCAACTCTGCAGTTCCCCTCAGCTCTACAGAGCTTTATAGAGTCTTTAAGCTCATTGTTTTGGTTTTAAGACCCACACCTTTAGTGGTTTGGTTCAGTCTCACAGCTCTCATTAACAGCAACAGCAGGCAGCTGTTTTCAGTAATAAATGACAAACCCGCTGTACACTACCTGCTCAGCAACAAACAGCAGACAGATAATGTTGAGAGTAGCTGTTGAACATAGTGGAGTATTTAGTGGCTAAAGAGACAGGTGCTCTTCTCTGGACTTAGTGGAGACCAAAACAGAGCGTAGATGAGAGAGAATATTGGACTTACAGTACATCCAGAAACACTTCAAATGAAGGCTTATGTCACTCTGTGTATGCAGGATGTGTTACCATGCAACATGTTAGCTGAAGCAACTATATACACAATATGTCAAACGGGTTATTTTAGCCTTGTAGAGGAGTTCGGCTTCCCAAGTGGATAAAAAAACATCTGATTAATGCAGCTTTAAATATATTTAGACATCTTTATATGTATCATTATATACCTCACCCTTTGTCATCTTAGGCCTTTGACTGATGAAGACTTAGTGCAAATAAAACGTTGCCTGCTGAGTTTAATATATGAATATAAAATAAGTTTGGGTGCATACTTCACCCTATACAAATACTCTTTCCTGTACCTGGCTTAAATATAGAAATTGGATCCTATCACAAGCTGATCCAATGAAGAAAAAGTGAAATCAACATGTAAATTGTTAACTGAGCTTTGTCGTTGCATAAAACCATTATCTGGTGGTAATACCATCTATTTTTCAATTACAAAATGAAATCTAAGATGACTAATACTGTAAGCGGAATGTAGTATTTGGTATTAAAGAGGATTGTTCAGGTATAAAGCAAATCAGCATCCCACTAGAGACCATTTATAAGTTCACCTGAAGCTGTTAAACAAACACAAGTCACTTATAAAAATGTTGAAGACCACATGTGAGGCTATATTTTTCATGTTTCCCTGCAGTGTGTACAGTGTCAGTTCATGCAATCAGCTGATGGTTCACATTCAAATAAGATTCACAATTCTTGTTACAGCAAACATTGTCCGATAAATGACCTGAATCAGGAATAAGAAATAAAAGTGAAACTGTTAAGAACATTTTATCGAGCTGGGCATCCTGTGGGGATTGTTTTAATCGTATCTTTATTTGTCAGAAAATTCCTTCTTCGTGTTTTAACTAGCATTAATCCTGAGACAAACACTTCAAAGATGCTGTTCCACCTTTTTTCAGCCTCTTTACAGTGAATTCCCCGCTGAGGCATGTGCGCAGCACAATACAGGGATAATGGTGTGCAGCTTAAGTCCTTCATGTGTGCACAAGGCACTGCTGAAAGGCAGTTAACTACCTATGAAAATCCTATCTACTCCATCTGTCAACACAAGATGATGTGGTGTGTCACTGAGACGCTCTGCAGAGGGATTTAACTACAGAGATATACTTCGGTGTAAAGACAAAGTCGGTGACCAAACACGCAGAGGAAGAATGAGCTTCAGCATTAAAGTTCAGCAGGAGTTCAGTATAAACCTTCTGACCATGGTACACCTGCTAGAGTGTCTGAGGGCAAACATTTGCTTCTATTAAGGGACAGAATGATAACTATGGAGGTGGGGAGGGGCTGAATCTTTAAATATTCCACTTAAAAAAAAAAGCTGACACTCCTCAGAGCGTTTAAAAAAAATTCTATTTTTGTTGTTGTGAGGTTAGGTCATATTTTTATAGATTTGGAAAACAAATATACCACATTTCAAGACTCTTTAATTAATACCATGTCAATGAAACATTGAACATGAACATTTTAAATTCTGCTCTGATTACTATGCAGCCTTTTTTTCTGAAAGAAGGGGGGCACGCGAGAGTTCTACGAAGCACAGATGCTTGGCAAATCTTTAACAATAATTTTGTATGTTGCTTTCGCTACCTTATTAAGCTCCTTCCTGTCATCGGCTAAGCAGTTTCCGTACTACACTGTGATATAGAATGTGAGAACACTATCACAGCTCCCTGTCTTTGATACCTTAAACTTCCTGAGTTGTCTCAGAAAGAACAATGGTTGGTGGGCTTTTTCTGCACAATATGGCTAACATTGATATTCCATTTAAGAGAAGAGAATTGGTGGTATAAGTCCAACACCAGGAAACGTGAGCGGTCAAAACAGATAATATTATTGCCCAAAATGTCCGTTGCAAACATCCATTGCAATTTACAACTTGGACCTGCTGTAGTAACTGTACGTTTCTTGTGCAATGACAAATTATTGGCGACATTTTAGGTGCACTCACTTTCAGTTTGATCTCGAACAAATTCACAGAATCTTATTTTGCTAGTTTCTTTCTAACCCGTTCTTCTTTTTACAAAGTTGTTTTTGTTGTGTTACCAGATCTCAGTGATTAACTGGGTGAGTATAATGTTATCTTAACTGATAAATGCTACTGTCAAAATACAACAACCCAAGTCATTGTTGTCTTGCCAGTCATATGCAGAGTCAGATGACAAGATGGATAGGGTTCTGAGTGTGTCCTGGCAAGAGTCTGTGCTTAGCCTAGCTTAGCGCAAAGGGTGGTTGTGAGCGTGCCCAGTAAAAAAACAAAAAGACTAACACCGACAAAGCTACGTCCGTTGCATAGTTTCTACTTAGCAGTTGAAAGTGTGGTCCGTGATGCGTTTTGTTTTTGTATAATACCTGGACTCTAATTACAGACATTAGGGAGCTGCAATTAAAATGTTTGACTTGAAGCGTCTAATGTTATTCTACACTATTTGCAAATGTGCGTGTATGTGTATTTCCAAGAGCTCTCCATGTTCCTGTTCCCCCTCCTGTGTGAGGTCTGAGTAAATATATCTGACTGAAGCCTTTGTCTGCCTTTTCAGTGTTGAGCAACTCAACTCAACTTCTATTGGAGCCGTAATTACTGTACGTTTGCAACACACACACACACACTGACTCTGTCAATATTGACCCTGCCAGAGCGAGATCACAATTCCAGCAGATAGGGAGGTAAGAAGCTGAGCTCACTTATGTTTACAGGGTGGGATGGAGCTGATGTTGGTGAAGGCATATTCTTATGTTCTTCCTAACTGATATTCAATAGCGTTGTTGACTTTCAAAATGCTCAAAATAAAGAAGCTTAAGGGGCGTCCTGATTGCTAAAGCGTGATTTATGATTTCCGCATCCGCAACGGTTGCGAGTGTCCGCACGGCCAAAATGATGTCACACCATCAGACATGGCCCTTGGTGGGGGTTTCATGTGGAAAGGGTTTGCCTGTCCGTACACATCCAATTTCACAACTACGCCTGTTGTAGTTAGCCAGTTGGATAGCTGTAATTGTAGGTTGACACAATGGATCAATGTGGGAGTAAGTAACCAGATGGTCATGCCCCACCAATAGGGTCACAATATTAGCCTTTCTCTAAGTATAGGACTTGAGTAACTGTACATACTTCCCACCACTGGTTGCATGTCATTTCCCGGCTCCCTTTCCACTCATTTCCTGTCACTGTCTAAAATAGACATGTATGTCAAGCGAGTGGGTGCAAAGTTGCTGGCCAGCACGGATGCAGAGGAAGCAGGAGCGCCTATGACATGGCTGCTCCCTTCTTCTTGATACTGCATGTTTGTTGCAGTAGTTAAACAGGCACTGAATGTCATGTGGGTGACAGTGAGGCGAAAATGGAAGGACCCAAATGCAGTCAATGCAGGCCAACAGCAACAACTCACGGGTTTATTGCAAAGGTGAACATACGCTTATTGGCATGTTCAAACAGAAACAGTATAGAGCCCAAAGGATAGCAGGAACGGGGCAGGGAAAAGGGCAGGCAGGCAGGTACAGGGTTCAGTAACAGGTTCAGGTAACAGGGTACTGGATGCAGGTCCAGGTCAGAGGCATCTAGTGGTGGGTAGAGAATGGCAATGAAGGGGCCTGGAGAAGTGTTCACCAGGGTTTGTTTCCAACCTGTCTGATCGTCATACTTGTTTCTAGCGATCAAACCATATTTCCAGAGCTCAGCCATTGGTGAGTGCAATATTTGTATTACCAATATTCATCAAACAATTCCTGACCAAAAGAAGCTTCACTGTAGGTACACGGCTATATGCAGTAGATTGATCATCCCTATTCATCTTCACATTGCTGCAGTGCCGAGCCCTGTGTATACCCGTGTTTGAACAAGCACCTCTACCTACAAGGCTGTTGTGATTGAGCATGTGTGCATGTGTGCTGTGAAACAGTGCTATGCTATGTGACATTCCATCTCCACTGAAGGCCATCAATAAGCCTCAGGCGCAGTTACTTTTATTTCTGCTTAATCATACGAATGAGCATTTAACCTTGAGAATGAACACAAGTGGTACCTTCAAAGAAAGAAAGAAACCCAAAAAGATAGAAACAAAGAACGCTGGAAAGAAAGGACACAACTCATACATATAGCGAAAGGTAGAAAAACCAACTGAGATCTGGTGTAACTGGCAATTAATAAATATGAAATCTGATTAGCTGAATACGTTTTTGGCTGTGTTGCCAGCAATTTGTCAGTTGCAGGCTGTTTGTTCCTGGGGCAGTTTGTGTCATAGAGGGTTGTTTTACAAGTTGAAATGTTGAGTGAATGGGGAAAGAGACTATTACTGTACTAGCTGTGCCTCTCTCACAGCAGGAAGCAGAGCAGAACCGCGATGTGAATGTCAACATGACACGTCGTATTAACACAAAGTGTGAACACAGACATCATGACAGGCCTGGCAGGTAATTTGTTCTTCATTCTGCTCCATTGACACTTCTTACCCTTCATTTACCACTCAACAATTTCCTTACCTGCCTTATTTGCAGTGTGCGAATCAACCCCATGTGCTCCACTATGTATGTCAGGGGGCCTGTTTTGGATAGAGGTCACTGATATACTGTCATCTATAATAAATGTTAATCCTTATTTGTCCAGCGGTCTGTTTGCTTGGAAAACAAGTGGAGAATATAGAGCAGAGGCCAACACAGCACATTACTTTGCCTCCCTGTAGAAAAACTGCCAATACTATAATATATAATATATAACAAATCCAACTGTCTTGGTTTGGATGTTCATGCTCAGAACTGGTTCAAAGCATACTCAATAGAACACAGGAACACTGTACTTATGGTCTCTTTGGTAATAACCAACAGGTTCTGTGCTTGGTCCTTTAATATTTACACTCTACATTAACAATATTATTACACCAACACAGAAATGAGACAAAGACAAAATGTGTTTTATTTACATCTCCCTGCCATTCATACACATAATGGTTCTAAAGTTAAAGTAGCTGGGAATTTGGTTGGATACCAATCTGAGTTTTAGAAGGAAGCAGCTCGATTGCCAAAATCAAAGCTGAGAAAAGTCACTTCAGCTGGTTTAATTGTCAAAAGAACGACTGAGACCCATTACACACTTGTTTCGTCATGACAATGTATGCAGCCTGTCAGTAATTGCACACTCAAAGTCCTGTCAGTCATTTTTCTTGGCATTTGGGCACATGTTTCAACAGCTTATTTAAAAATATCCATCAAGTTTGATGATGTTTGGACAAGCTGTCACTGATTTATGGCCAGAATCACACCAGTTTGGAACTAGTGGTGCCCCCCTATTGAGTGATTTCAAAATGTTTTTAGACACATGGTTTAACATTGTCATGAAAGAGATCCTGGGAGTTTTGTATTGATTGGACAAACAATTTTTGATTTATGGTCAGATAGTCGAAAATATGTTTTTCAGAAAAATCCAAAAAGGGCGGAACGTCTATTCAAGTGGAATTATATGGTCCAAGGGGCTTTTTTATGGAGCACATTGAGCAGGACACGTGTGTCAAATTTGAGTGAAGGGTGTGGCCTTTACAAAACCAAAAGTCGACATTGAGTTATTTTAAATTTTGTACATAAGTTACATAACAAAAATACTTATTTTAGCCCAAACCATTATCTTTTCTTTCCTTAACCTAACAAAGTAATTTTGTTGCTGAAACCTAAATTGTTTCTGTGGTGGCGGCACCTAATTATTCCTTAACCCAGAATTTTATCTCAACCGACATAGATCAATTCAGCGCTGTAATATTTTCTGTTAAACTTTAACTCCATTTGCTTTTATGAGCTCACCACCTCTTGTTGACAGTCTTATCTGTCGCTGTTGCCCTTAGAAAGCCTTGGGAGCACAAGTCAAGTTATATGATGCAAATCAGTTCCTCTACAATCCTCCATAGAAATGTTTTCATAAGCAACATCCAATCCCCATAAAGGACCAGTACTAAGTACCAGAAACGGGACATTATGTATTATGTATGTAGGCTAAGCTGCGTGTATGCTGATTTGTCACTGAGATAGACTGTTGCCATGCCAACTCATCAGCTGCTTTAATTGCACTTACCACTGTTGTCCAATACATTTACACGTAGTTCAGCACAGCTACTGAGTTCATACATGTCCAAAGAATTCTGTCAAAAGAAAAGAAAAAACATTGAAGACAGTTATCTGAGAAAACATGAATAGTATGTAAACCTAGAAATCCCTCAGTGCCTTGAGTTAACACTGTTTTTAGTGTTTTGTAATCCTGACACCTTATTGCCCCATATTTTTGGAATCTTTGACCCATGGTACTGCTCTTTTAAAACATGTATATGTGTGTCACCTGGTTACCTGAGTACTCAAGGTGTACTCAACCCTCCTCCCCCACCCTCACTTCTTCCTCTCTGTTTGGTCAGTGACTCAGAATGTGGTGCTGGATACATATTTACCAACCTCAGTCACAACACTGCCAATGACATTTATGAGCAGGAATCGCAACAGGAATTCATACACACATAGACAAATACACACCGAGAGATCATGTTCACATAGAGAACAAGTGCAGGTATTTATTCGGTTTTCCTTCTGTATGTCAGATGAAAGATAAATCAATCCAGCCTGTCACACACACATGTTTCATGTATGCCAACATTCCTTGTTTTATTTCACCAGTAAACAGAGTAGAAGAAGAAGAGGTTGAACCAAGAACTGGCCCTGGCCATCTAACCGTTTACGGGAGAAAAATGGAGAGGTCAACAAGAATTTGGGCAAGTTTCACTAGTTCTGTCATGCCAACTAGTATTGCCATGTTTCATGCTGTCAAAGACAAGCATTCTCATGGGAATATCCAAGAAGACAGTGGAAATAACGGAACAACTGTTAGCTTGTAAAGTTTATCAGATTTTGCCGTTTCCATACAGTTTTCTTAATGCGATACTTCAAAATGCGTGTGTGTGTGTGGGGGGGGGGGGGTTTCCGTTAGAACAATGCTAAATGGACAATGCCTTCTGCCTCTGAGGCTGCATGTGACTGGTGTCAACTGTACTTCTGCAGCTTATGTTTTATACGTGCTATGTGTGTGTGTGTGTGTAACTGTTGGTGTTTGTTGGGGGGGGGGGGGGTCACTATGTACAGTACATGTTTACTGAACTGTAAGTGTATAACTTCATCCAACAGTGGCAAGTACCTTAAAGTCCTTCAAAACATTTTTTTTCACTTTGTATTCTTTGACAAGAGATGCTGCCTGTGGAAATTAACTTCAATGAACACACAACTAATACACAAACAATGATATTACATATTGTAAAGCTGTATAGATAACAAGCATTATTCAAGAATAAAGACTTTCAAATTGTCCTTTTAAAGGGAATTAATAATTTTTGGGGTTATTATTTGCATAGTTTCAGCCATCGGTCTGGACCATCGATATAAGAAGTGGACATAGTCACGGTGATGTCACTCATTGGTTTGTGGACCGCTGTTTTGAAGCCTCAATTTCGGAATTTTGGCCGTCGCCATCTTGTTTTTTTGCAACTAGAAGTGACACTACAGGTTGGAGCTAAGAGCAAACGAATGCTGAATGAGACATTTTAGTGAACCAACCTGCAGACACAGCATCTACTGATCTGATGACCCTATAGCAGGGGTCTCAAACTCGCGGCCCGCGGGCCAATTGAGGCCCGCTGGACGATATTTTGTGGCCCCCTACTTGACATCAAAGTTTAGTGTTAGTGCGGCCCGCGCATTTTTCTCACACGCACCTTTTTGCCGAGTCCAGTGTTTCCCCTACCATTGTATTAGCGGGGCGCCCCGCACCCCCAACGGCACCCTCCGCCCCCCCTAGAAGGTTGACTTAATTTTGTTTAATTTATAAATATCCTCTGCTCTCTGTATCGCGCACGGCGGAGTTCCGCCCCACACACAAAGACTCGTGCACGCACACAGATGAACACACTCCCACCAGCGGACGGAGCGTGCGCATCGGAAATTAAAAGTTTGTGTCCGTGCACCCCCCCCCCCCCCGTCAGCCACCTGGAAAGTTCGTTGCCCGAGATTGAGAAGATTGGATCAGTTGTACTTTATTTTGGAATACTTGAAACCCTTTTTTGGTGGAATATTTGATGCGGCCCAGCCTCACCCAGAGTCTACCTCCAGCGGCCCCCAGGTAAATTGAGTTTGAGACCCCTGCCCTATAGTAAAGGTTTGGTCAGGTTCCACAAATGCGACTTAGGGTAAGGCAGTGGCGGGCCGCGCATTTTCTACTTCAGCCTTCTGTGCCATCTTACTACAGTTGAACCACCACAGCTACGGGTTATGTTTGTTTTGTGTAAACACCTCATATTCACATAACACTGCAACATTTGACAAGTGAAATAAAATGTTACATGAAGCTCTACACCTACAAATACACTAACTGCAGAGTGCAGATACATGAATACGCGCATGACGGGATGCTTCGTCATTAACGGACAATGCATATAGTCAAAATCAATGTAATTAACACAATGACTAGAACAAACTCACAAGAACCAGTCACATTTATTTACAACAAAGCATGACAAAACAATCCATCAAAACTGCGGCACTAAAACACTGCACACTCAAGAGCACGGGCCATTCAAATATTATTTACATCAGAGGGAATGATATTAACTACATAATAAAAACAACACGATAGACAAATTAACACAACGCTACTGCAGATGTAAAAACACAAAAGCAGTTCACTTACCAAATGCTGTTCATTATTTACAGACAAAGTCCATCCTCCTGTCTTTGTTTTGTGACGGTTCCCTATCTTGGTTACTTGTTTATGTTCCTTTAAGCCAGCAGGTACCAGAGGTGGTGATCGCCCTAAGTGGAGGCACCTGGGCCCGGGGCGCTCCCACTATAAAGCTCCGCCTTCTTGGCAACCAGTGGCGCTCTCCTATCACCCCGTGGAGGAAAGAGGACGGCTCGTTCGCCACCACCATTGCGAGTTAGACATCTTGTTATGTCTAATAAACTCTTTACTTTTGGCCAACTGTCTGCGTCTCCCTTACCAGTGTCAGGGCTTCAGAGCCAGGTCGTGACAGTTCAATGACGCGGTTGTACAGTACTTCCGTGCGTTTCAGTTCCAGCAAGAGGTCTCCCCAGTTGTGTTTCTGGAATATGTTTTGATGCGTTTGAGGGCTGAAAATGTCCACTCGACAGAGGCAGTCGATATTGGGATCGTCACCGCCAAACATGCCAGTGCGTAAAGTTGAAGCAGCAAGGCCGAGATCCTCCTTGTGGCACTGGCACCGCAGTGGCTAGTCTGTGGCAAGCGTCAGTCAGGTGTCACAACAGCGGCAAGCGAGCGGCACTCGTTTGGCACCCGTCAAGAAGCTGCCGAGCTGAGCGGACGGAGCCACATTTTCCTTTTACTTGCTGGGTCAAGGCTGCTAGCTGTGGGGTTAGCCGATCCTTTGATACGATTTCCCGCTTTTCCTGAAATGTCCTCCTCAAGAAAGGCTTCGTCAGTAACTCCGCCACCAAATCAGTTTATCCTCCTCCTTCAGCCATTGAGTGTTAAAAAACAAAGCTAGGCAAAAAGAAGAAGAATCTACACCAAGCAAAACGCTAAAAATGTCATAACTTCTCTTACATATGTTTCAACCTGAACTCTTACTAAACACTAAGATCTGCTAGCTAGCTTTCTGTTTGACAAAAGTCACGCTGGCCCACTGACCAATCACGGCGCACGTTAATGCAGACGTACTTAGCAGGCTACCTTGATACCACTGGCACGTCAAAGAATACGCCCAACATGTCAAACTAAAGATCTGATTGGTTGAAGACTATGACAATCAACAATATCGTCTCCATTTACTTTAATCTGCAAAGTCTACATAGAGGGCATCGGGCCTCTCTTCTATAGAGACAGCATAGAGGTGAAATCTGATTGGATAAAAGCTCTACTTAAAACAAGCTGTGCTGGAAGCAGCGCTGCAGGCTGGAAGCAAAGCAACAGAGGAAGACAGGAGCTGTGCAATGAGAAAATAAGCTAATGGGAAAAAAAATTATAATACTTGTAGTGTATTTGTGAAAAATTATTAAATTATAAAATAGCTATAATTTTGTGATTCTGTTTAGGCCAGCAGAGAAGACTTAGCTGGCCCTGATGGCCCACCACTGGGGTAAGGGTGAGGGAAAAGCGGTGGTTACATTAACTGACACTTTCATACAGAACGACGGCCGCAGAATAACTGTTGCTGAGATTCGAGGATGTGCCGACATCGCTAGAATGGGAGTCCAGCAAGAAACAGGTGCCGTCAGAAATTCTTATACATTGGAAAGAATCTTTCTATTGAAGTTTTTCTTTGGAAAGGGAAACCAAAACCAAAAGGGTTTTTCTGTTTTTGTGTCATCATTTGAACACCTTCGTTGTTGGACTCGGTAAGTGATGTTGTCATGTACTCCGTCAATAGTGGGGTCCTTCTAGTCTAATCTAATCTAATCTAGTCATTCTTAAATATACAGAATTTGGAGCCTCTCACTTTGCCCCTACATGATATGGCTCAGTCGAGTTTGGCAAAATCATAGCATTACAGTGAGCACAGGTCGATGTTGATGAATTTATGATTGCTCACCTGAGACCTAAAAGTAAACCTTGAAATAAACATGTAATGAAACAAAACATATTAGCATTTAGTCGTCTGCATAATGTTACAGTCATATGTACTTTCAATGGTGTGGATGAATTTAGTGTTTGAGTTTTCATCACTGCAGTACAAAACTTTCACAGTAAGGAAAACAATATTTATAATGAATCAGAACGAGTCAAAATGTCAACCTCCAAAAGGGGATTTTACTGTTTCATGAGGACATTTGAGTCTCAAACATAACTCCTCCGTAAAAGACACACACAGTGAATCTGCACCCCCGTGTCTGTTTGCAGACTTGCTGCGTCAGACAACACAATCCAGCGATCCAGTAAATCCTGTCACCCATTCAAACCACCAGACCTGAAGAATCCAAACCACTTGAGAACTATCTACTGGTCGGTTGCCCAATGTCTCAGCCTCTGCGTGGGACTGTCAGTCCAATTGCAACACATGCCATTCCTGTTTTTCATTACAGTGCAATACTTCTTCTGCGAAACACAAACAGATGGGTAATGACAGCAAGAAGAGCGAGATGAATTGAGTGAGAGTAATACATTGATACTTTCTCATATTAGCATCTACAGTTGACATTTAGGAAGAGCATAGCAGACCAGAGATTAGAAAGATAAATGGCGATATAAAGGTAAAAAGAGTGAAAGAATTAAAAGGGTAAAGAAAAGAAGATGAGACCTAGAGGGAGGTAGACCATGAGGGGAGTCGGAAAGAAAAAGAGAGAGAGGAAGGGGATGGAGGGAAATGGAGTGAGTTAGAAAAAAAAGTGGAAAGAAGAATGTGTCATGGGGAGAGACATGCTGATTTAGAAGAGAGAAAGATTGTAAACAGCCATATATCAAGATTTCCCCCCGACTGTTTTGATGGCGACTGGTGGATTATGACATCCTTGGTCAATTAGTCTCCATAGATACAGTCTTGGCATCAGGCGTGCTGTAAACTGCTGGAAAACACACACACACACAGTGACGTTATGTAATGTGCGAACATGGTGTTTCAGACCACAGTCAGACAGCCATGAAACGGAAATGAGGAGCCAGAGAGACACACGATGCTCTCTGCGTGATAAGAAACAGAAGGAGAGTGCACCGAGTTATCTTTTAGTCACAGATCATTGCAGTAGATATTATGCCGTGTGCACAATAAACGGGACTTCTCGAATGACACTGGGTGTTGATCACTTGAACTTGCATCATTTGGTAGAAACAGAGGGAACTTACCAACATCATGAAGGGAAAATATTTCATTTAAAAGTGTCACTTGGAATTATGTCCATGTTGGACGATTCCTCACCTTGTACATCCAAGGCCAACATTCAATACCAATACAAGAAGTAGTGCTTACGTTATGCAGCAAGGTAGAAAGGGGGGATTGGAGGTCGAGCTGAATGTGTACATTGTCCGACTTTGCATTCCATCACACAGAAAGATAACCTTTTTATTTCTTAACTGTAACCACTACCTTTCCCCAACCTTAACCAAGTGTTTCAATTGTCTAACCTTAACCATACCTTAACCATAGCTCAGTCAGCCATTGACCTCAAAGACACAACATTTAATGAACATGAACACATTTAAAAAGAAACAGTGATAATTCACATACAACAAAATGCAAATAGGAGGAGGCCAGTGTGGAGGGAGTTGTGATTGGAGTACATGAATTGAGGGTGTATGGAACAAGTGAAGGGTTCAGAACAGGTAGAAATGTTGGAGTTAGTTGTTTTTATCCAGATGTTTTCACACAACGCAGAGGCTCATCTTTTACCAACTTGTCAAATAATGTCAGTTTTGGAGGGCAAGTCGATATACGCTCATCCCATGCATTTCACAATAAACTTCCGTCCTCACAGGAAGTGAGGTTTAGGCAACAAAACTTATAAGCTTGGCCAAGGAAAAGATCATAACAAAATAAGTCAAAGTTGACTTTAAGTTTCACACAGGACACGTACAGCGGTTTCCCGTGCGAAGGTCCTGTGTTTGTTTGACTCATCAACCACTGTGTTATCACTAGTGGCCAGTTAAGAGTAGTTAGTTAGGAGTCAGTGCCCATTTAAAACTAGCAATAAAAGGTGTTTTGGCGAAAGTGTGAGTATCCTTGAGCATGCAGCCATAAGGAGCAACTCGTGCAATATCGTGCAGTTTGCTGCAGCAGAATATGAGATTAGCCGTGGACAGACACAGAGGTGAACACACAAAATGCGACGCACACAAGCTCTCTCATGATTCTCCTGGCGGAGATAATAAGGAGAAAAAGCAACAACTTGCTCTGCACGTGATATTTTCGCATTGTGTAATAAGACAGAATTATGCCTGGGGAAGCAAGTCTGAATGAATGGTAGCTCCCTGTGTGTGTGTGTGTGTGTGTGCGTGCAACTCTGTCTCTGTCTGCGAGTGTTTTTGCTTGGTGGCATCATTTACCCTCCTAAGCCTTATTTACAGTACCCTAATGACAGGACCACAGGCATGATGATGCGTCACTACTACACATTAAACACGCACACACACAAACACACACAGAGACTGGCAGAGGGTCAGTTTACATGCGCGGTGTGACTGTGGTGTATTTAAGTATTTAAAGCGTCATAAACAACAAAGCCCACAGCAGGGCCAATGACTCAGATGAGAGTCAAAATTGCCCTTAATGGAGTGTAAAAGACTGCAGATGCAAACAGTGAGTCTGCAGGCGAACGTCAGACACCGGCCTAAACACTGTTTTAGGGGCTGAAATTACAGTTTAGCCACTGCTCTGTCTACCCCCAACACACCAATTTCAGGAACCTGCAGCGTCGCAAGCTGACGAGAGTTTATTCATTCATTCACTTGGTCATTCATCTCTCTCCTTTTTTAACAGGGAACAACACATTAAGAGTGGAGCCTCTCTTACAAATGCAGCTGATTACAGGACAGCCATCACCTCAACAAAAACAAAGGGGGAAACGTCTGGTTAAAGGAAAAGTGAAACATTTTGGGTAAGGCAAGGCAAGGCAAGGCAAGTTTATTTGTATAGCACAAAAATCAGTGTAAGAAATAAAACGCAGTAGTAAAATGCAGAAATTGATTAATATCCTTGAATGTGGTTCAATTAAAGGCAGCAGCAAACAGAAAAGTCTTCAATCTTGATTTAAAGGAGCTGAGGGTCTCACAGACCTGCAGCTTTCTGGGACTTTGTTTCAGATATGTGGAGCAGAAAAACTGAACGCTGCTTCTCCATGTTTAGTTGTGACTCTGGGAACAGAAAGTAGACCGGTCCCAGACGACCTAAGGGGTCGGGATGGTTCATAAGGTAGCAGCAGATCAGAGATGTATTTTGGCCCTAAACCATTCAGTGCTTTATAAACCAACAGCAGGATTTTAAAGTCAATTCTTTGTTGGACAGGAAGCCAGTGCAAAGACCTCAGAACTGGAGTGATGTGATCCACTTTCTTGGTCTCAGTGAGGTCTTAGTGAGGTAAGAGGAATCTAGTCCAAGACACTGGTTATGTTTCCAAAAATGTGTTGTGAAATTTTTGAGGGAAACCCTTGAAGAAGAAGGGGCTTCAATATATATTTTCTCTTCATCATTTCAGTTTATATTCTGCTTCAATGGTGCAGTATTAGAATTAGCAATGAATCAAAATACCACACTAATGAGCCATTGTCACACACAGGGCTGCCACTAACAATTATTAATCTGACGATTATTTTTCTTGATTAATCAATGAGTTGTTAGGTCTATTTTTTGTTCAGAAAATGTTGAAAAATGTCGATTCAGTTACTGTCCCAGAACAGTAAAGAAACCAGAAAGTATCCACAATTAAAAGTGTGGAATCACAGAATTCACTGAAATCCCTTTTTTTTCTTAACAATGTCCTCAAACCAACAATGTATTAATTTATTAGCTGACAAACATTTTTTTGAGTTTGAGTTGCACCGTCTCTTTTAATGAATACACTTTTGGTTGGTTTTGGTGTGTTAGTTTTCATGATTACTTACTCAAGGATTTTCTTGCTGTGACTCATCGATGTTTAATCATTGACGGTATTGTGAATGTAAAGATTCTCTAACACCTGAGAAAAGATAAAGTACCTTGCTGAGGCGCTTGTGTGAGCGAGTTTGCATGGAAAACAATGAGGTGGCTGATGTGACGTGCGACATCCAGTGTTGGGGGTCCAAAATCAGATTAGAAGATGGATATTAGTGTCATCTCTTCTCATCTGAATGTGGATAAGAAAGAGAACAATATTGTACATTTCCGAAAATATCGCAGTGCTAATTCGCCTTATTTCCGAGGTTGAGATGAGAAGACGGATGTAATTTCAGATTGACATGAGGTTGATATCGATGTTACATTTTTACACTTGAAGTTTGCTTGTTAAACTTTTCCCTCAATACTCCTGAGATAATGAATGAGTAGAAAATAAAAAACAAGTAAAACACTACAACAGTGTAAAATGTGTTACTGTAGAACACAGAGGCACTTTTAAATCAAACTTCATCATATGCTTGTGTCTGCACGCACACATAAACTGGTGACGGTGATTGCGTGTGTGTCACTATCATATCCGGTGCACCTGGGCCTTTGTGAGCCATGACGGAGACTTTTATCAGAGGCTAAAGACAAAACCTTCCACCGCTGCTAATCTGTATTCTCTTATCAACGCCTCCTCAAACCACAATCGCATGCTAACATCAGCTGCTATCTACTTCACACTCCCTCCATAGGGATAACGGGAGATAACATTAGTGCTCGGCTATCGTTAGCGCTATACCAACACACATTAGACTATTAATAGCGGTTGGCTAACAGCTATGTGTGCTCTAAGTCAAACTTGAATAGAATTTGTTTTAACTACAAAGCAAACACAAAACCTGATGACTAATGAAATTAAAGTGTCCCATAATGCGCTGGGGTGTAGAGATATGTGCATTTTAGTGTTGACATTGTTGAAATTGATATATATATATATGTATTTTAATGGTAATACATGTACTATTAATCATATTTCCCTCATGAATATCACTATTTCTACATCATTCAGTATCACTATTCTTATGCAGATGGGGTAAGTAATCTGGAATTATTCTTAATAAAGGAGTATACCCTGTACAATGAAGCTAGTTCAACATACCCAGGGCATCTCATGGTTATCTGGTTTAACTAACCCTGATAACTGAGCTAAGCTGATTTACAACAGTGGTTATCTACTCTGTAAATCCGGCTGGGGTTTCGCAATCTAGCCATGAGCTGCGTTATCATTAACGGGGCGGTGTTTGCAGCATATTACCAATCACAGACATGGACAAGTCTGCTGTCAGCAGAGCAGGCATATTTTTTAGAGCAAAGAGAGGTATAATAATTGACAAAAATTAAGAAGTTAAAACATAATCCATGCTGAAAGAAACACAGTTGTAGGAAATGCAGGTAAGACAGCTGGCAAAAAAAACAAAAAACGTGTGTATGTTCAAATTAACAAACTTATAATATCACTGCCCCATCTAAGGCACGAGTAGATCTGACTATAATTACATTATTCCATAACATTAATGTGTTGCTTAGATATAATCTTATGGAATAGAATAAAATGATTCATCCCCTTGGGGAAATTATGATGTGTATGAGAATTTTAGCCTTATTCTTCCAGCTGTGTGAAACAGACTCAGAAGCAAATAAAAGATAGCATGACTATAAACACATAATTCAAAGCGGTAATATGCTTACTCTCATATCTTAAAACCAACCGCAGCATACACACAAGTACCGATCGCAATGCATCCAGATGTGGATGACTTCATTCGCCAAAATTTGTTTGGGATGGCTGATGTGATATGAATCTGTAAAACTAAAGAGATGAATGCAGACGTATGACAGCGAGCTGCAGCACTGACTTCCTGGTTTTACCTGGAGAGTCAGTGAGGTCAAAGATTAGTGCAGTTAGGTAAATACAAGGCCACAGCCCTAAGCCTGATGTATTAATACCTGTTTGGTGTACAGGAGTGCTGTGTGTGTGTGTGTGCTTTGAGTTTGCTGAGCCACTCTGACACGATTCGTTCATTCAGCTATGAGGATGAAAAAAAGCTGGTCCAACATTGTGACTATGAAAATGTTATCTTTTAATCAGGGTAGTAAATAGTGACTGTAAGAAGTTCTCTTTCACAGTAGCTGTCTCCATTACAGTGTTGACAGATTAAACATTATTCTATCCAGTGTTTTGAAAGGGTATCAAACAGATAATCTGCAGCTTTGACAAACCTTTAAATATGGCAGTAATACGATACTTTAGTTACTAAGCAAGATTACCCCACCCTCAGTTATGTTGACATGATGAAGTCTAGTCCACGCAAAGCTGCTGCCTCATATTGTCACTGGTCTCAATAGCTGATGTGTGACATTACATTACAGTCATTTAGCAGACGCTTTTATCCAAGCAACTCACACTTCAGATTGTATCACACCGTAGGCATGTGACTAGCCGAGCCGGAACCGGGGATCGAACTGCCGATCCTCTGATTGAAGAACGGCCCTGCTCTCCACTTAGGCCCCCCCCCACACACATGTGTTGTCAGGGTAACAGCTGGGGACGGTTGCTACAGTAATCACTAAACTGTTACTTTGATTACTTTTGGGTGTTTATTAGGTGTCTTTTCAACAGAATTGTTTCACACACATTACATACTCTGCTAGTCCTGCACAGACTCAATACGCATATACAAGATTTCATGGACACAAGCCAAGGTAACTAGGCTGTACACACTTTGCACAAACATCACTAAGGCTTATATCATCAACAATAAAGCCACTCACACAACTACACAACCCAACAACTACGCCCTGCAACAAATACGCACAGCACACTCGCCTCCCTCTCTCGCACCAGACACACAGACCTCGGCTCAGCTTCTTCTAGTTGCCGCTCTGGTGTCCACTGGATCAAGTTTGTCTAAAGGCGGTCAGTTTAGGGTCCGCAAACAGACGTGGAAGACAGGCTGACCACAACCTGTTGTGGCTCTGGCTGGATGTGTCGAACTCTCGCACTCACTATTCATAGTTGTGAATAGATGTTTCGCTGTTTGAATAATGCTGGGTGTTAGTAAGCTTGATAAGACATTTTAGTGCAAGTGACAAATAATTATCTCATGATTTTCGAGACCCCCCCCCCCAATCCCCCTGTATTTCGCACACTGGTTACCTCTTTATCTGTTCACAACAAATACTCTCTTCTTCACTGGCTCTGCACCTCATTTCTCATGTACTTGAAACAGAGTTCATTTGTGTGCTTAGCAGAGTCTATGCATACATACCAGGGGTATATATTATTATCTGTGTCTGTTCAACCAACTAAATTATCTGGATACGTATCCGCTGAGTTTAAACCGGAAGTGGGTGGAGCTTAAGTCCAAAATCAATACGGTTATAGTGTATCTAAACAGTGGTTCCTTGGCTGTGATGATGCCAGCAGGGCAGATGCAGAAGCCCGGCAACACTGACCAATCAGAGCAGTCTAGGATTTCTGGGAGGGAGGCTTTAAAGAGACAGGCGTTAAAACAAGACGTTTCAGACGGAGGGTCAATACAGGTGTATGCAGGCAGACGGTGTAAAAAAAAAAGATGTATTTATTTGAACATGTACACATGTTCAAGTAGAAACCCTAAATATTAAATACAAAATTGTTCAAATAACTTTTATGAAGCAAAATGTGAAGCAGTTACCAATCCACCTGGACTATCCACAGAGCAAAGACTGGTGTTTAAAAAAAAGAAGAAAGAGACCTGACACACTGCGTGTGTTTGCTGTGTGCTAAGTGAGTGTGATGGCTGCATTTAGCAGGAGCAGGGTGATTATGGTGATGTATTACCAGGAGCTGTTATGGTTGGAGCTGACAGCTGAGGCCAAACATTTTCACACAGACCTGTCTGGGGGGGGAGTAGAGACGCTGTCAGGTTTGTTTAAGCCGAAGGAGCTTTGTCGCACTCTTTCATAATCTTTCTCTGTCTTTATACCCCCCCTCTCCTCTGCTCTTTCCCTGTGTCTCTTTCGTCTCGGTTTTCCTGCTCTGAGCCGTCTCTCTCTCTTTCCCTCCACACTGCCTCGACCTAGGTGGGCTGTGGACACGGTTCTACCACCCCTGCTCCTCTCCTTTTTTTCTTCCCTTTTCTTTCTCCTTTCTTTTCTTCCTATCTCAGGTGCAGACACATAATTACCGTATGGAGCTCAAGTCAGTCTCCAGCTAACCCCCTGATGTGCTGCCTTTTAACTGTGTCCAATCATGTGTTTGTTTGCACTGTTCATGTTTCGGTATGTGTGTCCACATATGCAGCTGTGTGTCTGGATGTATGCGCATCATGCGTGCGTGTGTGTGTGTGTGTGTGTGCGAGTTGACTTCCAGTCGCTGAGAGTGTGCTTCTTTTCCTCTCTTCATTTCACAGGATCTAAATAATGATAACAGCAGATGAAAGGGAAGAGGAAACCACACACACACACACACACACACACACACACACACACACACACACACACACACACACACACACACACACACACACACACACACACACACACACACACACACACACACACACACACACACACACACACACTCACACACTCACACAAACACACAGAGCCACAAGCAGCTCCCTGAAATGAAAGAGACACTTCTGAAACACAGACAGCAGATGCCTAAAAAACAAAGAGCAGTGATTAGAAAGATTTCACAGTCAGCGCACACTCAGCCAGTAGCTAGGTGTCATACTATGTCATAGGGTGACAACACAGATGTTGATTTAAAAAATATATATATATTATTGTTGAAGTGCAATTCTGAATACTGGGATCACTTTTTAAAAATATCTTCATACAGTCAAAACAACAGCTCTGGATCCCTTTTCAGTGCTTTCACACAAAATGCATTTGTTGACCGGACGTTCAAAAGTCGTTAAGTCACTCACTCAAACTCAACCACCACCAAATCTCTGTGCTTACAGTCCATTTTGCACGTTTAACGAGATTGCCATCAATTGTACTGCAATTTTCTACATTCTGCTAATAATAATAATATTAATACAGTTTTAAGTGACTGCTTAACACTGAAAGTGAATGCTTAGACAAAAGCATCAACACCTTAGCTTCTGTATGCCTAAACACATATTCTACTTTACACTTTGTTTGCAATTCTGCAACACACTTCTTATAAAACACTACATATATTTTCTTACATTAGACATACATATCTTGCCATCATTGGGAAAGCGCTTCTATTCAAAATGCAAAACACACCTGGAATTGGCAACACAAATGCACACCCACACATGAAAACACACCAATTGAACACCAAATCATCTTTTGCCCTCCAAATAAACCTCATGTAAGCTAATGTCTGAGAACTTTGCAAACATCTGGGCAGTGAGAGCGAGAGCAAGAGAGAGGAGGAAGAGGACGACGACGAAGGGGACCAGTGATGGCATTGCTTGTGATGTAGATGAGATGATGTGGCCAGACCCCAAACAGAAGGCAGGATCCATAAACCATCTACGATTTATTTACACTTAAAAATAATTATAGTAAAATTTTAGTTTCAGTGAGTTTAACATCAACGTATTGTATCGATTACTGGACTGTTATTCTACGTTTTTTGTTGGTGTAAAAGCTTAAAAATAAGCTGTGTTTATTTTTTCAAATTTTTGTGTTTATTGAAATGTGAGTAGATGTACTGTACTGGAACAATCGTTCAAAGAATCTTGTGTGAAAAAAATTAAAAAGGTATACAAAGTACTAAATACAGCATTGTTTTGTATAAAGTACATCAGTGTATTGTTGCTGCTTTGAAAGAGTAATTTATATCGTGCATATGTGTATCATTTTGTGACAAAAATGCCATTTTGAAAAGCTTCATGTTGACATAGAAGTGAGATGTTTATCTCCAAGTGTTGTGTATTATTTAGCTTGTGTGTAGATTTTTGACACAATGAGCCAATTTCTGCAACAACTGTGTAAGTAGTTACAAAAACCTGTATAATAATACAATTGATTTAAAAACGCTTTCCAGAGTACTCAGAGACACTTTACAAAAGTTTAGATGATCAAAGAAAACAACACACTGGAAATGTATATACAGAGCAATCATCACAAGCAGTTCCAAAAAACTGAGGTTTGATTTGGGATTTGAACAAGGACAGATTGGTGCAGTCTATATGTTCCTGAGGAAGGGGGCAGCTACGGAGAAGGCTCTGTCGCCCCAGATCCTGTGCTTGGTCCTGGCTGGGGGAGACATGAGGTTGGCATTGTGGTGGAGCAGGTCCGTGAGGTTAGGAGGGAGCCTGGTTGTGCAGGGCTTTGTGAGTGTAGAGAAGGACTTTAAATTGGCTCCGTTGTGGGCAGGGGACCCAGTAGAGGTTCTGGAGGACAGCAGTATTGCGATCACAGGAGCAGTTATGGATGAGCAGACAAGCAGCAGCGTTCTGAATGTGCTGGAATTTATTGAGGACTTTGGATGATGTGCCCTAAAGAATGCTGCAATTAGTTAACTCTGGATGTACTGAAGGCATGGATCAAAGTTTGGAGAAGAAGAGTGATGGGCGAAGATGAGCAATGTTTTTCAGGTCGAAAAATTCAGTCTTGGTGATTTTATTGGCATGATTTTCGAAGGAGAGGTTGCTGTCGAAAATAACTTGGAGATTATGGATGTGTGGGGAAGAAGAAAGAGTGGAGTTATCGATTTTGAGTCATTTGGGACCGATGATGATCATTTTTGATTTATCATAGTTAGTTGGAGGAAGTTGGCTTGCATCCATAATTTTAGTTCAGTGAGGCAGTTGATCAGAGTGAAGCGAGTTGCAGTGGTGATGGGTTTAGCGGAAATGTAGAGCCGGACATCATGCGTGTGAACGAGTGTTGAGCACAGACAGTTACAGGAAAAGTTGAGGAAGGTGACGGAGATCGGATAGATTCACAGGTTGTTTGTTGTGGTGACAAAATAATACAGTTGGGGTGCGATGAAACAATACGTTTATGAAGATCTGAGGTGGAGTACAGCAGCGGCATGGTCTGGTTGGGGAACTCTAGCACAAAGCTAGCAGTAGCTCGCAACAAGAGCCCGGTGTCAGGGGAAGGAAAGGCGATGTGCACCCCAGAAGTTTTCCACAATCCCCAGCATAACAACAGCGGCACACCAACAGTTCGGTGAGGAGGAGAGGCTACTGACCTGTTAGCCTTACGATCCTGCTCAGAGAATGGAGGTCAAACAATGAAAACAATCACAATCACAACAAATTGATAGATCTATGACAAAAAGCAAAGAAATTAAGCTCTAGCGTGAGTTCAGTCAGGAAGACTATACTTTCATATGCCTAAACCCATAGTTTATTTCTCATACATCTCAATCACTCCTCACAGATGCACACTCATTATTTCCTTGCTGTTATTGTTTAGGGCTGTTGATCATGATATCAGCTGTCTAGATCAGCTGGTCTCCTCTGTCCAATAGCACAACGAAGCAATTACATTTTTAGCCTATCATCTTGCTGATGTCTCTGTTAAATATGATTGTCTCTAACAACAGTGACATTCAAATTCAGTGGACTAAGACATGGACTTCAGAAATATTTTTTTTCACCATACTCAGTAAGGATAGTTAGTTAGATTTATTCTAGATTGCCACTGCTGACTGTATATTATCGTGTAGTTGTATTTAGAAAACTAACGAGCAAACTCAATCATCTGATGAGGGTCACGAGGTATGGCTGAAGATTCCAGAAAAACTTTCTTCTTCGCCAAACTATTTTTTGGTGCCTGGAAGTTGTATATTTGAGTTCACAAATACACACTCTCTCAGAGTGTATATGTCACTCTCCATTCTTTCACACACACTTTTCCCCACAATGTAAATAAAGCTTTGTAGCCTATCATACTGATCTAGGGCCAGTTGCCTTAAAACATTTCACATCATGAAAATCAGGTTGCTAATGTTTGCAGTTCTTTCCAAAGACACAAGCCATGCCTCCATCAGTTTCATGTGGTCTCGAGAGTGCTCCACTGCCAAACAACCATCTGTTTATGAGATATGAAATTAGATTATCCTTTCATTTTGAAGTAATACAGTTCTCATGTTCATCCTCATGTTCACCAGTGGAGGCCAGGGCCACACACAATAGGAGCTACTGCCAAATATAATGATGTGCTTCTTTCTTCTTAAATAATTGTCCTCCAGTCGGTTGCAGTAAATTATGAAATATTTAAAACGGAGATCTTTTAGTTTGATCCAACAACTTGCAGCCAGTGATTAGTCCATTTGTACCTGAAGGATATTACTGGTGTTATTCTTAATCAGTTGGTCCACCAATGTGATCCAGACTAAATTAACTTGGCAGATGTTGGTAGATGCAACTCGGGTTTTCATTTGATTCGGGAAATCATATGTATTCATGATTTTATTATTTTTATTTTGTTTTCTCTTTGTGACAAAATCACGAATTGCAGATGTGGTTCTGACACGTCACAGCACAAGGTCCTGATTTCATCTTGTGCTGGTTGTTGCGCCACCTTAAGAAATAGGGCCCTTTGTCTTTTCCTTTGTTCTTCCTAAGCAGATAGGAAGTTTTTGGCAAACATGAGGGAAATAATGTACTTGTTTTCAGTAGCGGGTTAATCCACATTTTGGTGTTCTAGTGAGTATTTATGGCAGCAAGACAGTGTATATGGTGTTGAGGTATCCACCAATAATGTCCGAGACACGCTACACCTAGAAACTATCTTAGTAATAAAATAAATAAAACATTATTAAATTAGTAGGTTTAATGTAACTATGAGTGAACAATTCTTAGTATCAAGGAGGAAGCTGAGGTGTTGGAGCAAATTGCAAATTAACTCTGATACTCAAAATAACCCCTCCCTATGATACTCCAAACGACCCTTCCCTGCCTCAGGGGCAAAAGAGAAGACAAAGACAGAACGAAGTGACGACATCATGAAGTTTGAGCATATGGCTGACACTTACACTGTAACACGTATTCTCATATCGTATCAAAATGGTTGAAGGATGATTTTTTGTTTTAATGTGTGACTCTATATCCTTAGTTAAAATATAATCATGTGATAATTATAATGCTGAATGTATGTGTAAAAAGAATAAAAAAATGTGAACCAATAGTAAATCTCACTCTAATCAGAAGAGGTACAGTCATCACTGGAGCAAAGGGGACAGCAAATAAGTAAATCATTTGGTTACAAAAAAAACCTGATTTAAAGGGGGGCCTTTGTACTGGAGAGCCCTGGACCATATCGGATAGGCCATAAATTAGTGAAGTATAGGATGTGCTGCATCAGGGAAAAATCAGGCTCATTATGTATGCGTTATAACTTTAACGCATGGAGCACGGGAAGATACGAAAGATAAGAAAGTTGTTCTCGAGGTCAAAAACAAGGGGGGGCCGATGGTGAGAAACCACCTTGCAAAACCTTTCCTCACACTCCTTCTCTTTGAAAACAAGGGGGGGCCGATGGTGAGGGACCAACTTGCAAAACTTGCCCTCACACTCCTCTTTGGAAAAGGGGGTTACTGGGGGGTTTGCGTACATTTTAAACTCTGGCCTGTCAAGATAAGATGTTAATCAAAACTTGAAGAAGAGTTTTTTTCAACTGATTGGAGAAGGAACTATTGTCTACCAAATATGGACATGGAGGATGGAGAGGAGAGGATAAAGAAGAGGAGAGGAGAGAGAGAAAGGACTTCTACACTTGACTTCTGGACTTGAGACGAAGGCGTGAAGACGGACAGATAATCTTTGTTTACATTTTTGTAATTTCGACTATTTTACTTTTTGTAAAAACCAAATAAAACTGGTTTGTATTTTGTGCATTCCGACCAAAGTCCAGTGTTGCTCTTCTCTGTTGGGGTTCTCGTAGTCTCCTAAAGGTAAGAGTGTTCTCCCCCTGGGAAAAGGCTGACAGTAGGATTTTAGATTACACATAGAATTTAAATGTTATTACTGTTAAAAATGTAAAGATAAAATAAATAGATGTGATTCACCGACTCGGTTGGCTCAGACCGATTTCATAGCTCTGATACGAGATTGATAATTGTGTTTGAATTTGTGTAGACTTAGGAGTCTGATGGAAATTGATGTTAAAGCTTTCATATAAGATAGTGCAGTGTTGATGATAATGTTTAGACACTAGCGATTGTGTATTACGAAGCAGTGGGGATTAAGATTGGTATTTTGAGTTAAGAATGTTAGGACCAGGGCCTTTAAGCCGCCCATAGAAAACCAAGAGAGGTTCCCAACTACACAAGGTTCCTCCCCCAGGGTTGACTCACACGAGTGGGTCCACCTTTGCACACACGCATAAAATCGTTGATATTCGGCTGTTGGGGAGACTAACGTTTTTAGCCTGAAATAAGAGATACGACGGTGGCTAGAGGTATTAAGTTATCCTTGTTTTCGCCCCTCTAAGCAGACTTGGACAGTCTTGCGTGTAGATGGGTGCTACTTCCCCTTTAATGATCAGCAGCCACATCACAAGATGGCCGCCGATGCACCAACTACAGCTCCCAGAAGGCCTCACCCCTCACCCAGGTGTGGGTGTTTAAGCCACCTGATTGAGACAGGACTTAAGAGCTGCAGGAGGAGAGGAGGGGGGAGAGCACATGGCTGGAAGAAGCTCCGAGAACGGTGTACAGAAAAGTACTGAACCTGACTGAGAAGGATCGAAAGGAAGATGACCCGGTAGCTGGTGAAACCAAGGACACCCTAAGTTGAGTTTTGTAATACTGTTCAGTTGAACAAAGCCTTATCTCCTCTTAGACACTTTTTGTTTGTTTTAGACTTTTTGAGTTGGATGAAGAGAATTACCTGAGTTGCCCTGTGAAAAAGAGAAATAAACCTTGACCTTTTTCTGGGAACCTTTGATTTTTGCCTGTTTTTTATTAATTACTTGCACCACCCCACCCTAGCCTGCCATTTTGACCTCTCATGACATTACAATAGTTAATCCTCGGACAATTCCGAAGTCGTCGGTCCTTCGCCTTCCAACAACCCCAGGGGGAGATCCCGACTCCGGCGTCCGAGGGACATCGTTCCCCCGCAACGCCCTGGGTTAAGAGGGTTGTCTGGTAACCGCAAGGTCGAAGGTTCAATCCTTGACTGGGACGTGTCATGTGTCGAAGTGTCCCTGAGCAAGACACTGTACCCCTAGCTCCCCGGGCGCCTGTCATTGTCAGCCCACTGCTCCCTATATACAGGGATGGGTCAAATGCAGAGAAAGATTTCCCCCATAAAGGGATAAATATAGTGTAATAAATTAAATTAAATAAAAAAATTCCACCCGCTCGAGATCCAGCCACCCGAACGACGGCCAAAACCACCGCGAGCCTCCTCCACCACGCCATCGCTCCGACAGCCCCCATATATCCCGCATTTCGGAGTGGACAATCTCTCGACTGAAGCATGCACTCACCCAGTACAATATCCCTTTCCACCAGTCTGACAGAAAAGCAAAACTTTTCAAACTTCTCACGGACGCCCAGCACATTACCACGCTCGATCGCCGAGCCACCAGAGCACTTCCGAATTCCCAGCGCAGCGTCAGGCGCCACGTCGATGACGTCATGACGCACAACACTGCTAGACAAGCCCAGTCACTCACACTAGCCCCTCCAGAGGGCCAGGTCGTATCGCACCCCCTCCACACTCGCTCTTCCCCAGGGACATCTCACCCTACAGTCTCCTCTTTTTCCCAACCTCCACTACCATCCCTCGCACACGCATCCCAGCATCCTTTCCTCTTCCCTCGCTCCTGCCTTTCCTTCCAACCTGACACCAGCTACCTTAGCTGCACAGAATGCTCTAACAGCAGGATCCTACGGCGGAGCCAACAGCCAAAACTCTGCGTTTCCTCTTGCCTTTGCTTTCCCCCCTCTTCCCCCACCCACCCTCCCCCTCCCCATAACCCATATATAACTAACCATCCCACTTTAAATGCACCCCTTTTTTCCACAGGTCCACCAGCAACCAACCCCAGCTTCCTTCCGACCCATCTTCCTCCACCCACCAGCTTTACCTTAGCCACAGCACTACGTCTTTAGTATCCGCCCGACCATCCCCCATGCCACACATGCTCAGGCAACAGATTCTCGCAGGTAACTACATCGACCTTGCCCAACTCATCCATCCATCCAAATGCAATCCCCATATCCCGAGGGAATTAATCACCGCTTTCGGACCCATCAAACTCAAACAGCCACTCCCCACCCGATCCAAGGAACTCGCCACGGCCGAATTCGCCTACTCCTTCTCCCTGTACCGTGATATCATCTGCTCCGTTTTCCCCGACCGCAGGGCCGAGTTGGACGACTACTTGTCACAAATACTCGACCTAGCCTTGCGGTTCGGCAGTTTCGGTTCGACAAGTTTTTACTTGTAGACGTCAATAGAGCTCTATGGCACAGAAAATTACAATAAGGATTTGGATATGCACTCAATACTTGTCATTAGGATCAGTTCATCATTGATTTGGGTCTGCACATGGGATTTTATAACCAGAACAATCTTGATTATCACCACACTTATCCTTTAAATTGCCAGAAACGTATTCTGCATTGTAGCTTTATGGTGGATCAAAAGGATTCTATACAGCTGTGAGTAATTTACAACAATAATTCTCTTATAAGAGTGAGCTGAAAAAAAAGTGCTGTGTAATCTCAGAGACTCGCCTCTACAGACAGTCTCTGACATTATGAGACAGACTCAGGAGGCGGTTAAGTAGCGGATGCCTTTTCAGACGCTCCGCTCATTTTTTCCCTTGAGACAGGAGGAGTGGGTCGGGGAATGGGGGTCTCCCCTCTCTCTCTCATCCTTTATCCTTCCTTCACCACGTCTCTCTCTCTTCCTCTCCCCCTCTTTGTCAAGGTTTAAACGGATTTGTAGGTATTTTCCGAGATTTGACGGTAGCTCTGGTCAGAATGACATTGAGTTGCAGCGCTCTGTCTCATCCTTCTCTCTGCCCTAGTGCTCAAGGGAGTCTTACAGATTCCAAAGGGGGCAGGGATTACAGAATCCCAGACACTGACAGTCTGAAGTGAACCTCCTGAATATCTACAGGAAGGGGGAGTGGAGGTAATGGGTAGTTTGTATGTGTGTAGTCCACAGCCACAGGGATATTTAGAATAATTAAAGGATGTGCCATGGTCAGGTGGCTCTATCAGGAAGGACAGTGCAGATGTTTGTGACCATGACTGCTATTGTTATGATGGTAACCACAGATGTTCCACTGCTGGGCAACTAATTTGCTGACACAAGTTTCAGATCTGTAGATGGGAGTTGACCAGCTGTCATGGAATTGTAGATGTTCAAATTTCTATTTTTCCACAAGGTTAGCTAAGAAAACAGAGGTTTAAAGTAAGAAAAACTGGACTTACAAATAAAGGCAGGGCTAACGTGGTTTCATAAAGGTCAATTCAAGTTCATGCAATCAGACAAATTTGAGTCAGGTTTGATAAGTCAAGATACTTAAGTGTGCACACTATAAGCAGCCAAAGAGCAGCAGTCCACTCTAGACGATGGAAAGCTGAGATTGGCTTATATAAATTCTATGAAATAAGTTTATGCTTTTGTTTAGAGTAACCATAGATCTAAACATTCTAGGAATGTCCATTGGAATATTAAGAGTATCCGACTTGGTTAAAATGTAATCAAATATTTGAATACAACCTTATTAACTCTTGGGCACAATACATTCTTTTAGAAAACCTGCTTTAACTTGTAATAAATTATGCAAATGATTTGACTTGTGTGTCTTGTATAATTAGGCAAATGTTTAAACAAATACATGAACCAATGCATTTTTAAACAGTTTCCTATCAAGAAAATAGAGAATTCGGATACATTTCTGGTCTATATTTTTTTTGCAATTGCACTGTTAACTATTTATGTAGCTACAATCATTCTATTGGGAGGATTTACATAGCATAAGTCTAAACGTTTTATATCACATATAATTAAACACATATGGAGATCTATATCTTATAGTATATTTCATTAACTTCATTATTTATTGAAGTAGAATTTCTATAAACCTAATTCTTTTGACCGATTGTGGCTATTTAGTCAAATAAAATCATTGCTTTGCCGACGGGTCAGTGTTATACAAACTCTGGTTAGCCTGATCCGGACCAGGTTAGTTTCCAGCATACGTTTTCATAGTAATGGAGCTTGAACTATGCTGAATTTTCTTGATGGAACTGAATCAACTGAACTAACCAAAAATAAGCCCAGCTTATTTGGTAAAAGTTAGTGTTTTTAGTATCAAATTCTCTCTTTGTGTTATCCTGGACAGTGATTCCTGGTTGAGCTGCAGTGGAAGGATACCTCATTAGGAAATGTTGCCAGTACTAATAGGATATATTTTCAACAGGATCAACAAGTGATTTATTGAAACTGTAGCTGATTAAAGAGAAACAGTCCTGTGGCACCCTATTACTGATGTATGTCCTTGTTTACCACAATCAGTCACAACAGCCTGATTTCTCCCTGATTCTTCCATGCAGGTCACGAGGGCTCCCTGAATGGTTTAATGGATTGGTTATAAATTATAGTGACCTTGATTTTAAGATTTTGGAATTAATATCTGGTTTTCTGACCATGGTCTTGACTGACACTGTGCTAAGATAGAACTAAAACTCCACTACACTGTAGAAGCACCATATTGGCCAAATCACCCAGCCATCGGCAGCTTCATAATCTTTTAACTTTCTATTTAAAGAACAGTTGCACAAAATGTCTTTCTCTTTTGTGGCAAATTATTTTTAAGAGGATGCATCCTTTTTGTTTGAATAAAACCTTTTGGAAATTCCAAAAGACAAAACTAAAGATGGTCCAATGTTGAAAGGATCTCAACCCAACTAACTTATGTCAAGGAGACCTGGAGCTGTTCTGGAGGCTCATGATGGAATTACACCTTGCTGACACATGGTGTATGCCAGCCTTTGTTTTTCTTTGTTTGTGAAACTATGGGGAACTAGTTTCCATATTTTTGCATCACTACCCATGAAAGAGCCTGCCAACATTAACAAGGTAATATTTTGTCGACATGCAGTACAGCAAGTGCAGCACTTGATTGAAAAGCTGTAAGTATAACTGTGTGTTCCCCCGAATGACAGAAAACAAGACTCTTCTAGCTTCTTTTGGAGTGCTCTACGAAGTTTATTGGTATATGCCGTAATTGAAATACTTTTACCTCTAAAAAAGGCTTTAGGGGTTTCCCACAAAAGAGGCGCGAGAATCTCTTCATTTTTATTAGTCTTTTTATGAAGGGTCCAAAGCCAGAATCCAAATCCCTTAAATTTAAAGTCAAAGTACAGATCTAGAATTATCCACAATGAAATAACCTGAAATAATGAACAAAGTGTTAAGGGAAAGAGTATTCCCTATCAGAGAAGTGTAGGAATCTCCATAACCATATTGATCCAAAAAGGCAGAGGGAGTTTGAGAAACCTTTGAGGGTGCAATGAAGAAAAACAAACAGGTTACTTCTTTAAATTTAAATTAATTCTCATAATATTAAACAGGATGACCAGCCAGGATTCCCTGAGATATAGTGCAGAAGTATGGAGTGCCAACATTTTATAAAGAACTTGGTATAATTTCAAATTATAAAAAATAATTATTGTTTTTTCCATGATTACTGGCAGCTACAGCTGTCTTGCCATTTGTTTTAAATGTGTGTGTATTTCCCTTTTCCTCTTAGTTTTTGGGGGAGCTTTATAAGTCCCCAGTTTGTTGATATCATCAAGTGTTGACAATGTGAATTTTGATTCATAAACAACATTTAAATTTTTTTCCTCTGTCTCTCAAAAAAGTCAAACATCCAACAGAGGAACAAACTCATAGTACACACCTCTTTGGGTGTGATAAACACTACTGGTATACTGTTGTGTTAGGACACATACATGACTGTGTGACCTCAAAAAAAGGTGATGTGTCCTGAGCAGGTATTTGCCCCTGAAGGGGAATCTTGTGCAGGGAGAACATAGTGATCCAGTTCAGGTGCCACGTCAATTATTTTGTCCCGGGTAATAAGAACACAGTACATACAGGTACTGCAGCCAACTACAAAGGCAAAAATGTGTGGGAGGGCTGCCAATAATCTGTCAGCCAGTGTCAGGGCAAATTACCTCTGTGTTTATTCTAAAAGTCTAAATGTCAAAAACCACAAACATCACTTGTGGTGTGTGTGTGTGAGACAGAGAGAAAGCAGGAGAGAGAGAGAGAGAGCTATAGTTGTCCTCCCTCAGGCTCACGTCATGCTCTCACCTATTCACAAACAACTCATATAATAAGTAATGAACACATGTAATTATGTGTATTAACCGTAGCAATTCTACCTCATATAACTGTGACTGGCACCATGCAAAGTCATAGATTCTGGCAGGCATACGTTAAAATTTTATTTTTTGTATCCACATCAGTGGCGGGCCGTGCATTTGATACCTGGGCCTTCTGTGCTGTCCTACTACACTTGAGTCTGCTCCTGATAAGCTCATTATGACGCCACAGCTAATAATGTAATACACATATTCGTATTAAACCGTTCGGTACGAGGCTTACGAACCGAACAATACGTTTGAATAATACTAGTGCATTTGAAAAATGCAGAAGCTTAAATTGTGGGAAATATAATGTTTTCGGTGGACTGCGCTCACGTAGGAGACAACGGGCTGTGTGACCTTTTGAACCCGGAACAATAACAAAAAACAGCTGAGGCCCCGCATGTGTTCAGGGAGGCTAAGCTAACTAGCTTAGCGGGGAAACAACAGCGGCACACAATCTACGAACTCTCCCATCGTTTAGCTGTTCCCAGGGCTAAAGCAATCGCCACATAATCCCCATTTCTCCAGACCATCATTCTTGCTTTGTTAAAGAAAACAACAGCCCGAACGGATTCAATTGTCCAGACAATAACCCCGCGCATGACGGGATGCTTCGTAATTAACGGACAATGCATATAGTCAGAATCAATGTAATTAACACAATGACAAGAACAAACTCACAAGAACCATTCACATATATTTATATGACAACAAAGCAACAAATCAATCCAGCAACATTGCAGCGCTAGAGCACGAGCCATTCATATTATTCATAAAAACGACACGATAGACAAATGAACACAGTAGAAACGCTACTGCAGATGTAAAAAAACAAAAGCACTTCACTTACCAAAGCTGCCTTCACTTAAAGACAAAGTCCATCCTCCTTTCTTTGTTAACAAAGTCAGTCACTCCCAAATCCATTTCTCCTCCTTCAGCCATTGAGTGTTAAAAAACAAAGCTAGGCAAAAAAAAAAAAGAATCTACACCAAGCAAAACGCTAAAAATGTCATAACTTCTCTTACATATGTTTCAACTAAGATCTGCTAGCTAGCTTTCTGTTTGACAAAAGTCACGCTGGCCCACTGACCAATCACGGCGCACGTTAATGCAGACGCACTTAGGAGGCTACCTGGGTAGCAGTGGCACGTCAAAGAATACGCCCAAGATGTCAAACTAAAGATCTGATTGGTTGAAGACTATGACAATCAACAATATCGTCCCCATTTACTTAAACTGCAAAGGCTCTCTAGCGGGCATCGGGCCTCTCTCCTTACCTAGGGAAATAGGGGCTGAATCTGATTGGATAAAAGCTCTCCTTAAAACAAGCTGCGCTGGAAGCAGCGCTGCAGGCTGGAAGCAGAGCAACAGAGGAAGACAGGAGTTGTGCAATGAGAAAATAAGCTAATGGGAAAAATAATTATAATACAAGTAGTGTATTTGTGAAAAATTATTAAATTATAAAATAGCTATAACTTTGTGATTCTGTTTAGGCCAGCAGAGAAGGCTTAGCTGCTACATAAAGATGACACGAGACCTTTTAAAAAAGGTTCATTCTGGCTCCTAAGATTTTCTTTGAACTTTACTTTGTATCACAGAATGTAAGCAGCAGAAGTGGGCAGTGTGTGTAGGTGTGTGTGTGTGTGAAAATGTGTTTGTGTCATGTTTAAACACACCTGTGTTCCCAGGGAAGTGTGTTTTGCTGATACACTGAAAACTGTCCAATCCTCCCTTTATTTAGTTTTCTTTCCCTCTCACCCATGTTGATACTGGCTCAGGGGAAGGGCAGGGAAGAAGAGATGTGTACAGTGGTGGAGAGAGGGATACAGATGTTGGGAAAAAAGGAGAGTGAGAAGAAAACTGGGAGGAAAGGAGTTTGTACAGCATGTGAGAGAAAGAGAGCTAGAGATGGGAAACGATGAGACGGAAACATCTGAGTGTGTTCATTGGACTGATTCCTTCAGCAGTGGTTAAAACAATAAGAGAAGGGAGACAGCGCAGCGTCAGTCTTCTTAATACAGTAAACCATGGCGGTATTACCGCAGCAGATGCAGGTCTAGGTTCAAGGTTAATTTATTGTCATTGCACAACACACATGAAAATGCATTTGTGTTCCCTTTGTGCTACACAAGAAAAAACAAACAAAAAAAACAGTAGAGTAGGTTTACTAAATTTTTAGGTTTACTTATGCAAAACTACTTGGTTAGGAAACAAAACTATTAGGAAAGGATTGTGTTTTGGTTTACAAAGTATGTTTGCCATGTAACTTGTTTAATTTAAAGTTCCTGTGGAACCCTTTTATATTTCAGTCCAGTCTCCCTAAGAATTTAGGTCCGATTGGACGACTCAGCAGCACGTCATTTATTTCCTCTGCCAACCTTCAGTGCCAGCGCAGGAAGAAAGTGTTTTGATTGTGTGCAGACTGTGAACGCAAATTTCCTCTATAGAGGATGATAAAGACTACATCTGAATCTAAGTGTCTTGTTCATTCACAAAGAGTCCATTTTTTCAACACAACCACAATCTTTCCCTAACCGGCCTAAATTATAGCAGACCAAAACCGTTCGTAGCATCCGCGTGGAAGAGGTCAAATGTCATCGACCTAGAGTCATTGGACTGTCGGAGGGAGATCAAGGAGGACAATCAAGGCCATGCACATCTGACTCCAGAGACCAATGTCAATTTGGGGTTCAGTATCTTTCCCAAGGACACTTCAACACAGACTGCAGGGGCCAGGGTATCGAACCTCAGACCTTCTGATTACAACAGCTCTACCTCCTAAACCACAGCTGCTGCTGCATCAATGAAGGGTGAAAGAACCCTGTGTTGAGATTTTATTTCCATGCTCAAGAATGACTCCTCAAGCTCAACAAAATTATTATTTGTTCTGTTGAAAAATGTACATGTGGAGTGTTATGAATTTCAAACTTGAGGTCACTACAGAGGATTTAAACTTTTCAACTAATTCATCCCGACATCTGACAAGATGCTCTCAGCTGGTAAAGAAAATAGTTCTCGGCTTTTCGGAAACAGAACAGCATCTACTGTCTACCTTCATACTACTGCAGCTATTGGCGATGTCAGCTGAAAAGTGATTCCAATTTTAAACTACTCTACATTCTGAAATAAAATCCGACATGAATAAGATATTACATCTTAATTTTTCCTCCCGTGGGATAAAATAAACTCTTTCTACTTTTTATGTCTTCTTTAACGTCAGTTGTTACAAAAAGACTATCAGTACTCTCAGTGGTCATTCTGCTTGTGGTGGTTTCGATAAAAGGATCTTTGCATTTGATCTGAATCCACATAAACAAGGGAAATGCTTGGAAAAAAGGCATTTAATGCTGAATGTGTGTGTGTGTGTGTGTGTGGGGGCGTGTTTTACCAGGGGACATAAATCCGAAAACACAGTCACATTGTGGGGATTTGCCTGCCTTTCAACTATACCATAACTTAAATTATCACATTTTAAGGTGAAGACTTGGTTTAATAAGGTTAGGGCAAGGTTAGGATTAGGTCAAGGATAGTGTCAAGTTTAGGATTAAGCTGGAAGTGGTATGGTTAGGGTAAGCCTCCAGGAAATTAATGTAAGTCAGTGTAATGTCCCCAAAAGTCACCATGTGTGTGTGTTGTGTGCGCAACAGAGCACATAGAAAGTCTGCTCCTCTACTCTGAACTGAGAAACGGGGTTACCAGTACAAACAGACAAGAATGCACACAAACCAACAGCAGTGTGGAGCAGACATACAGGAGAGTCCAGCTGCAGTCAGTGGAAACCTGTGGTGGGGGAAATATTTGGCTCAGGGGCCTGGAAGACAGAGCTGCAGAACCCAACCAGACCCAGACCCGGTCCAAGTCAGGACGGAGGAGAGAGAGGGAGCAGCCTCAGGGCAAATACCAGGCTGCTGGAGCGAGATATTTCTGCCTAAACCTGACAACCTGAGAGGACTTGATGTGCCAGGATTAGGGGAAGCTAAATTTCACACATAATTGCTTGGGTTTGGGTTGGGCTCAACCACCTTGTTGAAAAATACTATAAGTAATTTAGCAGTCAAAAACGAGCAATTTAATGTTTTGCTCATGGCTTGTGCTCAGGTTGAAGTCTTTTCAGGCTGGAGTCAGGCAAGGACGTACTAGGAATGGACTTTTTGAGTGATCAACCAGACCAATACACCACCACCCACACAACCCATGCAAAGATAACTGAACAATATTCATAACAACAACTTCAGTGAAATAGATGTAAAATATAGACGAAGAGGTGATCCAACTTTTTCAGTCCTGATACAAATACCTGGGCATTAGATATCGGCTGAGACCGAGTACAGATCAGATACCAGTGTTTAACTAATAAGTTGTGTGGAAGTGATTGGGATCATTCTTTTAAGTGTGAGGCAACACAGGCTTTTCCTAACTTTGTAAAACAAAATGTAAAAATGTATACATAGGTATACATTTAAGAAAACCTTCTGCAGGCTCTTGACATTTTTGCAGGCGGTGGAAACTGAAAAAAACATGACTTTACTTTTAAAATCGAAATTAGGGGTGGCACTAGCATCCTGGCTCTGGCTCAATCTACACCTCCACTGCAGATGGACCATCCTAGCCAGCGTGCGAAATACCCGGTGGCAAAAGGGGGGGGTCCCGTTCAATACCTTCACACACAACATATCTCACACTCACTATTCATATTTGTAAATAAATGTTTTTCAGGTTGAATAATGAAAATTGACAGACATTAGTATGCTTTTTAGTGACAAATGCAAATGATAAATAAATGTCTGATGATTCAAGAGACCCCACATTTTTGACATTGAGGCTTTCAGGTGATCTGAAGTGTCAATCAATTCAATTTTGCACATTTTTAAACAGTGGATGAGTATTTAGTATGAATAAGTACATTATTACAGTAAATGGAAATTATAATGCTAGCATAATGGCATGCTATTCATTTATCAAGTATGTAATGTTTGTGTATTCATATAAATATTTGTATAATTAAAGGTTATTTAATTATAATATTATATAACAACGGTACAATTATCTTTAATAATCCCATGTGCAAGAAAAATAGAGATTATTGAACTGGTATCGATGGGCGCAACGGGCCGTAAAATGGTATATAATATAAGTGGGTTGACAACGCATCTCTCTCTCTCTTGTTTTTTTTATAATGGGCTTCTTTCGCTGCCCCCAGAGTGACCAGTCAAGTCTGACTATGGGGTCAGGTGAGATTCATATTTTAGCTGTAACTTGATGTTGGTTTAACAAGGCGGCAACCTCAGGTTCGGCCGAGGGAAGCCAATGCGGAAGTGTCTTAAAACTTGCATTCACTCTACTGACCAGCAGGGGGCGACTCCTTTGGTTGCAAAAAGAAGTCAGATTGCATAGAAGTCTGTGAGAAAATGACTTCTATGAGAAAATGACTTCTCACTTGATTTATTACCTCAGTAAACATTGTAAACATGAGTTTACGGTCACAATAGCAGTTTCAAGTCTTCTTCAATACAGCATGATGTTTATTTAGTAAATTATGGTAAATTTAGAGTCAAATAGACCATAAAGCAGAGTATGCTTTAGGGCGGGGCTTACTGTGATTGACAGGTCACTGCCGCTACCAGAGCCGTATACGGTGTCTCTACGTCACTCCTCCACATTCCAAATACGGTAACTTCTGTTCATTGGCGCCAAAAAAACAACATGGCGATGGCCGTCATCCAAGATGGCGATGACGAAATCGCGGAACTCAAGGCTTCAAAACGTCAGTCCACAAACCAATGGGTGACGTCACCATGACTACGTCCACTTCTTATATACAGTCTATGGTTTAACCACTGCTAAAAAAAGAAATCGGCTCCAGAGCTTAACGTAGCATTCTATTTGATTTACGTTCGGTTTGTTTGTTCAGTCAAGCACCCTTGATAGAACACACAGAGAGAATTTTCCAACAGAGAGAGAAGTATGAAGAGGGTGAAAAAGTGAGTGACCAGATGATTTGCCATTCAAATGTGAGTTCGGTTGCACAGACAGCCAACGACGGTATGTACGCCTCAGTGTCAGCTAATCTCAAAATCAAATATCGAGTGCAACCTTTTCGCCAAACACTGAGAAAATATTGAAATGCGCCACCCAGGAGTCCAGAATCAGTTTACTCAGTTTTCTTGACACGCCATCCCAACAGTACAGTGTGTGCCAGTGGTTCAGGTCCAACTTAAAATGTGATACAGGGGTCATAAAATACTCAACTTAAGAATGGTGTGGAGGATTTGGGGAATGGGAACATTTTATAAATGGTATTATAAAAGGTATTTATAATGTAGGTGGTCTGCTTTGGTGTGACTCTAAGTTTTGGGGTAATGATCCAGGGCGCCAAAAGAACACTTAAAGAGCAGGAAGAGTGCCACGGAGGAATGCACACAGGCCTGTTTAAGTCTGCAGAGCAGGACAGAGGTCTTAACTCATGTCAGTGAACTGGATTTAGAATGTTTGGAAGAAACAAACCGCATACGACAAAAAGGTGTAGACATTAACATTTTGGTGAAGCTTCACAGTTGGACTCTCTGCCTCTTCTACATTCTTTTTCTGCCGTTACGATTTTTAAACATCAGTGAAACATTCTTCCAGGTTTCATCGTCTTAGCAGTTAAAGAATTAAAAACACAGACATATAAAAAAAAACTTGGCAATTCAGGGTTCAGGGTCTTTCTTCTTGGCCAATCAGAGCCCTAGTCTGATTGGTCAGATTTTGCACCCATGCAAGTGAGGTTCATTGGACTAGTGCGGCCGTACTTCTCTGCATGGTTGAGGAGGGAAAGTATAACAAGGAACACACGTTTCAATCATGATCGGTAGAAATATTCGGGCCAGTAGATTCTTGACCCACTTGCCCGTTCATTTGTTAATTCTGATTAAGAGTAATTGTTTTTAAGTTATTGTTTTGAACGTTTACTGTGAACATCCAGATGCTCAGGGATTTTAGTAACTCAAAAGAAAGAATAAGTAGAAAACTGCTTTTAAAATGTGACTATTATTCTGTGTTTATTGGTGCCATTTATGTTCAGCTCAGTGTTCAATTTGTTCTATAAAAGAATGTTGGAAATATTTTCCTCCCATGTTTTTAATTCTACAAGCAATTTGTTGTATTTCGTTAGAATACTGTAAGGAAAGTAGTACACTTAGTACACTTAATTATCGGTTTATTTATCACAATTAATATCATTATCGCATTATTCCACGCTGGCTGTGAATCCCTGCTTAAGGCCGTCACTACCTATGACTATACCCTAGCATTGTGCTCAACTGTCCAGACCACAGGCTGGATTTACAATGTGGCAAACAAAAAAAATGAAAAAGGAATGAGGGAGGAGAGAGGATGAAAGGGAGGGACAGGGAAAAGACAGACCATTGTGGGAAACTTCTAACCAGGCTTCCAACTGGATTCCTGCTCTCATGGCTGACTGCTGGAACCTATCCTTCACAGGGAAAACAGAAAGGCTTAGACAGAGAATTTAACAGAAAGAATGAGTTTGAGGGAAAGAATGTCATATCTATCTACAACATACATCTATGTATACTGTATTATGTGTGGTTTGTAAATGGATCATGGATTGTTTGTGCTTACTAATGCTAGTTCACGGCTTTTGACAATAAAACAGCTTTAGCTCACAGTTACACAAACTGACTCAGTTCTGTACTAGGGTGGTCTTATCCAGCGTTCTTAGTGATAGCTACTAAATCAATGCGCTGTAATTTGTAGATATCCCACAAAATCAATTTGTATGTAATCCACGTAATCATGAACCAGGAAGTATAAAGACCGTAAAAACCCACACAGGGCGGGAGGGAATGGAGGGGGATGGGTGAAAACAAAAAACTTCTACCCAGGACTCCATTGTGAAACATGGAGTCAACAATAATCTATTGGAGGCGTAACTGCCATACTTAAGTAAAACCCCTTCTGTAGTCATTTTAACCCAAACCATGATGTTTTCCTGAACAAGTAGTTATGTTCCCCTAACTAAGTTGTTTCCTGTGAAGACAGAAGTTTATTTTGAAAAGACCGTATGCAGACTGTACGGGCAGGAATTGACTTGTGTTTCCGGAATTTTGTCAGAAATAAACGCATGAAAAATGATCAGTAACGTTGTATGACGATACGTTTATGGCACAGCGCCAAACAGCAGACAAACTCGATCGTTTAGCAGCTAATGATACATATTTCCTACTTTTCTTTCATCCTGTTTTCATCTGTGTGTTATAACTTATGCTTAAGTCCTGGTTCAGCCAGGACTAGTTCTTCTTATTTCTTGGTAACAAGTTAAATACACAAATGGTTAAGTCAAGCGTTACAAGCAATTCAAGCTATTTAATTCCCCTCATGTGTTAAGTTACTGATGATGCAAAAGACAAACTGTCCAGTGAATGAGTTAGTAAGATGTTTTGTCCTTTTGTAATAAGTAAATGGACTGTACTTGTATAGCACTTTTCTAGTCTTTCCGACCACTCAAAGCGCTTTCACACTACTTGTCATCATTCACCCATTCACACCCAGATAGCAGGAGCTTAGTGACACCTTCTATCACATTCACACACCGTAGGCACAGCTACGGGAGCAATTTTGGGGTTAAGTGTCTTGCTCAAGGACACATCTACATGCTACTAGTGGAGCCGGGTATCGAACCGCCGATGCTCTGATTGAAGGACAACCCTGCTCTCCACTTAGCCACAGTAGTCCCTCAAGGTTCTCAAGGTTAACATAAACCAGAACAATAATGCAACAGTGGACCGGTCTTTCCCTTCGCCCGCACCAAGAAAACTAAACTACAGGTGTGGAAGCTACTGTCACAGTTTAGGCTTTGCCCCTGTGTTCCTGTGTCTGTGTGTGTATGTTTCCCCTGATTGCACTCATCCTACTCACCTGCCCAGTCCACCCAGCTGCCTTCAATTTCCTAATCACCCCACACATATATACTCCCCTGCTTTCCCTGTGCTGGTTGTGAGATCGTCCTTAATTCGTCCCCCTGTCTGCTCCATGTTCCAGCATTTGCTCATAGTTTGCCTTTTTGTCACTTTGCCTTTTTGTCACTTTACCTTTTTGTTAGTTTTTGCTCGCTCCCGGTTGGAGTTGTTTTAAGTTTTTTGTCTGCTTGGTGCTCATTAAAGAACCCAGCAGTCTACTCAACCTCGTCTCCCGTGTCTGTCTGCGCTTGAGTCTCCGATCTGCTCCTCGGACGTGACAGAACGATCTCACCATGCAAGACTCAGCAGACCAGTTTTGGGGAACCCGCTTGGCCAGGGGTGGGCCTCTGAGCGTACAGAAGGCTAAACGCGAGCTAAGCCGCCTTTCCACCCCTAAGAGGACCAGGGCAGACTCTGCAGACCACTGGTTGGTGCACGCTGCACCACACCCGTCTGTCCAGTTTTGGGGAACCCACTTGGCCAGGGGAGGGCCCCTGAGCTTACAGAAGGCTAACCTCGAGCTAAGCTACCTTTTCACTCCTAAGAGGCAGAGACGGAGGAAGGGTCAGACTCCCGTTCCCACTGGGCCGCAGCGTTCCCCCGTTCCCGCTGGGCCGCAGCGATCCCCCTTTCCCGCTGGGCCGCAGCGATCCCCCTTTCCCGCTGGGCCGCAGCGATCCCCCTTTCCCGCTGGGCCGCAGCGATCCCCCGTTCCCGCTGGGCCGCAGCGATCCCCCGTTCCCGCTGGGCCGCAGCGATCCCCCGTTCCCGCTGGGCCGCAGCGATCCCCCGTTCCCGCTGGGCCGCAGCGATCCCCCGTTCCCGCTGGGCCGCAGCGATCCCCCGTTCCCGCTGGGCCGCAGCGTTCCCCCGTTCCCGCTGGGCCGCAGCGTTCCCCCGTTCCCGCTGGGCCGCAGCGTTCCCCCGTTCCCGCTGGGCCGCAGCGTTCCCCCTTTCCCGCTGGGCCGCAGCGTTCCCCCGTTCCCGCTGGGCCGCAGCGTTCCCCCGTTCCCGTCTCCACTAGGCCGCAGCCGACTCCAGCTCCCCGTGTCCTGTCGGCGGTCCGGCCGACTCCAGCTCCCCGTGTCCTGTCGGCGGTCCGGCCGACTCCAGCTCCCCGTGCCCTGTCGGCGGTCCGGCCGACTCCAGCTCCCCGTGTCCTGTCGACGGTCCGGCCGACTCCAGCTCCCCGTGTCCTGTCGGCGGTCCGGCCGACTCCAGCTCCCCGTGTCCTGTCGGCGGTCCGGCCGACTCCAGCTCCCCGTGTCCTGTCGGCGGTCCGGCCGACTCCAGCTGTCTTCTCAGCGCCGCAGCAATCTCCGGTTCCTGCCGCTGCCGCCTCCGTGCCGCAGCGACCATCGGTTCCTGACCCCCAGCCTCTAGAGCCCTGTTCCCCGGCTGACCCCCTGCCTCTGGAGCCCTGTTCCCCGGCTGACCCCCTGCCTCTGGAGCCCTGTTCCCCGGCTGACCCCCAGCCTCTGGAGCCCTGTTCCCCGGCTGACCCCCAGCCTCTGGAGCCCTGTTCCCCGGCTGACCCCCAGCCTCTGGAGCCCTGTTCCCCGGCTGACCCCCAGCCTCTGGAGACCTGTTCCCCGGCTGACCCCCAGCCTCTGGAGACCTGTTCCCCGGCTGACCCCCAGCCTCTGGAGACCTGTTCCCCGGCTGACCCCCAGCCTCTGGAGACCTGTTCCCCGGCTGACCCCCAGCCTCTGGAGACCTGTTCCCCGGCTGACCCCCAGCCTCTGGAGGCCTGTTCCCCGGCTGACCCCCAGCCTCTGGAGGCCTGTTCCCCGGCTGACCCCCAGCCTCTGGAGGCCTGTTCCCCGGCTGACCCCCAGTCTCCCCAGTCCGGCTCCCCTGAGCCCCAGTCTCCCCAGTCCGGCTCCCCTGAGCCCCAGTCTCCCCAGTCCGGCTCCCCTGAGCCCCGGCCCGAGCTGCAGTGTTCCCAGTCCGACCCACCCGAGATCCTGGGTCCAGAGCCCTTCTGCCCGTCGGGCCGTCCGCCTGAGCTCCTGGGCCGTGAGCAACTCCGCCAGTCGGGCCGTCCGCCTGAGCTCCTGGGTCCTGAGCAACTCCGCCAGTCGGGTCGCCCGCCTGAGCTCCTGGGCCCTGAGCAACTCCGCCAGTCGGGTCGCCCACCCGAGGTCCTGCGTCCGGATCCCTCCTTCCCGTCCGACCGCCCTCCTGCCCGTCCCCCAGAGCCCTGTGGCGGGTTGGATCCGGCCGTCCCTCCTCCGGACCCCCTCCACCCACCCTATTCGGTGTTGAGCCGTCCCTCCTCCGGACCCCCTCCACCCACCCTATGCTGTGTTGAGCCGTCCCTCCTCCGGACCCCCTCCGCCCGCCCTTTTTTGTGTTTTCTGGACTTTGGACGTCTGGTATCCGTCCCTTGAGGGGGGGGTACTGTCACAGTTTAGGCTTTGCCCCTGTGTTCCTGTGTCTGTGTGTGTATGTTTCCCCTGATTGCACTCATCCTACTCACCTGCCCAGTCCACCCAGCTGCCTTCAATTTCCTAATCACCCCACACATATATACTCCCCTGCTTTCCCTGTGCTGGTTGTGAGATCGTCCTTAATTCGTCCCCCTGTCTGCTCCATGTTCCAGCATTTGCTCATAGTTTGCCTTTTTGTCACTTTGCCTTTTTGTCACTTTACCTTTTTGTTAGTTTTTGCTCGCTCCCGGTTGGAGTTGTTTTAAGTTTTTTGTCTGCTTGGTGCTCATTAAAGAACCCAGCAGTCTACTCAACCTCGTCTCCCGTGTCTGTCTGCGCTTGAGTCTCCGATCTGCTCCTCGGACGTGACAGCTACCAAGCAAGGTCCTGAAGGTACACAAACCTTAAGAAGAGTAATATGTTAGATGTTAGGAGATTTCATATCTTTGAAGAAGTGCAGATTGCTAACTTCTTTTTACTACCTTTAAAATAAGGCCTTCATAGATTTTCAAATATTCAGCCAGTGGGCAACCTCAGTTCTTAATTTAAGCGCCACACTGTTACACTTGCGACACAATATATTTGTTTCTTAATTTCTTGACCAACAGTCCAATATATTATGTATATATGTATATTATGCCTAGTTATTCAAAACAGTTCAAATAAGGTAGTACTTGTGAAAGAAAAATTAAAGGTTTCTAGAGTATCCAGCTCCATTTGCATCTGTAATTACTCCATACAGAGGAGCTTGTTTTCCTCTTTGTTTCTCAGCTCTTACCACCCAAACGGTGACCAAAAAACTCTACTTTGCCTCTCGGAGTTACAAGTCTTTTATCATCCATGTGCAGCTAACCTTAAAAAAAAAAAAAAAGCTGCTTTCATGTTTAACATCTTGTTTCTGGCAGCACTTTGGCATTCTCCATCATGTCAAGTCGGGATCCAAACTACACACAGAGAGCACATTCCACATGAGGAGTGTTTCAGCAAGATTATTGTATGTCATCTATGAGACATCCCAGGTTGAACAAAGCACAGCAGGCATGCCAAACGCAGCATTTTTAGCAAATATATATTATCTTGAAGCGGACATCGACCCAGGAGGGAAAACTCTACCGTCTGAAGTGTATTAAATCTAAAAATATAAGGGAACGAGACATGCTTGCTCTCCCTAGGAGGCTACGGGTCGTTACATCATATTTATGTTGGTCATCTATTATCACATGGGGCCTCAGCCTTTGTGGAAAAGCAGAGCATCGTCATGAGGGCAATAACGTGTCCATATTTATATCTGTACCCAGTCTGTTCTGTTTTCTTCTAGTCTGATGAGAACGGACAAGACCCAAACATCCAGTGCTAACCTGGAACTGTTACTGCTATTAAATAAATTAGTTTGTGGTAGCACCAGGAAGTTCGCCATAGAATACCTGAGATTGGCCCTAAAAAAATATTGAGCTTTCGAGATTTTCTAAATGAAACTGCTTGAACGGCGTAAAGCAAGCTAAACTTCACCCAGTGAGTTTGTGACACTGTTCAAGGTTGTGTTCTGAGAGCTGGCAGTTTATTATTATTAAGTAAAAGCCAAGTAGGCATCCTGGAGGCAGTGGGTACTAGTGTTTGGTCCAACTATATCTGACGTGTTTCTAGTTGTTCTGAATGTTCATACTGGAAGTAAATAAAAGCCTTCCTGTACAGCCTCCTCCTGAGTCTGACTGTTAGATTCTAATCATGTGGGAGATCCAGTCTGTCTGTCTGTGGGCAGACTTTAGTTGTACAACCGCGCATTCTGGTGATCCTTGGTCCTCACAAACAACACGTCAGTCGGCAGCCGTTATTTAACAACAGCACCTGGCAAACTCTGCCCTTCCACAACACAGCTGTGGTTTGGTTTGCCTGCACCTTCCTCCAGACCTCTGACCCATAATCCTTGACCTTGACCTTGACCTGTCACCCCTGCCGTGCCTCGTGGTTCCCTACGTGACAATGGATGATCACCTGTTTCCTGCAGACCCAGAAGACAAGAAGTCCCCCATCCTTTGGGCCTGAGGGATGCTGCATGCACACTAAAGTACACACCCATAGACACACACTGGCACACACATGTCCACACTGACAGACATGTATCCCTTCACCTTGAGCTTTATAAACTGCCCATGTTCCAACATAAACAACCATTGAAAGTTAATACAAGGCATGTGATATGGTGCGACTGGTCGGACAGTGAAAGTGAAACAGGACGATGCTCTACAAAGGAGGACAGCGCTGTTGGTGGAGTCAAGGGTAAAGGAAGAAACAATGTGAATACTTGAGCGTGATATCTAATTCTTGACCTTGAGACAAACCTTGACAGTTTTTAACTTAAGGTCCAGGTTCAGGGGCAAGCGGCCTGGGATCTGTACAGGGACGGTGCTGGAAACCTTAGCCGGACAGCCTGGGGGCTTGACAGGGGCGGAGCGGGATACCTCAGGTGGAACACCTGGGGGAATGGCAGACAGACAGAAACTCTCTAGACCAAGATGCCGGAAGCCCCTTGCAGAACTGGCAGGAGGACGACGAGACAGGCGGAGCATCATTGGAGGACAACCTTTAGGTCGGCGACCTAGGCAGAAGCACTCTGGGGCACAGACCGCATCCTGGAGGCTAGCCGATCGTGGTGCTGGCTGGAGACTAGCAGGCTGCAGGCTCAGGAACCCAAGGCTAATAGACTGTGGGTTTAACTGAATAACCATTTGCTAAAAAATGGTCCACTTCATTCCACAATTGTCTCGACTGAACTGACAGAAATTATGGACAAAACTATCAAATAAGATCCAAATCAACAAACCAAAATCAGCTTTAAAATGACCCATTTTCCCTCTAAACCTTCAAGGTTTGCAACAGTAATTGCCGTTGACGTGCAATGTACATGTTCAGCGTTCGCCCCCGCCACTGCCTCTCCAGTGTGTCACAATGCAACGTTTAATGGAGTTTTTTGTTACATGGGCTTAAATGCTGTCCAAAATTCTTTCCATCCATTAAAGAAAGACGTAATGAGGAGGAACTCTGTTTTCGTGGGTTGCAATGTGAAAGAGTCTCTTCTGTTGGCTGTCGGACCGTTAGGGGCACCAGCAAGGACGTCAGGAGGCCAGCGTCACAGCTGAAGGGTGTTAACCGCCACTGCTCATCACTTCAGCTCAGCAACTAAGTGATTTCACTGACCGTTCCCTGTTAAGCCATCATCATTTCATCATCTTCATGGCCGTCATTCCTGTCATCATTCAGGAGAGCGCGGTCAAATTAACTCCACATGAGCTCACTGCTGTGCCTGCACGTAACACACGGTTACGGACCACCACACTCACACGCATAATTCTCCTGCCCGTGCTTGAAGACATACTTTTTATGTTAAGAAAAAGAGTATGCATGTTTTCACTGTTGCCAGGGGAAACGAGGCTCAAACACAGAGAGAGAGAGCAACCACACACACATTCATTCATTCAAACCCAGCCGTACATTCTACGCATACACCAGTGCAGAACATGAGCCAGGCCGGGCGCCCTCTCGGCTTCCACGTTCCCTGGAGAGTCGCAGGCGTGTCCAAGGAGGTTGGTTTTTTTCAGCAGAACTCAGGGTATTTTCCAGCGCTGGCCTCCTCTCCATTAGCCTGGCTGGTCTACAAAGAGGCTCTGGCAGTAAATCCACTGCTCAGCTTGTTATGGCGCAACAGCTCTGACAAGGAAGAAATGTCACAGGGCCCCGCTGCCAGACCACAGCGAACGGCTGGCTAAAGACGTGAACAAGAGCCAAGAGGGGATTCCTGCAACACACACGTCACCACAGCGGAGGTGGGGAGCTGTGGAGGTGTGTGTCGGGGGGGGGGGGGGGGATGCATTATGGATCCAAGCCAGGCCAGAGCCTTTTCCTATGTGGATTCTTGCTTGTGTGTGATGTGTGTGAGTCCATGGTTATATGTCAAAGCGTTTTTTTAAATGTTGGAATATACTTGTGTATGCGTGAAGGTTAGTGCATACATCTATGTGTGTGCGTGAATGGAGGGTATTAACAAAAGGAGGAAGGGATCATTTAATTCAGTGACCCGCCCCAAAACCGGAATAATGAATTACTGAAATGGATAATTCTGCTTTATCACAACTTGGATCATTGGCAATCATTTCTATCAGTAAAAAACAACATTGTACTCATCCAGTCACAAAGGCGAACGTAAAAAAATACTTCCGGCTTAAACTTTGACCTATTATACTCGCGCAGGATCCAAGCTGAAAAGAACTGAAATCATCATTTGATTGGACTATTTTCTGCAGCGGATTAAGCCACATTTTGCGCTCTAATCAATCAAATTGTGACATAGTTAACTGTATTGTTTCTGTATCATATTGCAGACCACGGCAAGAAAAGCCACTTTTAGTTAATAGTTGTGAGAGCAACAATAACAATGGAGATTTGTTTTCAGCCAGTTGTTATAGCTTTAATGTCAGTTGGTAAAATATAGTTTGCCCCTCATGACAGTTCGTAGTGTCATACTCTTCACCACCTTTGGAAGGCAGCAGGTATCTGTTCCATCTCCAGTGTCCGAGACGATGTCACCGTCGAGCCAAAATTACACTCGGCAGATCTACTGGTTACATTTTGCGCAACCAGCATCAGACTTTTGTAAAAGAACAACATAATTTCTTCTTCATGTGTTAGAGAATGGCGCATTGAAAACAGTTCACACAGCTCCACTGAATATAGTGATCCACTTAAAAGAACTCAGCGTACCCTCAGGACGGACTGTAATTTCTGATCCCACCCCGTGATCAGGTGTGCCAACGGAGCTTGGCCACGAAATTACCAAAAGTGTTTAGAAAGTTCCTGACGCACTCTGCGAAGCGCACTTGACTGCGATCTGGCAGTGCTGCTGGGTTCATGAAAATAGAGCCTGCATTGTCCTTTTGTGTTTACAGAGCAGCAGCTAACCAGCAACTTGTGGAGGTAAGGAGTTAAAAACTGAACAGTACTGACAGCAGCTGACAAAAGACAGGATGGTCGTTTGAAACATGATGTGTCATTATTAACATATTGAATAAAAACACCACATGAATAAGCTGTGTGTTTAACAATTATTTTCTTAAATGTAAGTGCAATTCCTTAGCAGATGCATACACACACATAAGTTATGCATTCATTTTTCTCTGCGTGGGAAAATGGACGTGTGGCATGACAGAATATGAGTCTCACGGTCGATGCGTGAGAGTGGACAGCCAAATTAAACATATTTTCAGGATACAGGCTTGGCTGGTAACAGCACAGTCCTGGTTTTGGTGTTTTGCAGGTGAAAACGTTTTGTTGCATCTGAGCAAAATTTTACAGGATAGAAAACTTTTTCTTGAGACTTCTAGAGGCTTTGTTTCAACTATTTGATCAATGTGTTTCAACTCACAGCAGCTTCCACGGGATCTCCTGGGTATTCCACCTGATGAATGTAAAGTCCAATATTCTCTCTCCCTTTAGCTCTGGTTTTGGTCTCCACCAACTCCTGAGAAAATGATCCGTCTCTGTTCTCTGTGGGTATACTAATTTGATGTATCGTATATATAACAATATTGATTTGTGCAGCTTTATCATACAGTATCATCATTGAATTGAATTGCTATTTTTTTTTTCAAAATGCAAAGGGGGAATGCTATCCTACATATGGCTGTGGTCAGTTTTATTGCACCATTTCACCTAAAGCTGAGATGATCACACTTTTGAGGCGGAGGGGAGCAGAAAGAATGCATTAACAGGAGATATTTTACAGCACAGATCCTAGTTATTCATGTTTTGGAAGTCGACCATGATGACTGTTTTAGCAATTGCTGCGCTCGTGCACCACATCCTCACACACACGTACACACACACACACACACACCATGGGTGCTGAGTTACTTCCATATTCCTCCCAGCGGTTGGTTCGGTGTCCAGAAGAGATTCAACAACCACGATATTTATTATTGCTCTGCGTGTCCGTGTGCTCTCGGGGCTTTCGTCCAGCCCCGTTCTGTTAAAGAATCTCATTTGTCTCTGGCAGGGACGGATCATTACCAAAGCCCAGAGCCCCCGGGAGCACTGGAGAAAGGTATTTCTCACTAGCGGTGACTCCAGATGCTGAGGAGCATTTCTCAGATTCACTGTAGTCATTGAATGGTGGCTGGATGGGACCGCTTTTGCCTGAAAAAGGTTTCAACCTGTGTTGTTATGTTTTTCATTTTCCACTATTTGTCTTGTTTACATGTCCGTATCATGACTGCATGAGTTTTAGTTTGTTAATTTCAGTGTTGCCAGTGGATTTGATTGATTCCAATTTCAATCCTGCTAACTGGGTTTCTTATTGAATCATGGTTCCACTTCTTAACAAGATTTTAGAAGGAAAAGAAACATTTTTGATTTAAAAAAAACACCTTCAGGTTCAGCAGTTAATTCTAAAATACACCACCAAAAATGCAAAACACAAGATTCTGAAAGCATGTTGCTTAGCAAATTCCCATCTTTCAGTATTTGGAACAGCTTCCAATTAAAAAGTCGCTCCTCCTTTCTTTTTAGGCTAATACTTTTTTTTTTTATTGAGAAAATTCCAAGTACAAACAAACATGGCTTCTTAACAGCACATCAGAGTTGGAATTTCTCACAAAACTCCCCATGTTGTATACAATTTCCATTCAAATCCACAAAATGAGCAACAGCCCAAATCCCTTAAGATCTCTATTCCTCTCTGTACACTGATTTTCTATTGAGCAATATGTATCTGTAATGATTAACATATTAATTTCCAATCGAGAAAGAACTTGCTCATGGAAAGCAGAAAGTTTTAAACGGTAATGAGCGACAATAAAAACGCATTTGTTTGATTGGGAACAATAAACCAAAAAGAGTGTCATTCTTAATGAAAGATCAAGCCATCCGGTCACGCCATGGCATTATTCTTTATGTAATGACATTTGTTTCTCCATATGAACTTACAATTTACATTACTTATAAACTTAATCATCCTTGTTGCTACGGGTAAGGAGAAGGACGGGTAAATGAGTCTGGATAAACTTTCCATTTTGCAAAATAAAACTCTGTGTTTATTGTAATACATCTCTGCAGACACCTGTTTAGAATTGACTGATACTTGTTTTTATTGTTCCAAATATTCCTATCGTCAGTTGTTGTTTTATCCTTAGAAATAACAATTCCCAAATATGTAACCTCATTCTTAATATTTGTATTAAATGCAGGCAATAATCATGCTTTTCAAAATTAGTTAATAGACTGTAAGGCTAAAGGAATGACTTTCATTTAAAAAACATAAAGTTGTGTCATCTGCCAACTGACTTAGGCTGTCATTATTTGTCTTCCCATCACATTCATCCCTTCAACATGATTGTTTTTGATTAAAATAGATAACATCACACATCCATTATATAATGTTTCAATTACATTTATAAATCTCTCTACAAATCAAAAATGATCCAGAGTTTTTAGTATCAAAAGGATTTGTCACAGGATGTCACAGGATGTTCCACAGAATCAAATGACCAGGGGTCTCATTTATAACCGGTGCGTACGCACAAAACGGGGCCTGAAAGAGGCGTACGCCACTTCCCACGCAAACGATGTGATCTATAAAAACAAACTTGACGGGAGAATATGTGGACCTGTACGGAAACTCTGACCCATGTGTACGAACATTTTGGAGACGCAGTTGGTGAGTTGGTGAATTGAAGCCAGACTGCAGAAATGAAATGTGAGGGATCATTATACATTTAATTTCACCTCATATCACACGTTACTTTACACTTATAGATCCTTTTTACGGTAAACATTCAAACCAGCAGTGTTATTTGTGCTAATGAGCCATAAATATTCCATAAGCACTTTTCACTTCTAAAATATAAAAGTTTCAAGACTCACAAATTAAATTCCGCTCAATATTCGTCAGTGCTGTCTCGCCTCCACATTCCCCACCTACGGAACGCAGAGGAGAGGGCCGGACTGTCTGGTAATAAGGAATGAAATGGTTGTAGAAATCCAACATAACCTCATATAGCGTTAAAGCATTGCAGCACTTTTCAATACTATTACTAATGTAGTCCTCCTACAGTATTTGTGAGTAAAACCCGCTGCAGTGAACACGACTGTGCTGGCATGCTCACGGAGCGCACTGGAGGTTCCGGCGAACACACACTGTGCTGTGTGTGCCTTCTCCAGTCACCTCACACGGCACATTTTCCCTACCTGCTAATACTGTATGGATCGTGTGAATTAGCAAAGTGTGGAAATAAAGTCAGTGACAATCACGCCATATTCTCATTTTGAGTCATAATGCAGGCCAAGTTCACCATAACAAACTAGATGCAGGAAGAAATTGTGTTCACCTATAAAACTTCCATTTCCAAATGATATCCAGGGTGATGGATACCCTAATTGACATGATCATTTTGGCAAGGTGTGGAGCAATTTGTCTGATTGCGGTAAACATCAATACTGCGGTAACACTCGTGATGCCTCTTGATGGATGCATGGCACTGCTAGAGGACTATGTGAATGGAAGGATTTGGAGGGAACAAGTGTTCATGAAGATTTCCTGGTCCATGATGATGACTAGCTTAAAAGACAATTTAGATTTCCTAGAGCTGTGCTGAACTGGGTCCAGCATCAGACAGGCCAACCAGACAGAACCGCACCACCCCAGTACAAATACAAGTACTGACCACTCTGAGGTTTCTGGCAACCGGCTGTTACCAGTGGGAATTAGCTGACAGGTATGTGTTTGATTTGATTAATACAATATTTACCTTTTCAAGGCCCTTTTGGGAATATCATTTTGTTAAATTATATCTTTAGGTCTGGGATATCGCAGCTGCGCCCGAGTTCCATAATGCCTGCTGTCTTGGATGGCATTATTAAAATGAGTTGTCGATACATCAACTTTCCTTACACTGTGGGAGAACAGGCCAACATTAAAAGGCAATTTGCAGCAACGTCTGGTTTCCCAAATGTAATTGGGGCCATTGATTGCACTCATATTGCTATGAGGGCCCCAAATGAAAACAAATATGTGTATGTTAATGGAAAGCACGTCCATTCGATTAATGTCCATGTCGTATGTGACTCCAACATGGTCCTGACTAATGCGGGGGCACGATGGCCTGGCTCAACACATGGCTCCTTTATCCTGACGCATAGCAGTGTAGGGAACAGACTACAGGCGGGCGCTGAGCGTGATGGCTGGATTCATTGTAAGTTATAAAACAACATGGTAGAAATTCTAACCATTCAGGCCTGATGTGTAACCTGATGTGTAACTACACAATGGCATAACTGAGAGTAACTACTCTCAGTTATAACCCACAGATGACAGTGGCTACCCCATCAGGCGTTGGCTCCCTCACCCCATTTCAAAATCCGCCAAATGCAGAGGAAATGCGTTATAATGTGACTCAGTTATGGAGCGTGCCATCAGCAATTGAGGAGGCCGATCTTCAGATGCCTCAGGGGGCAGACTTTTATACCACCCAAAAGAAGTTTGCAAGATAATCAGGGCGTGTAGCGTTCTGCACAATGTAGCGCAGAGGACTGGCATTCCTCCTCCTCCTCCTAACCCACCACCACCACCACCAGCATGAGGGACCCTGACCCACAGCCACCTCCCCGACAACAAGGATATCAACAGGGAGCAAGGGTCCGTGAGGATGTAATGTGGCGTTTGACAGCAAGTATGGTTCACTTTTGTAAAAGATCTTTTAATGTACTTGAAATGTCAGTCAACACAACCCTGTATTTGTGTATGTTCCTCTGCTATCACAGTTATAGTGCCGATTGTGTCCCTTTGACTTTGTAGGACCAGTTCGAACCCGGCCACTTCCAGGCATGCCATGCACACAGGACTCACTGGTGCTGGGGACAGCTGCAGCACCGTCGCCGGGAACCTCCTCGCCATCTACCGGTCCCATCGACTCTGGGAGAACTACAGTGCTGTTCATGTTTTTTCTTTAAATTGTTGTGCTTTTTTCTTTAAATTGTCAAACAGTTGTGTAATAAAATGTGAAACTGTGCTTTACCAGGTTCGTCTGTGATCTCACTCTCAGCCATGTCGGTGTCTCCCTCCTTCTCGGACACGATGACATACACACGTGCCATACACACGTGAGGATATTTTAGAGTCTAGCGGTGTGAGCTCGGGTGTGCTCTTACCCCCACCAGTAGCAGACGTGCTCTGACGATGGGATGCTATATTTCTTTTGGCCTCCACCTTCAGATCAGACCACTTTTTTATTTATCTCCGGCACCGTGATTTCGGTTGCACTCACTCCATTGACAGCTGCAGCAACATGTTGCCACTCACTGCATTTAAAAAAAATGTTTGACACCCACTGTTGTGACCACCAAACAAAATGTCCTTTCTGACCTCCACCTCACCCACAAGTACCTCAACTTTGGTGTCAGAAAAGTTCATTCATGAGGTGCTTTGCATTGACCATTTATGGTTGAATGAGGGCGGGATATGAGGCTGATCCACGTGTGCCCATTTCCATGTGGACTGTGGTTTATAAAGAGGAAACCACCTGCAGGTGTGCGTCAGATTTGTTCTTGGAGTATGCCATTTTTGGCTTTTGTGCGCACGTACACTTTTAGTATGGATCCTACGCACAGTTTTCTAAATGAGACCCCTGGATGTACTCACACCAACACAGGATCTTGTTCGTTCTTTCTCTTCCCGGCTGATAAAAACAGTTGCTGAATAAAACACTTCCTTTTTTCTGGTTTCCCTCACTGTGGGTTGTAGAACTCTATTAGACAATGATCAGATAAAAACACTTTTGAGATTTTACTTTGCGTTATGCATTTTCTTTCTGGGGACTCTCCTGTGTCTCTTCAGGTGCTGCCCTCCCCCGCCTTGCAGCTGCAGAGAGTGGAGGAACGCAGCTGAGTTCAATCACCCATTAGGACCGGGCCAGTTGGCAGCTATTCAGGCTGTGTGTGTGTGTGTGTGTGTGTGTGTGTGTGTGTGTGTGTGTGTGTGTGTGTGTGTGTGTGTGTGTGTGTGTGTGTGTGTGTGTGTTGGTTTGGTCTCTGCTCGGTGATTTCAACTCCCCTCTGGAGGGAACATGCTTTTGTCAGCCTTGTGCTGTGGTCTTTTAGATTTAAGACTTAATTTGTTGCTTTTGTGTCTTCATTTCCTTTTAGAAAGCAGTATTCAGTTGGCTTTGTTATAAGTATTTCATTTTATTGATTATACATTCCTATAGTTTTTTCTTCCTCTGGATGTACTTATCGTTACTCCCCTCATCCCCTGGACTAATCAGTCAATTTTTTTATTCCATTTTCATATAAACATACTTCAATGAATATTCTGTGTATCTTATCAGTTTACTTTTTTATATAACTTCCTATTTAGGTATACAAGTATGTATGAAACTGATTATTTCGTATATATATATTGTCTGCATGAGTCCATCTCAAAAATTAAAAGAATTAAAGGTTGTATTTATTGTATTAAAGACAGTATCTATTGCATTTAGTTTAAATTCTGGATCCCCCAAAATGTCCTAAATATAAATAATTTCATCTTCCTTTATGTTTATTGCCTTTGCAATTCTAGATTTGCTCCCTCGGTTAAGCTTAAACCAGGAGTAACTATTAGCACCCATATTTAAACATATTTAAAGCCTTCAACCATGTTATTTCACTGCAACTTTCCAAATCTAGAAGGCTATGTATCTTCTGATGTCATGTTCCAGTCACCACTCACTCACTGTCTGTGCACACACACATACACACACACACACACACACACACACACACATACACACACACACACACACACACACACACACACACACACTTTCATGCACTCAGAGGCGAGGCATTGGAGGTGATGGGAAATATTAATCCTCCCTCATGTGTAATTGCATTAATTGCTCGTCTGTTGTTCTTTTAGTGTTTGTCTCCCCTGTCAGACCTGACAGCCTGTCTGATGGCTGGGACCGAGGCGCCTGCTGCCATTACAAATACACGCTGCTTATTGCATGCAACACAAAAACTGGAACACACAGTATATGTGCCTTTGAACTGCAGCCAGAGCTTCGTGCATGCTGATTGTTGTGTGTGTTTGCCAAGCAGTAAAACGTGGGCGTCGCTGATACTTTACTCTTTGTCTCTTATAGAAGAGTCTATAGGGTAGGGGACAGACTTATGTAATGACAGTTGTCTCCTGTTGTACTTTGTGTAAGCAATGAAAAACTGCAAGGAAATAAAATAATACTGACAGCAGTTTAGGTTCTGCCTAAACATTGACAAGTGATGGATTTTATGTAAAGCCGTGTTGGCCCTGTTGGTGCCCTCCATCATCAAAGATGTTCTTTCTTCTTTGTTTTATTTCAAGGAACTATTCAGAGATAGTTTTTTTTGCTCTCTTCCCCACAGCTGGATGAGACATCGTGAGTAGTTTTGTAAAAAGGAGAGACTAATTTGGTTTCCACTCCACTTCTGCTAGAAACCTGCTAATCTCAATGTGTGAAACTACTATATGTACATGTTTATATTCCTGTGATGTTTGCTGATGTTCTTCTCCATGTCTGTCCCTGTCTGGAATACAGTATATCTCTATATCAGGAACATCATGATGAATGATATACCCTGACAGATGTGAACTTAGACCATAGACCATTTATAAGAAGTGGACGTAGTCGTCTTGACGTCACCCATTGGTGCTGCCATTTTGAAGCCTAGGGTTTGGCATTTCGGCCGTCGCCATCTTGGAATTTGGAAACCAAACCATATTTGGACAGCGAAGGAGTGACGTAGGGACATCGTATATGGCTCTGTTAGCGGTCATGACCTGTCAATCACAAAGTAGCCCCGCCCGAAAGCATGAATTGCTTTATGGTCTATTTGACTTTAAATGGACCATAATTTACTAAATGAACATCATGCTGTATTGAATACGATTTGAAACTATGGATTGGGACCATAAACTCATGTTTTCAATGTTTACTGAGGTAATAAATCAAGAGAGAAGTAGAGTCATTTTCAGACTTCTTTTTGCAACCAGAGGAGTCGCCCCCTGCTGGTCAGTAAAGAAAATGCAGATTTAAGGCACTGCTGTACTGGAACTGGAGGTTGCTGCCTTGTGTAAACTAACTATTAGTTATAGCTTGCACCTTCGTGCACACTGGACACACTCTGCCTTGCCCCACCACGCAAGCCAAATAAGTAACAGTGCCCTACGCAAACTCACACTTGGCCAGGTTTACAGTCAAATGTGCGTTAGCCAAGAGGTCATACAATTTCCCAATGCGGTCAAGATGGACATCAATCATTCGAGTAGATGACCACATCATCCACATGCACCGAGCAACCTTCCAGATGTCCAACAGCTATGTTATCAGAGTTGGGCACAAGCAGGTAAAGGTGATGCCCAAATGAAAGAAATTGGCTCGGCAATACCATTACTGAACCGATAAAACATCCACTTAATGGGTTTAGAATCCCAAACATCTACATCCAACTCAATCAAATGTGTGTGAGTTGGTGTATTGCTAGTCACACAAGGATATCATTTAATCGAGTCAGCTAGTTGACTGCGCTAGGAAACCTCTGTTTGGCTTAATGAGCCATCCAGATTCTGCAGAAAATATCTGAATTGTCAAGACGCCCATAAAGTACATATTTGTCTATAGGCCTGAAAAGCAATGTCAATAACAAAGTGAAATGCATTGTGTTATTGTGGATTTGTTAGATTATGTGCAGGGTAAAGTATCTCTGTTCATCAGTAGAGTCACCTTTTGAGATATTTGAGCACAAGACTAGTGAGTCAAATACACAATCAAACTCTAACCCTCCTTATCAGTTTTGCTTTCATTACTTTAAGCTGTCATCAATCATGCTCGAACAGATAAAATCATAAAACAAACTACTCATTCCAAAACCGAATGATACAGGACAGGAAAAGAAAAATAAGACCTGATTAATTTGTTGCATCAGTGGATGGATAAATGTAACCAAATGTAGTTGAGGTAAACTGTTTTTCTTTCGAATTACATGTAAGTACTCTGGTCCTTACAAAAAATGATTAGCCCAATCATCTGACAGTTTATCACTTTTCAGGAGTGCCTCACATTGTCCAGTGTCATGCTATAATAACTTGGCTGTTCATCACAGATAGAATCATCAAGTTGAAGAATCTCATGAATCATGATAAGGACTGTCTCTCAGCTATTTTACCATAACGGCTAAACAATTTCTCCCCTCAGATTTAAACTGACTTCATCATGTTCTCGTCACTTTGAGCTTATTTGGTTGATGTTGCCTTTTATTCATTCTCTTCTCAAGATTCATGAGATATTTTGCTTCCTCTAACTAAGCCTTACTGATCTTTATCTCTGAAATGAAAACGTCTGACGGGGTAAGAGAAAAGGCAAGGGAGGAAAGTTTAGACTGGGGCTAAATCTTGATTCATGTTGGTCATTGATGTGTCTCCGCTGTCATCGGTCAGCACTCCTTCACAACTAGATGACGCTCCGTCGTATTGCTCTGAAAACAATGTGACTGCAAACCAGATGTGAGAAGAAGAAAAAAAAAAGGCTTGAGACACAACATCCATGTTGTATTTTTTTATAGTTTTGCCAGACGATTCATGATGATTCACTCTGTTGCTAAATGATGATTCAATCTGTTGCTAAATGTAATCACATTACAATTGTTTCTGTGGTTTTCACAGCCTTTTAATAAGCTATGAAATAGGACGTAACATACTGTGAATCCCAGTTGAGCTTAGAGCGGTGCTCTCTGGTCTGGAGCTCCACTGCTACATAAAAGCCACTGATTCGCTGAGTGACAATTGTGATTCAGTTCCCTTTGAAGAATCTGTATGCAATGCCATATCAAGTTGTGCAGTAATTAGTCTGAAAGGAAAAGTCGTTTTGTTTTGCTGGATTGGAGGAGTCAAAGACCAACATGCACTAGATGATCAGAAAAACCTTCAAAATGCCAGAATACTGGGATATGAATGAGCCAGTTTCTCTTTGTTCGATGTGAACATCATATCCTAAATATGATGAAAACTAGGATAACATTTAATGCCAGCATAGTAGCGTACATTATTAATATGACTGATCTGATATGATGTTGATCTGTCATTAATGGACATCACCTCAGCAGTGCTGCTGCTCCTACTGTACAAACCCCTAACACACCGTCCAGTAACAGTAACAGACTCCCTATTTTTCTCAGACCCTCTCTCGTATGAAATGCATTTGAAATATTTTGTTATTTAATATTTGTTGTATATTTTGCATTTGTTATACTTAGCCACAAATACACACACACACACACACACACACACACACACACACACACACACACACACACACACACACACACACACACACACACACACACACACACACACACACAAATGGGAGAGTGAAAGGAGACTTCAAGAGAAAAAAGGGAAACATTAAAGATAATAAACAAAATAAATGAAATACATGTCTATGCTGTGCAATATTATGTAAACTCATATTGAGTGATGACTAGAACTGAGGTTTGCTGGATCCTGTGTCTCAGGCTGTAGAAAACAGGAGATGAATGGATTATTCATCCATGAGCATCATGGATGTAGTAATATTACAATTACTTGTTAAAATAACAATTTTTAAAAAGTTCAATTTGGTTAGTGCATAATGACAAAATGTTGTACTGGATGGGACTTGTGACTTCTTAAACTCGTTACTGTAAAGGCTAATTTCAATATAATATAAAAATATGCAGACAGACTGCAATGTAATCTTACATTTTGGAAATGTAATCCCAATCATTATGGAAAGAAACCTACAGAGAAATACAACTTTTTTCTTTACCTTTCACTTGATCTGGTCTGTCTGTTAAAGTCTCACTCTATAATTTTTTGTTGCACCCAAATTTGTCGAAATCATCTAAATATTGAGCCATGGCATTGAAATTCTTTGAGATAACACTAAACTAAGCTTTCTGCTCTCCAACAAAGAGAAGAAAACATTTTGTTTCTCTGTAGGGTTCTTTCCATAATGTTGTCAGACATGTCTAATAACAATCTGAGCCTGTTGGTGGCAAAATCATGCACTTTTAGTGGACGTACATTGAGGAGTTACCCCGAGCGATTAGGCTACAGCCCGTCTGGCAGCTGCCGTCTGCAGCGTTCACCTTCAATGTTGGACCAATTAAGAAAATGTATTCCCCATTAGTCACTTAGACACAAAAAACATGGGATATATGGTCCAGGTTAAAAAAATACCAAAGAAACCCTTTAACCTGAGACTTAGAGATTAATCTGAGCCTCCCTTCAAGCTGCAAAACAGTGGCTTCGTCTCAGCTGTGGTGAAAAAGAGCATGTATAACAGACAGTGCATTAGATTTAGTTTGTCAGTAACTGCTGGGCTCACACGTGCATTACTCTCTCTGTTGCTTAACAGTATATGTGTGTTTGTGTATGTGTGTGTTTGTTTGCAGGCTGAGTGTGTCTTGCAGGAATGCACTGGCTGCAGTCTAGACAGCTGATCCCCCGTCCATCCACTCCCAGGATCCAAAAGACCAAAACTGTTGCAACACTCTAAGGTTTCCTCAAAAGTGGTTGACATTGTCTGAAAAAAAAGGAGCGGTTCATTCAGACTTGATCAAAGCCACTCTGTGAACTATACAAACTGACACATTTAAAGATCCCCCCCCCCCCCCCCTCATGTCTCCTATGTTTTTGTTCACGTTGTGTGTTCACGTTGTGTGTTCACGTTGTGTGTTCACGTTGTGTGTTCACGTTGTGTGTTCACGTTGTGTGCGCATGTGTTACGCAGTTTCACAGAAAAGCTTTACTTTATTGTCACGTTAACATTGTATAGTCGGCTTTCATTTTGAGAATTACCTGTAAACATCTACTCAGACATGAACCAGCAACCCTCTCTCCTACTGTAGAAACATTGAGGCCGGCTCCGTGGGTAGATACAAACGGCTCATTCTAAGGTTAACGTAAAGACAACGATTCTTACTTTCAGGGGATGGAACACTAAAGAAAACATACTTATTAATATTATATTCCATTAAAAACCCCTAAATGTTCCACACTGTTCCTTTAACAGTAAAAATCAATTCAGCAACTGACCACTCATCTTTACAAAAGTCTCATTTGTTTGGCACATCAACATGTCTTGAATAGTGATTTTGTAACGAAAGCTCAATTTTCTAATTGTTTTCATGTTCCGCCTTCCGAGTCTTCACTTTTGTGCTTTAATTCAGATATGAGTCATCATGTAAAATAAACCAGTTTTAACGGTGAGGATTTATTTTTAGGTCAGCACAACGTGCAGTGGTTGTACCTGCATCGCCTTGGTATGAATGTGTGTAATTGTATGAATCACGGTGTGCTTATTCAAGTATGAATTAGCTGGAACCGGTCCAGTCCTGTGTCATCCAGCTCATCAGGGCTGTCCTGATGGATCACTCTGATGGCGTGACTGTGTTTCACTAACATTCTTTTTTTGTAGGTGCTACCAAACCACTTCATAGGTAACTGAATCCCAGTTCTAGCTGCTGGAACTGTCATACAATATAGAAGCATTATCCTTCTCAACTGTCAATCAAGGTAATATTTTCAACAATGATTAGTGTGAGCAACTAGGTTTGTTACTATCGAGTTACAGAGAGGCCTATTGAATTACAATGATTGTAATTAATTTATCAATATGTCCACCTACACAAAGCAGGGAGCCAAGGATCACTAAACGTAGTGCATGCTTAAGTGGACTACAGTTGTGAAGCCTCGAGTTCAGCAGTTCATGCCATCGGCGTCTTGGTTTTTGTCTGTCGCCCATGTGGGGTTTTTTCAACCAGAAGTGACACAAGACGGGGAAGTTAAGTACAACCGAAAGTTAATTAAGATATTTTTGGAATTTAAAATGTAACAATTAATTTCCATGAACTGAATACACACTGTGAAAGGGTTTAAACTCTAGGACGAAAATACACTCCCAGACCACCGTGGTAGCGACCTGTCAATCACGAGGTAGCCAGTAAAGCATACTCTGCTTTATGCTCTATTTGGCTGTAAATGGACCATAATTTACTAAATGAACACCATGCTGTATTGAAGAAGACTTGAAACTAGCGATTAAGTCCATATACTTACTGTATGTGTACAATGTTTACTGAGGTAATAAATCAAGTGAGGAGTAGAGTCATTTTCTCTCAAATAAGTACTGGAGCATGGGATCAACAAACCTAAACCTGAATCCAACCACCAAAACAACAAACAACGTTATCGTTAGTTCCATCATGGAGCACTGGAGCTAATGACCACTAAGGACGCATGGTGATTTACATTTTCATTAACAACTTGGAATGAAAATGTTCAGAAAACGGCAGCATCCATCAGAACTCCGTCCCACCTGCTCTTTTCTCCCATGAATAACACTATTACAAGAGCACGTTCTGGCCGTTGACACGGTGCTGCAGCATCGTGGGATTGCACACAATGACATTTATAAGTTGTAATGGTCTCAGTGACGGACACACCAAGAAAGCATTACTGGTTAAACCGCAGGTACGCTCGCTATGCAGACAGCAGATGATTTGTAACGCTACTGGCTTTGTCCTGCCGGCGTGACCCGCTGCAGTCTACGAGGGAGCTTTGTGACAGAAATATGCTGCAGCTCGTGGGAATCTACTACTGACGGAATGTGGCTATGCAGAAGAACTTAGGAATCCTAAACATGCAGCTCACCTGAACAGCGCACTCACTGCAATAGAAAGGACTAGAACAAACTGTCTTACAGGCCTCTATCACTCCCTGTTCAGATGGAAACGCAAGAAACATGTTTAACTTCCTCTTGATTCTGGGGACCCAGCCAGAGGTCCTCAACTGAAAGAGCGGTCAAGGGGTTCTGTTTCCACTGCTTACTCCAGTGGGAACGTGGAGCATATTGACTTTAATGGACTTATTAGCACATGTTAGAGGAATAATATTGTCTCAGCGTACTTCAAAGACTAGAAAGAGAGTCCGGTTTCAGCGGTCTGACTGTTGGTGACGTTGTGGTATCAGGGGAGGCAACATGAGAGAGGATGGATGGAGTGAGTGAGGGAAGGAATACAACAGAATAGAGCATACTGTAGAAAACAGGATGGGATCAAGCATTGACCCCTGTGGCACATCACTTTTGTGGGGAGAAAAGAACAATCGTTGGACAGTTACGAGATAAACCGCAAGTGCAGTTTTTAATATCCCCTGAGCCTTTTCAGTAAGCTATTGTGATCAATAGTGTCAAATGAAGCACTGATATCAATCCTTAAAAGATAATGAGGAAAATTAAGAGAACCATTGACCAGAATTGATCTTTATCCAGACAAACTCTACTGTTAAATCTGGGGAAAATCTTCTCAGTCAGACTGCGGGAATGGGGTAGTGTGTGTGTGTGTGTGTGTGTGTGTGTGTGTGTGTGTGTGTGTAGGTGTGTAGGTGTGTGTGTGTGTGTGTGTATGTGTGTGTGTGTGTGTGTGCCTGTGTGTGTGGTGTTGAGATGGGGATGGACAAGACTGGTTGGGGTCTCAGCCTCAGAGCAGCGGTGACTTTATTAAACAAACCTGATGGTCGGAATTTGTTTTCTGTAGCCCCTCTCTCCCCACTCCACCTGCTGTCTGGGAATGTTCACCAGCTGTGGGAACACACGCACACACACACACACACACACACACACACACACACACACACACACACACACACATCATGCATGTCAGACTTGTGATAATAAATCAAAAAGGTTCGTGCATTTACAGTCCCACGACGGATGGAAATTTTGAAAACCAAAAGGGTTTCTTATTTGCTAAATCATCGAAAAAACATTTAAAAACAGCACTTTGTCATCACTCAGCACCTGAATAATTGCTGCCTGTTTTTGTCTTTGAATTTCAAAAAGCCGGCAATCATCTGTATTGTAAACTAATCAATTCCATATAAAAACATGTAACAACATGTAACATGTGCTCGGCCTATATATATATAAGAAGTGCTGTTGAATTCAAAGTCTATTTGAGGGTATTCATATCCGTGCCATTTTTATGCCATTTAAATATCTGAAAACATTGATAAATAATAACAAATGGTGTATACAGTATATCTTAGTTCTATATTTTTACTTAAATGGAAGATTGATTTTTTTGAAAATCTTTTTCAATCTTGATGTTTATTTTTTGTGGTATTCTGTGTTTATATGTGTGTATGTGTGTAAAATAATAAAACAAAAGTTCTATAGAATTCAAGATATCCAATTTACATTTAATGTGACAGATTAGCATGTTCACATATGGCATTTATGTCTTCAGTATCTGGATTTAAAAAATAATGTTTTTAAATTTGACCATTCTACACTGCAATAAATTACTGAGGAGCTTTTTTTATGACCTCAGTATTCTTAAAAGTCAAGTGACAGATAACACGTGTCATCTCTGTTCAGTCTGGGCCTTAAGGTTGGTGGATTCAAAACCAATCACCCACAAAACAAAAATGAATACATATTATATATGTATTTTAATATCAAAGCAGTTTTACAGTATGCTACCATTTTAAACCAGCCTTCACAGGTAGAAGGCTACATTGTGTCAATGTTGTTTCCCCAGGCCTGCTTGTATATTCAGGGGCAGTTGCCTGAAGAACAGTAAAAACAAACACATTCCTGTGCAGTTGTAACAGGTGTGTGCAACTACTGGTAGCTTGGTAGGAAGGCCACAGCCTCCACAGCAGTATCACAACCTGCAAACACTGGTAGCCTGTGTGTTTTCCATCAGATGACTGTGATTGAACAGGAGACATCAGGTCTTTGATCCCAGCGCTGTCCCACCTCTTAGTGTTATTTCCCCCCTAAAAGTACTGAGAGGCATGGTTGGAGGTAAGGAATTACATGTACCCTTGTTACTGTAACAAAGTCAACAAGGTTTGTTTTTATGCTTTTTTATACCAAAATTCTACTTTAAAGCATATATAAGTATTGTACTTCGCTTTGATGTTTACTGCTGTGAGAGGTGCAGTTGAAACTGGTGCTTTAGTATTGGTAAAAAATAAAACAAAATCAATTTGTATAATTAACAACTACTTTAATGCACCACTTGGCAAGCACAATAATGTGACAGCAAAGCCTCATTCAGCTCGACATGATCCCAGTGAGATAGAGAGACAGAGTGGACTGGTTACAGTGAACTCTAGTGTATTACACATTATGCAAAACAAGGTTACAACCTTGTAACTTTTGTAGCTCTCTTTTTTTGCTGTAATGTGTGTGTTACAGCAAACACAGCTTGTTCACTTTTAAAAATGTAACACAGTAATGTTAACTCAGGGTACAGTTTTACTGGCCTACTTTTATCGAAGTACATTTTCACAGAGGTAATGGTAATTGAGTAGATATATTAGTACTCTTTCCATCCCTGCTGAGGGGACAGAGAGCGTGTATACTTTTATTCACACAATTCCAACTACTAAAGAAACGGCCATGGAAATTTCTCCAGGTTGTTGAAACAAAAAGGCGACAACCCCCAAAACCACTGAAAACCTGTATAGGTGTGAACACATTCACCATGCTGTGGGAACACACTGCCAAAAGTGGCTAATGATGTGCATCACATTCTCATCTTCTCTGGCACTCTTTCAAGGTGGCAGAGTGAGTTTCAATGACAATACCATTCACTACATGCATGGCTATGAAATTATAGAAGCAGAGGATGTCTCGCCCAGATGTTTGTTCCAGTGTCGGTGTTGAGGAATGTACGCAGTTGCCACAGGTCTAAACACTGCCCACTCTCTGTGGTGTGGAAGGGTTTTCATTCCCATTACAGGATATGTGTGCGTCTGGCTCAGAGTTCCCTCTGTGTATATGTCTGCGTATGGCATTATTACCAACTACCAACCCACTCTTGCTGTCTGGTGTGAGGCGTGACTCATAACACACACAAACACATACTCTCACACACAAATACCACTTCTAGAACAGTGCAATCGATGCACATCAAACCTACTGTATGATGTGTATTATCGTAGTAAAATATCATAACCAACACTATTAAATAAGTGATGCTGAAAAGCTGCAAAAAAATAAATGGACTGAAACAATGAGTCTTGTTAAGTTGACTAAAGAACATGAATAAATACACATTATATATGATATATGCAGGGTATACATGAGTGGTTAGCATCGCAAGCATTCCCCTTTCTGCTTACATAGCTAAAGGTTCTACATGGATAATCATACCATCATTAAATCATCGCGATGTTGATTCTGAATTATGGTAAACAAATGACACCATGCTTCAATGCTACACTGCTTACAGAAATTGAGCCAAACAAAAACGAGTTGGAACGCTTATCTGGCGACAGCAATGTGCTTTCCTGTGCTGTGACAAGTGTGTGATGAAGCATTCAAGTTCAAAAACCTCACCGCTGTGAGTCCGAGACTTGCCGTTAGTCGGTTTAGTTTATACGGAGGTGAGCCAGCCACGGTACACATAAAAATGGCCGCCGCTCTGACCATCCTGCTATGTTCATTTGAAAGGTAAATGCCCAGTTTTACTGTGCTGTTTTAATGCAGGAGCGTACAAGGGAAAATATAGCCAGTTGCAGACTGTAGTGGAATATGCAAAAAAAGATGGAATTAATCACTTTTGAAATGACTAAGTAGTACAATATACTGTAGTGTATTAATTGCCCCTGGTCACAACAGAACACGAACCAACCAACATGTGCAGTGGTGTGTGATCAGCATGCACAAACCACAGTCTCCTGTTTACTTTGCCAAGGAAGCATACATTTATTTGATGTACATATATATATTTATATTCATTTCTCATAGCTCTATTCTTTCCATGTTTTTACAGTCTGTGAGTTCATGTGAACAGTATGTGTTGGAAACGACCAAACCTCTAAGTCATATCCACACCATGGTGACCACATGTCATCAGCTTCAGTGCCACTGTTTTCAGTTTGTCATTTGTGAGTCATAAGTGAGTATTTTCAGGTCCTCTGCTGTTTTCCCTGACTGAGGGGCCAGTCTGCTCTCTGATCCAGTCTTTCCCTTTGGTTTCCAGGTTCCGTTTAGCACACCGCACTACCCCTGCTTTCACCAAATTATGGTTTTAGTGAGAGCTGCTTTCCCCCCACTTCACGCTGGTTTGACTTAATAGCAGTGCCATTTTTATACACTGCTGAGAACAGTAAAAGAGACGATGTGAGAGAATACAGGAATTGTCAGCCTTGGTATTCTATAACTTTTGTATGTGTGAATGAGTGTCTGAGTGTGAGTATCTGTATGAGCACATCAATTGTACAATTAATTGTATTAGAATATCAACATACATGCCCTGTATCAAGCGATTGGACCGAGTTTGAGTTATGGCAATTAAAATGCATCTTAATGTTGTGGCTGCACTGAGGTACAATATCAGTGATCAGAAGTAATTCTGCAAAACTCTACACAAAGCCTTAATACTCCATTTGCTGTCCAAAACTAATGACCATTGACTAATGACAGGAACCATTAAATTAAGTTTATTTTGAAGCAGATCTGGATCCTGATGCAAATTCCATCATTAATAATGTTGAGCATCATGTAGTAACTGGCTTCATTGTCGTTGCGTCATAAAATGGGAGAACTGCCATGTGCTGGAATGTGCTGTAAAGTTTATATTCGGGTTGCTGGCCTTTATTGAGAGTTGGCAACAAGCTAAAAACATCCTCCCTCCAAACGTCTAAACCACAAACCGGTTCAGACAGCAGAGGAGAACACTCAGTGTTTTGTTTACCTTTGACGGCTCACCTGAGATGAACTTCATCGAGTCGTACCTCTGTCACAATTATTGGAAGATTCCCTCCCCTCTGACACACTGTGCAGGTATGTTTTTTGTTCTGCAGCTGGCATGGTAATCCCTCTGTGTCTCGCCCCCCACCCCTTCGGTCAAAAACACTGATTGCAGGAGACAAACATCTGCCATTTAGTGCATTGCTTTAATCCCAGGAACTTTAAAGTTGCACTTGTAAAACAAAGAGCTGATCACACTGTCAGACAACCACAGATAAGATTGTCACCATTATGATTATAATATGAAGGCTGAGGTAAAGTGGTAGATGATGCTGACTGACCGTGTCACCCCCAAAGGCACTGAAGAATAAATATGCCTACCTGTTGGGTACCAGGTGTATCCTGGGTAGCAATCCAACAGTTGGCCAACTTTGATAGCAATCTACAAATAACAGTGTACCAATGGTGCCATGATACACACATTCAATGAATGAATGAAGGGTCATTTTATGCAAGTCCAAACCTTTTCTCAAGTCTTTGGTCAAGAGTCTAAGATAAAGCTCAAGTGTCTTTTTGGAATAGTAAGTGTTACATCCGTTATGCATCAGGTTAGAGATAGCCATGTTGCGTACTGCCAGCGTTTTGAGAAAGTTTATATATAGGCTCCCATTTCGAGCTCTTCTTCAGTTCTTCATAGACCTACAACGAGAGAGGATGGAGGTAGCTCTTCTCCAACATGCATGCGCAGTTCGTATGCTGCCCATACGCTGGTCTTACGCTGGCCATTCGCTGTCCATACACTGGCGATACGCTATTCATACGCTTCTCATAGGTTCAATACGGTAAGTATACGAAACATTCTGTATTTTCAAGGGTTTTTTGTGCGTATGGAAGTTTTTTGGGGAATTTGCATACGCAACTCATACGTTTTTCTCATACGCAATAGTGTGACAGGGCCCTTAAGAATTAATGATTACATATAACAGATGGAGGATGTCAATAATTGTCTTCTGTGCAGTTATTCTATTTTAGCTAATAGATACAAGTCAGATATCAGATTAAGGCTATGAGAGTTTAAAAAATAAAGGGCTGCAGAGAGGTAAAGCAAAATAAGTGGTATGTATTTACTGTATTTTATCACCGTGGCTTGCTTCCAGGCAGTAGCTGCAAGACATGCACCTGTTAACACATGTTGACTTGCTTCCCTGCACAGTGGGAAAGAGTGAGGAAGACCAAGAACAACACACATGGGGAGAGAAAAGAGGAGGTGAAGTTAAAATGGGAGGCCACAGAGGGAGAGTGATCTAAAATAAAATAACACTATGTACTGATTAGGCCAACAGCGGCGCAGTGTAAGTAAGTGAAATCAAAACGGCACAAACAAAACAACAAAATGTCGCATGAGGTTAGTGATCTGATGCAGCCTGAGGGCTTACACACTGCACATGGGAGTGTGAGAAGAAGAACACATTTTTCTTCCACCACGGGCAAACTTCAAACTTGAGCTGCAGCTGTGTGTGGTTCATTCTCAACCAATGTAAGCCTGTGGTCTCTTTTACAGTTGCTAATATTAGTTTGGTATATGAACCCACTTAGACTTAGATTTTTAGATGCGTGTAGTGTATTTTGGCTTGTTTTACACAAGGACTATTCAATGTGGGGCTGTGTACGCAAAACACGGGGACCACAAGGGTTGAGGGTCAAGTTTAGTAATAGTGTTTGATGTCAATTCAAACCAGATTGCCTTTTTAGTTTAGTGTGATTTCAATTTTTGTCGTATTTATTCTTGTTATTATCTACGCAAGATGTTCCTCGTTGCCAGTGTTTTGGTACATTTTGTAAAAAAAAAAAAAAAAGTATGGTTTATATTTTGTACTACCTTGTCATTTGCAAATGCCTTCATCATTTCAAGTGTTGATTGTTACTTTGTTCTGAAGTAAACTTTACTTTGTAAAGAACCTTGCATTCTACCTCACCTTGTTTCCTGTGTCTGCGCCTGAGTCTCTGCTCTACCCCGAAACCCTCACAGAAACCCGTGAACCCTCACATGGATGTTAGAATTAAGTGTGCATTGATAGATAAATATACAATAAACATTCCAATTTATATAGTTGATGATCAATTATACTATCAAATTATGGTATTGACAGAATATTAGGCCAATATATATATTTACGTCATGTTTTTTTTATAATAGCATTGACTTGGAATGAAGTTGGTTCAATTTTAGAAAAAACAGCTTTGATGCAGTTTAACTACTTCTATGTAAGATAAATGTAAGGGTAAATATACATACCTAAAATATGTGTGGAACGCAGATCTTCAAAATCAAGATATCCTGTGGAAAATTGTTATTCATATTTCAGGAAGTTGGAGAAATCAAGACCTTGTGAGAAACGTGTTTTCAGCCACCAACTGTCACCAAGAGGAGCTGCAGCTTATGGCACTCCCCCGGCATTGATTTGTAGGATCTGTTTGGAAACACTTATACATCTATATTTTTTTGCTTTGTCATTGCTAACAGAACACTGAAAGAAAGTGAAATAAGTTGCGCTTGGTTGCTGGAAACGCCCTTCATGCCAGTTCATTTAATTTAGAAAGCAACAAAAGCAAGTAGTTGGAAACTGTCACTGATCAAAGGCGATCCAAGAGAAAACATGATAAATCACAAGTCATGTTTCGCATTTCTCAATGCCGATGAGACATGGATATGATCGGTTATTAGCATTCGATTGATTCTGCGTTTTTGTTTCTCTTCTGCCTGAGCTACTTGAGCTTTTTACTTTTACCACCAGTGTATTAAGCTCTCTTTAACTTTTCTCCAAGCACTTGCACAAAGGATGATCTCAGATGTTCATATTGGCATATCGGTACACCTGTTGGGTTACATCTATACCCTAACCTGTTTCATCTGATGCAACCTGATGCAATACACATTATTATTCCCTACCCTACCCTTAAGCATAGTTAATTTGCCATAACTATAATCTGTTCCTAACATACCATACCGTAGATGCCATGTGCAGGTAGTGTAAAAAGCACAGATTTTAAAATCTAATTGGGGTCTTTTTTTTTCTTCCCTCACTTTGGACTCAACTTTTTCTTAACTGTTTTAAAGCAAATACACCGCAAAACAAAAACTGTCTGTCACTCTGATGAACAATTAATCAGACATATTTCACTACTACCTCCATATGCACTATCACCTCAATTCCACTGTCATTGTTGTTGTACAGGTTTATGTTCACATATATATATATACTTTTGGATATATATTTATATTGTACATAGTCTTTAAATGTTTATACTTACATCTTGTTGTCCTTGTCTTATTTTAATTTTTTTCTTGTTTATTTGTAAACGTTGAGACCAAAGTGGAAACCGGAGTCAAATTCCATGTATCCAATAAAGCTGATTCTGATTCTAAAATAAAAGGGATTTCTAGGTAGAGTGAAGACTATAAAACAACTTTTAGTCCATCACATTGAAATATATTTAAAACATGTGATCATACTATCTCACTGTGCAGTGGTTCCACAAGGAAACGATCCCCTAACGCTGTCAGTGGTTCACTCTACCCACAGATTCACACAGATGTGATACATTCGATTTTATGTCTTTACCGCTTACAGTGAGGACCCCTCACTGCGCCTGCTATTGATTCAGCTCTGTGCCCTGGTGTTTGCCATGTGACTCACAGGCAGAACAGGCATTAATCAGAAACCAGCCGTGGGAGATGAAGACATTTAAGAGTCTGTTGTAAAAGTCAATCCATTCTTAACCCTCTTGTGTTCATGTATCATGTTTGACAATGTGTCACAATAGCTCCTGTGTCAAGGAACTCACTGAAGGATGTAGAAACGCTCTCTGTCTAACTTATTTAACCATGGGGGATTTATAAGAAAGCCCGCTGTTTGTGGGTCTTTAGCGAAGACGCTTTTAGTCCGCCTGTGTCACATTTGACTCTCCTTCCTCTGACGGAAAATAAAAAGTAGCCAAGCTGTTATGCTAGCCTACACTTTTGAGGATGTTTTTTTCGCCACAGGAACCTTTCCAGAGGATCAAAATCCTTTTGAGGAAATAAGGAACTTCACTTGTATTTTGGTCGGAGGAAAGAGGGACTACATTTAGTTCCTCTGGGGAGCCCTGGTGGTCTAGGGGTAAGGGCTCAGACCATGAACCACATCATCCCCAGGTTAAACCTTCTCCCATATATCCCTCTCTTCATTTCCTGTCATCCGTCCACTGTCAACTCTCAAAGTATGGGGTTAGAACTTTCTGAGGTTTCAGGAAATATGGAGTTAAAACTTTAGGGCCACAGATAAGAAAAGGCCCTGTTCCTGCTGACACTCTAGAGACAGACAAGAGCCCTGCATTCTGAGAGCCAATTGGAGTTCAAGGAGATCAGACGGGTAGGAAGAGGCCTTCCCATTTAGAATTTTGTAGGTCATCAGAAGCACATTAAAGTGTGATATGACATCTGTCTGGACAAGTAGCCAATGAAGGAAAGCTAAAACTGGTGTAATATGGTAAAATGTTCTAGTTTTAGTTGGGATTCTAGCTGCAGCATTCTGAACATCTTGAAGACTTTTAGTACTGGCACACGACAGGCCTGACGACAAGATGTTTCCATAATCAAGTTCTGAATGATACAAAAGTGTGAATTAGGATCTCTACATCGACCATGGATAAAGGTGACCTGATTTTAGCTATGTTGTGTGAAAGAAGTCGGTCTGATTGTTATCTTTAATGTGCTGATCAAAAGGGTTGTTTTGAAAGTAACAATTCTTAAGTGTCAAAATTGTGCATATCACACTGTTAAGAATGAATCGATCTAACTGCTGTCTGTGTCAAACTGGGCCAATGACAGGCATCTCAGTTTAATCTGAATCGAGGAGCAAGCAATTGTATGGTATCCAGTCTGTCGCAGCAGACAAGCAGGCCTTAAAATGATAATTTGGGAATGATCATAACTTAAACAGGAATATACAGTTGAGTATTGTCGGCGTATCGGTGGAATTTAATTCCATGACATTGTATAATTTGGCAAAGAGGTGAAATATATATATATATATATATATATATAGAAAAAAGCAGAGGGCCTGAAAACCGGGCACTGAGGTACTTCAATCGATCAAGGGGTATACAATGATCAATGGTGTCAAAAGCTGCCTGAGATCCAGTAGTAAAAGCACCGAGATGGAATCTGAATCCATGGTGAGCAGGAGATCATTTGCAACTTTAGTAAGCACAGTTTCAGTAAAGTGGCAGACTGAAAAGGTTAAAAAAAGATCCCTGGTGAATATATGGGTTAACAGTTGTTGGTACACCACTCTTTCTAGCACTTTTGAAACGAATGGAAGGTCAAAGATTGGTCACTTATTATTCAGAGACTCTAGGTTTGGTTTCTTAAGAAGTTTAACCGCAGCAGTCTTAAAGCTATAGGCAGGGGCGGACTGGGGGAAAAAAGTGGCCCGGGAGTTACTGTGTCAGATCGGCCCACTCGGTATTTTTTCTCTCGCATTAATGCATAGTTTATCACGCGTTAATACATGGAGCAGACATTTTTATCACAATGTTTTTAGTGTATAGGTTAAGGACTGTGGTCTTTATAGCAATTTGATTCTTTGAAGACTTCATAAAGATATTTAACTTTCACATCTGAAGTTACAAGAGCTCTGCTCTGTGAAGTCTTTCCTTGTCTCTCCCCCATGTGTCACGGTGTGGGTACATCGCACTGGTGAAATCAGAATACCCTTATTTGATTGGCTAAACTGCATCACGTGACGTGATTTACAACGCATTGGTCGGTGTTTTTTTTTCGCAAGTGTTGAGTAGGCTAGAGCAGTGGTCCCCAACCACCTGATAGATGTTTTATTTTGAAAAATGACCGGATTCTCTCCCAATTTCATCCGCCTGTGGCTCTTGACACATGTCAAGACGCTTGTCTCGGTCACGTGATACGTTAATTAAGCCCACAAGTTAGCGAAAATGACTAAAAAACTTTTGGAGAGCTTCTTTGCAAAGGGGAAAAGCCCACTAAGGAGACAGAAGAAGAGCCTACAACTTCCAAGAAAAAGAAAGCTTCATTTAACAGACAATCAGGAGTCTAATTTAAATATCAGGAGTAATTCTGACGCGCCAAACCCACTCTGCATAATATGTGACGACAGAGGAAGAGGAAGATCAGCTGCTGGAGATTGTAAATGACGGTGGGTGGCCTTAAAAGTATGTTTGAGACAACAACTCTGCTGGTGTTTTGGATTGACATTTAATAACACCTAAAACAAAGTTAGACTGACGGAAGAGATTAGATGAGTAAAGAAGTTGGAAACCATGAGTGTGAATACAGATCGCGAGGAGTAGTATAAATGTCAGTCAGTGATTATTGACTTTGGGTATTTAGGTATTAGAGGAAATTTAACGTGTTCCGTGAAATATAGAATATAGTCGGTGCCGGCGATGTCAGAGGGAGGTCCTGTTGGTGATGGAGGTGGGCCGGTATTGGACCATCCCAACCCCGTCAGCCTACCGGGGAAATCCCCGGTATCCCCGATGGCCAGTCCGCCCCTGGCTATAGGGGACAAGACGAGGTGTAAGAGATAAGTTGACAATATTAATATTAAACAATAAAGGTCCCATATGGCCAAAAATATTTTTAAAAAAAGCTCAGCTGGTAGTAGCTAAGCTTTTTTTAAAGATTTTTTAAGTTGTCTGCATCCGGACCAGTTTAAAAAGGAGCAAGATAAAGAAAGAGCAAGAGTGTTTAGAAACAGGTTCAGAAAGATGCATCAATAGTAATTTCTTGCTGTAAATGTTAAATCACTATCTCTTTGAATAAAGGAGTCTAAAACAGAGATACCATAAGTTTTTTTTTTTTTATATTTTGAAAAGTTCAGATAAATTGTGTTTCATAGAAGATGTCATAGATTACAGCTGACCCTTTCCTAGGACTAGAATTAGAATCAATATGGTAATATAGACCATATGCACACTTTTAAAACCAGGCTCTGTAATTCATGTCTTCCAGATATCCCTGATTAGTTGGTGAAATTCATGTCAGTGTTTTTCAGACAGTGACTCACACTTTGCTCGAACTTTTAAGTCAGGTTTGTATGATAACCAGCTTAAAGCTGTTATTATCAAGCAGAGTTGACTGCGCTTGCATGGATACAGTGCACTTAATGTCATCCTCTCCGATTCCTGACATTAAACATATTTCAGAGGAGCTTTTGTGGTGGATATTATTTGCTTTTTCGAGCTCCAGAAACGTGCAAGGTTTAATGCTTTGACGAGACGACTAAAAGAAAGAGTCTGTGCCACATGTGGGGTCTCCCCTCCCCCACCACCCTCCTCTCTTTCTAGAACTGTGTCTATTTTTGGCATTTGTAGATGTCATTATGTGGTGCGGGTGCTCTATATTTACTTTCTCTTCTCCACAAAAGTTGTTTTTTCACCCCCCTCTCCCCCGGCGAGGACTTTAGAGGCACCAAGGCCGACACTGTTATTTGAAAAAAGGGGGGAATCATCTGTAAATTGCATGCTGGTTTGTGCCTAATCATAACAACTCGATGTAAATAGATTTGACTCAACTTTCAAGGTTTCTTTTTGTCAACTATGGAAAAATTGAAGCCCCTGGCCTCACGTCAGGCACACTCGCACTGAGCCAAGGATGTTTAAGTGAGTTCAAGTATAGCCATTGTACAACAATCTACAATGAAGTGCAGTTGTAGTATTTTTATACAACAAAAAAAAGAGACCATTCCTGTAGTGCATTTTTTAAATTTGCATTAGGAGGAATATAAACAGCAGAAACAAAACACTGGTGAATTCTAGGAAACAATGTCAGCAACTCTGACTAAGTTTGAGCACCAGGCATCACCGATACAACATAGAGTCCGGCCCCCAATATCCCACCAGAGTCCTGCGCTCTGTCGGCGCGGAACACACCGATGCTGGATGCCACTGTGGAGCCAGTCTCTGATCTCCCATTGCTGGGGAGTCCTATTTCATCCGTTTCGCTTCCCTGCGAGCGGACAGCAGCCAGGAGCAGGCCGGGTAGTGGGACATGCTTGGGTCCAAGTTGGGCCAGCCAAGCATTTATCTCGGCCCTCTTCCCCGGGCGGTCACACCGCTCTCTGTGGCGCTTGGTCCAAAAGTGCTTTTTGTCATAGGCCATACGTGCTCTAGTAATAATGACGAAAAGACCACAAAAATGCCGTGAAGTTCATGGGAGCTACTGGCCACCGCACCTGCACGCCCCGTCGTGACAGTCACTCTCAGAGCGCCTTGGTAGCCGAATGGTTCTAGCCACACAACCGCAAAGTCCTTGGATAGGCCGTGGGACCAAATTTGTAGCTCTTTTCTCTCTCCCATATTCAGTTTGGCTCTACACTGCAATAAGTTAAAGCCAAAATGACAAAAAAAATGTTCTGTAAAATAAAAACAGTCGTAGTGGCGGTGTGTGTGCGTTAGTGTGCATTTGTACCCATGTGTCAGCATAACCAGGCTGATTATAGTTGTTGGGGTAAATGGTAGGGTTTAAAACTGACATTTAAGCTTTCCCCATTTTGACCACATTACATCAGCCTCCTGTGTCTGGACCCCAGAGATGAAACCTGTCACGCATTAACCTACCGTACATTACTGCTGCATAAAATAGACACAGGCTACCATCAGGGAACACTGCATGAACCACATGGCCTAGACGACCTAATAGAACGGTTTGAAACATCAAATAAGCCATCCGAAGGGTATGGAGGTGCTAAACCGTTTAATGCCTTAAAAACAAGCAAAAGAAAAATCAATTCTCGACATTACAGGTAGCCAGTGTCATGAGGCTGGTACTGGTGTAATACGTTTTCTTTTCCTGTTTTTTGTTCAACTTCTTGCTGCTGCGTTTTGAACAAGTTGCAGCCTTTCAATGTTGTGTTTAGGTAATCCAGTATAGAGTGCATTACAGTAATTTAGATGAGAAAAAAACAAAGGCATGGGTCAACTTTTCAGCATCTTCAAAAGAAAAGTAGGGTTTAATCCTCGAAACATTTCTGAAATGATAAAAAGCAATCTTTGAAACCTTGTTGATATGTGATTAAGAATTCAGCTCCTTACTTCTTTACTTCAGGTTTCCAACGTTGCCTAATAACTCTTCTCCCTGTGCATTTGTACCAGTTTCAAGAATTTCTGTTTTATCTACGTGTAATTTGAGGATTTTTTAATACATACAATTTCTCTTTCATGTCTAGGTATTGTCCTGTATTTTAATATTTTTTTTCTAGAAGTGTGTAATCAGCTTTTACACCGGGCCAGGTCACCTGAGGACGAGGGCACTGGAGGTAAACGGCATTAAATCACTTCATGTTCTAATAACATGCTTGTTAAAACTGCGCGGCTCAACAATGAGCCGCGTTAGCGCTGTGTTGTTGCCGTCTGATTGCCCGGGGTGAAGCGCTAGAGGCAGCCTGCATAACTCGAACAACAGCTTTGAGGAACAAGGTCAGGTACGACAACAGGAACATGGGAACCTGTGTGCCCTGGTGTGTCTAACGTGAGTGGGTGAACATGTCTGCAAAAATGTGTGTACGTGCATGCACAGGTGTGTGCAAATTGGTTTGTGTATGGGGACAGCCTCTGGAACTGTGAGCTCTATGGTGACTCACGGTGCTGCTATTCACCTTCACAGTGTGTGTCTGTGTGGTGTTAATGTCTAAACTGTAGACTGTATAAAATATGGATGTAGCCTCCGTGACATCACCCATAGGTGTCTGAGGAGCAGCTTTGAGGCTCAATCTGGCCTCGTACTCGGTTATAGCTAAAACGGATCTGTAGTTTGAGAAAGGGGGGGGGCTGTTATTGTTGTATTCATGTTGTATGTTGATTCTTCACTTACTTCAAACTGATTATGAAGTGGTTTCAGTGTAAAACTGATGCCTCTATATGACCTTCATAGGAAAAAATGACCATCAGGGGAGAAGACTATTCTTATATTATATTTTTCTATATAGTTATTCTCAATCCTTGTCATTGGAGCCACCGGGTCAGAGTCCAGCGAACTCTGACAAACTCATGCAGGTTCACCAGAAACTCCATCAGCTCAGACTCCAGCGGAGTCCACCATGTGGACATGTCAACAACAATAATTTAATCAGGATACATGAAATAAAGTAAAGTAAAACCATAGTTCTCAGCAGCTGGCAGGGTAGCATAGTACGGTACACCCTCTGTACACAGGGTCTCAACTAGTACCTGCTTTACAACAGTGCCACCTATTGCTATAAAAGCAGCAGACCTATAAAGTATAGAACACAACAATTACTGTAAATAAATTGTAGATTTTACACCTGAAATACAACTCAAACGCAGTGGCAGGCCGTGCATTTTATACCTGGGCCTTCACTCGTAAAAATGAAGCTCAACACAGGTACACTAACTGCAGAGTGCAGATACATGAATACCTGACACATGACGGGATGCGGCGGCATTAACGAACAATGCATATAGTCAAAATCAATTCAGCTAAAACACGCATTCCGCCACACACTCAAGAGCACGGGCCATTCAAATATTATTGATATCAGAGGGAACAATATTACCCATATCATGAAAACGACACGATAGACAAATTAACAGAGTAGTAACTCTCCTATCACTCCCTCCAGGAAATACACAACTCCATAGTTCTTGTTACTGACGGATTTATTCGTCTGTCAAGACCGAGAGGGAAAATGAGTCCACTTGAAAACGCATGAATCTTCAAAGTAGATCACTTAAAAACTTAAACTTAACTTTTACACTTTAACTTTCAACACTTTGCGCGGAGTATATGGACCGCTGCCGCTTCGCGCGTCTTCTTGTTGCTGTACTAAATGTGTCCCCAGCGCAACATAGGACGTAACAATAGTTCCTATCGCATATAAAACCAAACGAAAATCCATATTCATAAAAACAAGTTGTACAAATAATAATATATAATATAAACAAGCATATTAAATAATGACATAAATAATATTTATGGCAGTTAAAGCTACTGCAGTTAACTTACTAAAGCTGCTGTTCACTATTTAAAGACAAAGTCCATCCTTCTTTCTTTGTTAACAAAGAGTTTAATCTCACGGTTGTTCAGTACATCCGTGCGTTTTAGTTCCAGTAAGAAGTCCTTCTCGATTCATGGACGCCAGTGAAGACAGTCAAGCCTCCCCAGTTGTATTTCTTGAATATGTTTTAATGCGTTTGAGGGCTGAAAATGTCCGCTCGACAGAGGCAGCAGATATTGGGATTGTCACCGCCCAACATGTCAGGCTAGCCCACTGACCAATCACGTATGGCTAGGCCAGCTAGAAGGCTCTGACATGTCAAAGAATACAAAGAATAAAACAAGCTGCACTGGAAGCAGAGCAACTGAGGAAGACAGTAGCTGTGCAATGAGGAAATAAGATAATGGGACATTTTTTTTATAAATTATAATACATGTAGTGTATTTAAGAAAAATTATTATATATATTAATTATGAAATAGCTATAACTTTGTGATTCTGTCTAGGCCAGCAGAGAAGGCCTTGCTGGCCCTGACGGCCCACCACTGCTCAAACGTGGACATACTGGGGCTTCTACATTGCTCTTTTCTCTGTGACTCAAACTTAAACAACCAAAGGCGTGTTACTCTATGAGGGGTCACCATCTTTCGCAAGATGGCGCCGTGTTAGCGGCAGCCTGTTGCAGCAGCTCCCCGTGTGTGTTTTAACTTTAGTATTTTTGCACTCTTTCCCTCTTCTTATTGTTTTTTCTTTTTCCTTAACGTTTTGTTTCTACAGTCAGACAACAGGCAGTAACTTTTTTTTCTCAACTTTTCTCGTGGTTTCTGTTACTTTTCACCCGCTGTGTACCTGAGAGACACACACAATGAGTGGGGCCATTGTTTACTCCCGTGAGCAGCTGATCGCGCTGAGTGAGCCGCGGCTTTTGCCGGGCGCGAGGCCTGAGATCCCGGCGGAGCTACGGAGAAGATGTCGGGGATGCAGGTCTGGCGCTAAGCGGAGGGCGAAGAGGAGGAGATTCAAACCTTCGGTGCCGGCGATACTAATGGGGAACGTGAGGTCTTTGGCAAATAAGACGGATGAGCTCGGCACGCTGGTAAAGACCGAGAGGGACTTCCGTGAGTGTAGCGTCATTTGTTTCACTAAGACTTGGCTGCACGTGGATTTCCCGGACCACAGTGCGTCGGTGCCCGGCTTCAGGACTGTTCGGGCGGATAGAGACGCTATTCAGAGTGGCAAGAAGAGAGGTGGCGGGATTGCAATGTTTGTGAATGAGAGGTGGTGCAATCCCGACCATGTCTGTGTGAAGGAGCGCTTCTGCAGCCCGGACATTGAACTGTTAGCCGTTGGGATGCGTCCTTATTATTTGCCGAGGGAGTTCACGTCTGCCATTGTTGTCGCTGTCTACGTCCCTCCATCAGCTGATGCAGAGAGAGCAGTGGACACCATCCACTCCACCGTGTCTGGACTAATGAGTCAACATCCTGGTGCATTCTTGGCAGTTACTGGAGACTTCAATCACACCACCCTGGATAAAGCCCTGCCGACCTTCCACCAGTATGTTGACTGCCCCACTCGGAACAATAAAACTCTGGACTTACTGTATGCAAATGCTAAAGATGCATACAGTGCCACTGCCCTACCCCCCCTTGGCAGGTCCAACCACAACCTGATCCTGTTAACACCTAAGTATGTTCCTCTGGTGCAGAGGCTGCCTGTGACCACCAGGACTGTGAGGAGGTGGTCTCAGGAGGCTGAAGACGCCCTGCAGGACTGCTTTGAGTCAACGGATTGGGATGTGCTGTGTGGACCACATGGGGAGGACATCAACAACATTACGGACTGCATCACAGAATATATTAAATTCTGTGAACAAACCACCATACCATCCCGGACTGTACGCTGCTTCCCCAACAATAAGCCATGGATCACAAGTGACCTGAAAGCTCTTCTTAACAAGAAGAAAGCAGCTTTCAGGTCTGGGGACAGGGACGAGCTCAGGAGAGTCCAGCGCGACCTGAAGGTGAAGCTCAGGGAGGGCAAGGACACCTACAGGAGGAAGCTGGAGGCCAAACTCCGGCAGAACAACGTGAGGGAGGTGTGGACCGGGATGAAGCAGATTACTGGCTTCAAGGTTGGAGGGAGACAACCAGGGGGCTCCCTGGAGAGGGCAAACGAGCTAAACTCTTTCTTCAACAGGTTTAGCTCAGAGCCCTCATCCGTCTCCTCCACACACCACACCTCCCAAACACCTCCCCCCCTCCCCCCTCTGTCCCCCCTGGTGAGCTGCATGGACTCAGAGCCCTCCACTTCAAAGGGCTCTTCCACCACTGACACCATGACCACCCCCTCCCCCCTTTCTGTGACGACTGGCCAGGTTAGGAGACAGCTGGAGAGACTCCACCAAGGCAAGGCTGCAGGACCTGATGGCATCAGCCCCAGGGTCCTGAAGACCTGCGCCGTCCAGCTTTCTGATGTCCTTCGACACCTATACAACCTGAGCCTGAAGCTAGAGGAAGTCCCGGTGCTGTGGAAGACGTCGTGCTTGGTCCCTGTACCAAAGAAGACGACCCCATCTGGCCTCAATGACTACCGACCAGTTGCCCTCACATCACATGTGATGAAGGTGCTGGAGAGGCTGGTCTTGGCCCACCTCCGGCCGCAGGTGAAATCCTCACTGGACCCTCTGCAATTTGCTTACCAGCCCCGTGTGAGGGTGGACGACGCCATCATCTACCTGCTGCAGCGAGCTCAGTCGCACCTGGATGGACCTGGTGGCTCTGTGAGAATCACTTTCTTTGACTTCTCCAGTGCATTCAACACCATCCAACCAGTGCTGCTGAGTGAGAAGCTGCGGGTGGTGGGGGTTAATGCGTCCACCGTCTCCTGGATCACTGACTACCTCACGGGCAGACCACAGTTTGTCCGACTGGGCCGTGTGCTGTCTGATGTGGTGGTCAGTGATACTGGAGCCCCGCAGGGAACTGTTCTGTCTCCCTTCCTGTTCACCTTGTACACCACTGACTTCCAGTACAACTCAGGGTCATGCCATCTGCAGAAGTTCTCTGATGACTCTGCAGTGGTCGGGTGTATAAGGGACGGACGGGAGGAGGAGTACAGGGCAGTGGTGGGTGACTTTGTGGAGTGGGCCGGTAGAAATCACCTGCTGCTGAACGTGGCCAAGACCAGAGAGATGGTGGTCAATTTCAGGAGGAAGACGATGGCTCCACAACCGCTGAGAGTTCTGGGAGAGGACGTGGACATGGTGGAGGAGTACAGGTACCTGGGTGTCTCCATCGACAACAGACTTAACTGGAAGGCCAACATCAACGCTGTGTACAAGAAGGGGATGAGTCGACTCTTTTTCCTGAGGAAACTTCGATCCTTCGACGTGTGCAGCAAGATGTTGGAGATGTTCTTCCAGTCTGTTGTGGCCAGTGCACTGTACTTCTCCGTAGTCTGCTGGGGAGCAGCATTGGAGACACCAACAGACTTAATAAACTGATTAAGAAGGCCGGCTCCATCATTGGCTGCAAACAAGACAATTTGGAACAGGTGGTGGAGAGGAGGACGCTGAAGAAACTATTATCCATATTGGATAACCCGGATCACCCTCTCCACCACCTACTGCAGGGACAGCGGAGCACTTTCTCCAACAGACTGATCCAGCTCCGCTGTCACAAGGAAAGATACAGGAGAACATTCCTGCCCTCTGCTATATCACTGTATAATAAATCACCTCATTTATACCATGATCCTTGCACTACTGTTCAGTTTGGTTAGTTTACCTAGTTAATTTAATACCATGATCCTTGCACTACTGTTCAGTTTGGTTAGTTTACCTAGTTAATTTAATACCATGATCCTTGCACTACTGTTCAGTTTGGTTAGTTTACCTAGTTCATTTATACCATGATCCTTGCACTACTGTTCAGTTTGGTTAGTTTACCTAGTTGTTAATTTGATACCATTCTAATTCATTGTATATACTGTGCATTTTTATTTTTATTCTATTTTAACTTCAATATCTGCTCTGCTATTTTATTGTACTGTATATATTGTGCATTTCCATACTTCATATCTTATTCTACTCTGTAACTTGCTGCTGCTACAAACACATTTCCCCCTGGGGATAAATAAAGTTTATATCTATCTATCTATCTATCTATCTGATGTGTGTGTGTGTGTGTGTGTGTGTGTGTGTGTGTGTGTGTGTGTGTGTGTGTGTGTGTGTGTGTGTGTGTGTGTGTTGCAGGAGTGCCCATGACAATCTATTACAAACAGTCAATTTCAGTTAGTCCAACCTTCTCACACACACACACACACACCTTTCTTTTCCTTGGACCTAGCATGGTGTGTTTCAGCGTGTGTGTGTGTGTGTGTGCATACATGGAAATATGATACTTTGACATCACAGCGTTTGCTCACGCGTAAAGGGTTTCCCTCTGTGTGTGTGTGTGTGTTGTGTGTGTTGCTAGGTAACATTCACCAAGTCAAACAACAGCCATGCGTGCGGTGTAGGCTGCCACAGCGACACATAGCGATCCCACGCTTGTCGTAATGGTGTTACCTGCAGTGCGTAATGAAACCACATGAAAGGCTTGGCTGCTTTCGGACACATCAGTGATTTTTTTTCTTTGCTGTGTTAAAGGCGCCTCGGCTCATCATTTAATAACCAATTAAACTGTCGGCTCCGTAGGCCGCGTGATGCATGGCTGCGGATCGCAGGTGAGAGGATATGTCCTGACATGTCCTCACTGCAAAGTGAATCTCTGAGAAGTACAATTATGCAGTGAATTCCAAGTCTCTCTCTCTCCCTCACACACACACACACACACACACACACACACACACACACACACACACACACACACACACACACACACACACACACACATACACATGTCCTCTTAAGTATATAATGGCAAGATGGGACGTTTTTTAAAGAGATTAAGATAATTGTGCTTTGTTCCAGCAAGGTTGTGAAATGATGGGGAATATATTGCACTATTGGCAGACAGACAGACAAACAGGCTGTTTTGACTTCATGGCTGCTTTGAGTATCAGTTCAGGTCAGTTCAAGTAAACAGGCTGCAGATATTATGATGTGTTCACATTATTGATTGCAATATGCCAGAACAAAAGATTCCAGGGGGGAGGGGGAGTAGTAGAACAACAACTGGAGTTGGATCACTATTTATTGTGGGTTTTTTTTGTTTAGTTTAAATCTTTACTGTCCCAAAAGTGAAAATTGTTTTTGCAACATTAAAATGAAAAAGCAACAAGACTCTAAGCAATTAAAGAATTTAAAAGCTCTGATGTGTGATAAAAGTGTGATAAAAGTACAAACAACCACAAGAATAGGTATAAGATCATTTGCTTAGCTGGGCAGGGAACCAAGAGGCAGTTTATAATGTATCATATTTAAGAATATGTATTGCAAAGCTATAGTCTATAGAGACTTCAACAAACAAACTTGGTACTTGATATTTCACCCTGCATATGTTTTCTAGTTTGGTGTCAATATGATGATGATCTGTTATTGTTCAATTGTTTACGACCAGGCGGCAACCTCCGTTTCTGCCAAGTGAAACCGATGCTGAAGTGTCTTAAAACCTGCATTCTCTCTACTGACCAGCAGGGGGCGACTCTTCTGGTTGTATAGAAGTCTATGCGAAAATGACTACTTCTCTCTTGATTTATTACCTCAGTAAACATTGTAAACATGAGTTTATGGTCTCAATCTCTAGTTTCAAGTCTTCTTCAATACAGCATGATGTTCAGTTAGTAAATTATGGTCCATTTAGAGTCAAATAGACCATAAAGCAGAGTATGCTTTAGGGCGGGGCTTACTGTGATTGACAGGTCGTTGTCGCTACCAGAGCCGTATACGCCGTCTCTACGTCACTCCTCCACAATCCAAATATGGTAACTTCTGTTCATTGGTTGCAAAAAAACAACAACATGGCGATGGCTGTAATTAAAGATGCCGATGGCGAAATCGTTGACTCGAGGCTTCAAAATGGCAGTCCACAAACCAATGGCTGACATCACGATGACAACCTCCACTTCTTACATACAGGCTATGGGTACTCCAGAGTGGATGTCACAGTGGCGTTTAAGGGGGTCAGGCCCTTCCAGTTTTTTCTACACATTTGGGAAATTGTAATATTTTATTTTGCCTGTTAATTCTCAATCATTTTAAAGCAAGTTTCCCTGAAGGTAATGTGTAATTGAACTGAATTCAAAACAATGTCTTTCAAAATCAAATTTTGTGTTCAATTGACACAAACGATGAATGACTTATGCCTCTTTTCATATTACACTACTACAGAAGTCTGTTGTAAAATATTTATCCATCTATGTTTATATACTCAAATATTCAAAGTTGGCATCCATTGCTCCAAAATCAGAAGGGCTCACCTGTGGCCCTTTTTATCGCGAAAACTGTGATTGCTAATTGAACAATTGCGTAACACGCATTTGTGAGGAGTCAAGAGTGGCTAGTAAGACATTTCAATTTGGCATTTTTGAACGGCAGGGTGTACGACGTGAACATGTTGGGGAATTGTGTGTCATGTTTTGAGAAAAAGAAGTGTGGTTTAGAACAACAATCTGAGTGCAAAGCAGTTGTGCCTGTGATTTAGCAGAAATGGTTCAGGTGGCATACGAGTCACAGGTTGTGGTTGTTGTGTCTCAAAAAACAGTATCACTGTGTGAACAACAGAGAAAAACTTACGCCTTAACTATTCTTATTCCCCATGTAAGAAAAATGATTTGAAATGGACAGAAAGAGCACAACAGGATATACATACACACAAACACACATGTACACACGCACACACATGCTTGTAGGCTATGCGTGTGTGTGTCGGTGTGCGTGTGTGTGTGTGCACTGTGTCCACATGGAGCTAGTTTGAGTTTAGTGGCTTCTTGCCTGGTTAACATCTGACCGGTTGCTTATCTTTGAAGGAATCTTGGAATTTGGAGTAAGGGTAAGCTCGACATCCGCACTTCCTCGCACACACACACATGCACACGCACGCACACACACACACGCACACACACACACACACACACACACACACACACACATACATACATAACACTGTGCAGGTTGAAATAGGCATACAGGCTAGAGATTAGTTCATGGAAACTATTGAAGACACACGCAGTCGCATGAAGAACACAAGCTATGATTTCTGTAATAATTACTATAACACACACAACACGCACACGCCACATTGACAAACGCATGGCTTTTGTTATGGAAATGCAGTTTGCGTGTGCTTAAGGTTAGGCAAGGGGAGTGGTGAAACTGTTCACTCTTGCAAGCCCAGCATATCTGAATTTAATTTGCCTTATATCAGATCTGCTTTAAGAGCAATTAAAAGTCAGAGCCCAATGGCAGCAGCCCCTGTGTTGCCAGGGGCAACTAGGGGCGCTCTGAAAAAACAATAACACAGCTGGATAGTAAAACGTGCTGGCATATCTTTTAATTCTGCTGACATGCGAAAGTGAGTTCCCAGAAATTACCCGCCAAATTCGGTTCAGTATGGACTGTTCCAGGCTAAATAGCATGTAGATCCTGCAAACACACACCAATATATAAAATGTATATATTCTGTTATGTAATATATACAGGAACTAGAGTGAATAGAGTGCAAACATTTTTGTTGATTTCCACTGCATTTATTGTTCAGAATGAAACATAAAAATATATAAAACTAAACACTAAAGGCTTAGGAAAAAAATACAAAATATTAACTTCAGAATAATCTTGTATACATTTAAAAACTACAGCAGACGGCTCGGGTTGACCAGCGAAGCTACTGGTATTTGTACTTTTTTTTTTTTTAACATTCTGTTTTATTTTCTGTCAGCAGCAAATTTAAATATATCCAACTTAACATGATGGAAATTATTACTTTAACCAACGGGCTCTGATCTTCATTTCACGTGCTGGAATGCAATGGGACTAATCAAACTTATAAAGTTGGATAAAGCCAAAGCAGTTGTTTTTTTTTATCTGGAAACCCACATAAGAGTGAGGAGATGACCTGCTCATGTGTTTTCAGCCTCTCTCAGCTACTTTCATACTTTCATTTGTGCATTCTCAGGTTATTACTGTCACTGAAGACCTATTTGGCAGATTCAATGTATTCAATGTGACATTATTTCAGTCTTTTAAAATACTGACATTCGCCAGATTAATTCACCTTTAATTACCACTAGCTGCGCTGCCGGGCCATTTTATCACCGATGGGGATTTAAATTGTGCTCTCACCAGAGCTGGATAGATCCACTGGGATAGACGCCTCCCGCCCTCAGACAAGAAAAGAGCTACTTCAGTGTATAAAAGACTAGAAAATAGCTTACATTTCTCTGTTGTTCCAGTATTTTCCGTGCCTCACCTCAACACAGGTCTCAAAAAATGGGTCGATTTAAAGAGGAAATATGAGGCGAGATTTTGTATTTATCATGAGCTCAGTTCACTTCCGTATGAAGCAAATGTGACTATTACGCATCACATTCTGGTGTTTGTGGTGGGTCCACCACTCACTGATCAATCCCTTGTTGATATCATAAAAGAAGCTAAAAAGTCCAACAACGGGGTCGGGACAGATGTGGTGGGGGGGGGGCACGGCAGCCACGTGGCCCTGGTTTTCCCTGATGCATGAGGAGGTGGTCCCCTATCGAGCCCCCCAGACTCGTGTGTCGGGCAGGGGGGGGGGGGGGGGCCGACGAGGCCCCCAGTGGTGGTGGTGGCTCATCATCTTCTGGAGCTGGGACCGCAACTTGTGGTCAGGCATGTGAGGAGGAAGACCACCACAGAGCCAGATGATGAGCCCATCCACCTCTGCCTGTCCCCCACCCAAAAGGAGATGTGGCACAAGGAGGAACAATGGGGCTGAAAAGCACACCAGCACATTTTGAGATCTGTTTGACGAATTAGTCAAAAAACAATAATAGAATTTGTATTTATTTATTTTATATTATAAAAAGTCTTAAAGTTGTGTTAATTAAGCAGTGTTATTAATGTTGTACTAATACGTTATTTATTTTTTTAATCAGTATTCATCAAATCCTGGGTCTTACAATGACTTTCATTACATAATGAACTAAGGTCTCTTCACAAATTTATTTTCCAGGGAAATATTCCAAGGACAGGAACGTGGAACAACTCTCAAACTTTCTTATTAATAGTTTTCATTCGCAGCATTTCATAAATACTTACATTTACACACCATAGACCTTTCATATCATTTTGTAAATCCATAAGCACAAACTGTAAAAAGGAGTGTAAAGCATAATAGATAATACAAATAAAAAGCAAGCAGGTAATAGCAAATAAGTTATAATTATTGACTTCCTTTAGAATATAACTGCACAACCCAACTCAAACCTAAAGGCAGCTTAGAAATATACATAACTAAACAAAAAGGAGCCTCAAGGCACACGGCTTATCATAAAGTGTGGTGGCCCACGTCCTAGGCCTTCATGTCCCCCACGATCTACAAATAATCTGTTCTTGCAACTCCACAGGGTGAACACGTGGAGCAGTGAGCGGCCCTGCCAGACCCTGTCAAGGCCGCGTCCCCCCCCCCCCCCCCGACTGAACGTCCTCCACTCAAGGATGTCCCCCCGCTGTGAGGCAGATGTTGTGTAGCACTGCTCAGGCGGAAGCTGTGCGGCATGATATGGACTTCTATGGAACACTTCCCGCTGGAGAGTATGTCATCATTGACGAGTATACACGTCGCCCACATGTAGTGAATATAACGTCTCCCTAAAGGGATTCCCAGAGTTGACGAGACTTATAATGGTCTCCCATTTAACAGTGACCAACTCCCCCAGTTTGCACACTACTTAGGATACCGTCACTCCTGGATCACGTTACTTTGGCCTCAAACTAGTGCTGCAGGGGAAAGCTTCAATGAATCTGAACATCGTCCTTCATCCATCTTCCTTCCTTCACTCTTCAAGAAGATCACTCCAGAGCTACTGGAAATCCTACTAGATCCTAAAATGATGATGAGGATGATGGTAATTACAGTGATGCATCTAGGATCACAACAACAAGATACCCGTTGAAGCATAGCAGACGTCCTCTTGCCTTCAATCCTTTAATCTCTACAGGAACATATCCAGATTATCCATGTTCATTGTCAAAATTGATATTGAGAGTACAGTGGAAGTACAGATGTACAGGCAGTGGTAAGTCACTGTGCGTGCAATTGATATACCCGTGGGTGAATAGGACAAGTTTTTATTAGGTTTAAAATATGCCTGGTTCTGCCCCAGTACCAATCCTTAGGATTGGCTTGGGACATCGCAATCTATTAGTTAATGTCCATAACATTTAGGTAGAAGGCTCCTTATTTTTAAACTTCTAGAAGCTTACTTCTGGCAGTCTAATGTTCGGAAAATAAGATGGATGCAATGAGACTTGAGGAGAACCCAGCGACGGGAGGTCGATGACTATTGGGCCCACATCTTTACAGAGACCTGGCTTCATCGTGGCATCCCGGATCAAGCTGCACTTGATGGGCAGGACACAGCGCAGGACTCGACGAGAGGACGGCATAATAAAACTTTAGCAAACTGGGCATAATTTGGATCATCTCTTGCCTGAAAAGACAGCTGTAATATATACAAACTAATTGCCTTGAGTTGCTTGATGTACCTGCTTTGTACCACAGCGTAGCCAACTGGTCTAGCAGCAGCCTGTAGTCTGTCAGTGCGTTTCTAATTGCAGCATAGCAGTCTGCCAGGGCCAGACAATGAATGGACTGCAGTGCTTCCCCCCCCCCCCTTCTCTAACCACGGCTTTAACTGCCTGTCCTGTAACCATCAAACACTGCCACTGGTTTCCTACAAAGCTTTGGAGCGAGGGAACATGAAAGGGAGGAGAGGGAGACAGCTGAGGTCCCCACTTCTCCTCTGGATGTGGTAATAGATGGGTAGGGCCAGAGGCTGCTGGTAATTGGTAGCTTGGTGTTTAAAGTGGGGTCCCTCAACTGAAAAAACCTCATGGGAGGTCTTTAATTTAAGCTACTAAATACGCCCCTCTCCCCTCACTCCAAGTTAAGGACGCAAGCAATACAGACGTTTGTGTTTTTTTTCTCTTTTTTGGTTTCAAGTGTGTGTGTGTGTGTGTTCCGCACTTGTGTGTGAGTACACAAGTGCACCGTGCATCGATGTAGTTCCACACTGCATTTTTTGGGCCTTTTGCTGACTTGAGCTTCTATGTTTGGTATTGTCCCAAAGCTATACACACACACACTAAACTGTGCCATGTGTGGTGCACAAAAAAGTTTGATGGTTCAGGGGTGAAACCACAGGGTTATTGAAGTGGCCAATAGTGGGTTATATGTGAGGGCAGGGGGCGGCCGACTCACGGCAGGCACTCACTATAGATTTAATTTTACAGTTTTTTTAAAGCACTCACGACTGCAATCACAACTGTATTGTTTATATATATGGCCCGCACTCACCATAAATATAATTTTACTTTTCTTTTTTTACTGCAATCACTACTGTATTGTGTAAAGCATATATATATATATATATATATATATATATATATATATATATATATTGTTTTTATAATAACTGTACACAAGTTTACAACAAATATATTTGATTTTATATTTCATTTGTCATATTTTACCACTATTTTAACTTCTGCACTATTTTATGTCTTAGATTCTCATTTTGACCTGCATTATTTCCCTTTTATATATTTCTATATGCAGCATTGTAAGCCTGAGAACAAAACTTCCCTATGCGAATGATTGTTTCATTGTAATCACTGTGCATATGAACAAACTTAAATCATTTGAATTACTTAAGTTGGAAGCTAAATTTGCAATTTTCCCACAGCAAACGGTCTGTGGCTTTACTCATAAGCTGTCTTTTCTCCAACTGACGGTTTGAAAAAAAATAAAACATAGAATTGAAACACAACATTGGTCCTTCTTTATAGGATCTTTAACATTTTCAGTGAATAGAGTAGTGCTCGCCATATGCTGATCTGCAAGCTGCCATTAAAGGCCCGACCCCCACAGCATGAAACCTACAGTCACTATAATACAGAAACTAAAGTCTTTTAGCAGATTGCTTATTTTACTGGATCTTATCAAGTGCGCTAAGCTGAAGAGAGAGACGCAGAGTGAGAGAATATGGGCTGATTGTTCCCATCGGCTGAGGCAGAATTCCCCTTCTCATTCCTTGGCTGTGGGATCTGGCAGCAGCCCAGAGGCGAGAGCGAACAGAAACATTTGGGAGTCGTACACGGCCTGGCCTGTGCACGTGGGCTCCCGGAGGGCTTCTATACCTTTGTCACTCCATGCGCTGGAGGTTGGTCAGAATTACTTGCAGATGAGAGCTGAGGACGCTCAGCAGAAAGCTCTCTTTCACTCTGTTTCCTCGGATTCATTCAACGTTTGTTTTTTTTCCACAATGGCCAGTTTGTTATAGCTTCAAAGCACTGTTTCACATTTTTATAGTCATTTATGACAGTTTTGCCTCTATGATTGGTACAACCCAATAACAGAGCTGTGTATAGAACCTCAATACTTTTTTTAAGTATTAACACGAATGTGTCCATATACATAAAAAGGTCAAGTATTGATGTCTGGTCATAATTTGCTTCATACGGAAGTCATAATTTTCTTCACAGATTGTTACTGACTTAAGAAAGAAAGAAAAGATTTGATGTACCTTTTTTGCAGTGAGCGTTAGGGCCCTGTCACACTATTGCGTATCGTACTAGCGTATGCGAGCGTATGAAAAATATCACTCATACGCCGGTATACGGTGACATATGCTAGGGGTACGTTAGGCATAGGTTGTATACGTTTCAAGCACGGTCGCATACACTGGCATACGGCGAGGCAGAAAAGTTTTTTTAAGCATGCATAAAAATGTTGTGCGTGTGAGGACGTATGGTTTATACGCTAAGCATACGATCGGCATACGCTGAATACGCGAGAGTTACTTCAGAGGTACGTTACTCATAGGTGGAGTACGCTGATCATACGCCGACACACACCAGTCATACGCTGACATACGCTGGCATGAAGGTGTACCGTACAGCTAGCGTATTGATAGCGCATGAGTCACGTACTTCTAACGTATGCCTGACGAATGAGTAACGTATTTAACTTACAACTAGCGTTTGATTGACGTATGGCCAGCGTATGGCCAGTGTACTGCCAGCGTTTTGAGAAAGTGTATATATATACTCCCATTTCGAGCTCTTCTTCAGTTCTTCGTGGACCTACAATGAGAGAGGATGGAGGTAGCTCTTCTCCAACACGCATGCGCAGTTCGTACGCTGGTCATACGCTGGTCTTACGCTGGCCATTCGCTGTCCATACGCTGGCGATACGCTACTCATAGGTTCAATACGGTAAGTATACGAAACATTCGGTATTTTCAAGGTGTTTTTGTGCGTATGAAGGTTTTTCGGGAAATTTGCATACACATGAATTTGTGGTAGAGGCTCATAATTTTGATACTGTATTAAGCTTTGTTAATACTTGCGCTTGGCTGCATTATTCTATTCTATTATGGACTACTTTATTGCCTTTGTACAAGCCCTGTAAAGAAAGAAGTCAAGTATTACATGCATTATTAAGAAACAAAGCTTGAATATCCTGTAAATTATTTGATTTTGCTGGCAAAACATTTACTCAAATAGAGCTTTTTAAGACCTCCTGTATAAACCAATTGTCCTTTTTGTATAATCCCTAGACATGTAAACAGGGTTTTTATCAGTGAACTATTAGTGACAGTCACGTAATTTCACACGCCAAGTTACAAAGGTTCAAAGGAGCATGACCAAGCGAATATAAACTAAGTTTTAGTTGGGCTAGCCTCTACCTATCTACAAGGCAGGATGAACACAGCACTGAGCGTTCAGGAGCTTCCAATAACTCAGCTGGTGTTGACACGACGTGAAGAAAAAGCTGGGCTAAAGAAAATAAACCGCTGGCATGGTAACGGTCCACTCGGACAGGAAATTCTGTTTGACTTTAATATTTCCGCACTTTACAGCAAAAAATGGTTTTGTAGTAAAACATGCCTATATACTTCTCAAAGTAAGGTACGACTATAGTTTTTATCAGAACTCGAAAAATTCCCCCAAAATACCTGCCCTACCAAACAAGCATTCAGCCTGTACAGCCAGTTCATCAAAGACGCTAACGTTACTATTTTTACATGTGCAGTGATAACACAATTCTAGCATTAAAAAAGAGATTTTATATATATACATACAGCCCGCACTATTTGATTAGCAAAGGTGGGCGAAGACGGCTTTACATTTGTCATTCCACTGTAATTGATTCATCCTCCTCACTTATGTCTGCTTTGCTGCCTCAACATCTCCCTGTCCACCTCTTGTGTCCCTATAGACATTGAGACCCCCCCCCCCCCCTCCATGTGAGACTTTATTCTAAATGTTTTTTTCCCCCTCTCCTGCACTCCTGCACTCTTGCAAAGATCGTATCAATGTCAGGAGTTGCAGCATCGTTCTTAACTGCTTCAGCATGCGGACAACTCAGGACCCGACTATACAGTTCAAACACGCAACAAACGGAGTTCTTCAGGGATTTCAACTGCCACGCTTAATGATGGCCCCTTGCTTGATAGATTTCATTAGAATACATGATTTAAGTCTGTCTTCCATGGTATTGGTTAAAGTGAATTACGCTGGGTCATTGACTTGAGGTCTCGTTGGATTATGCTGTTGACTCACTCCCAACTTTGCGTCGTTTTGGAGCCGGGGGTTTGAGAGGCAGGCTCCCGCAGAGATCTGGCTCAAAATACTTTTTGGAATTCCAGAGCATTTTTGAGAACTTTGAGCACCAGATGGGACAGGTTTTCTAATTTATGACTATTCTAGCCGGTCCACCATGCAGCACCAATGAAAAGTGACTGAAACGTGTAGAAGCCCTTGGTTGATTAATTGTCAGCAGTAAATTTGAGAAATTGTCCATCAAGCCTGCAAAATTTGATCCAACATGACCTGTATCAAGATATAGTATATCATCCATGCAGAGCATGAGGTATGTAAACACAGGTGGTTAATGTGGCAGCAAGTCCATTGGTGTTGGCAGGAGAAAGAATAATTACATTGGATTAAGGTTTATTCATTTTGAAAATGATCTGTTGAAAATCACAATTGTCAGACTAAAAGCACAACAGGCAATAATAATAATAACTTTATTTATATAGCACCTTTAAAAACAGAGTTCACAAAGTGCTTTGACAGTCAAAGCAGCAAAAACAAGGCAATAATAACGGTCTCTCAGTGAGACCGTTGGATAAGTTAAAAATAAACTAACACAAAAAGGTAAACTGTCTACATACTGAACAGATAATCATGACACCAAACCATCTTAGGGCCTTTGTCCACATAGGCCGCAGAGCGTTGGGAAGCACTTCAACCAATCAACCAAGCACTCTGAGCAACAATATCTTGACAAGATATCACCACTCTAACCACTGTTAGACTGTATGGTAAACTCGTTGGCTCCGGTGCATTTTATTATATATTTGGGCTACTATCCATTTGTTTTACATAGTTGTTTCACCATGAGCACCAACCGGAGGATGTCTGATTCATACTTCGTATAGATGAGCTTGTCACCGCTAAGTCTGACAGCTGTAACGTTAGAGCAAGGCGAGTCAAGGCGTACGGTGATAAAAGCACAACAATCACCAGTAACATTCAGTGTCCGCCCGGCCGATCTGCTCCTAAATGGACTTTTCCGGTCTTTGTTATGATAGTGTGTGTCTGAAATATAAAGTTTAGGGTAGACAGACACGGCCAAACAAAGCTTCTGCTTCATTTACTACGACAACAGTGCTTTTCTGAAAAGAGATTTTCAATTTGAAGCGCTCAGAGCGACCGCACAAAAAAGGCGGAGCGTACACTCTCTCCTCATTAGGAACAATTGAAAAAAGATGCTGTCTCTCAGAAAAAGGCGGACACAGAAATCATGGATTGGCTTGTCACATTCTGCGATGCAGCGGAGGCACCACAAATGAACAGAACAACAATGATTCTACTATTTTTTTAAAACAATCTTTCTCTAAACTGTAAGTGCAATTATTGCGATAGTAACTCACCCAAAACATTTCCTTCATGCTTCATAACCTAGTTATTGTGTCAGTAAATTGGCCAACGCCACCCAAATGAGAAGCTGTTTTGTCATCATGTTAGTCGTACTGGTCAAAATGTTTGGATGGGTTTTCACCATGGCGGTCAACCCCAAAAAAAGTTTTCTTATATACGATTCTCTGCTTTGTTCTACTTTTTTGTTGACACTGACTTCATACTGTACTGTACAAGAATGTGTTGTCTAGCTGAATGTTATTGTGCATCGCACTGAGATTTTTACATTCCGATTTTAACAGTTGGTAAAGGTGTACTGGGAAAAGACAATACTGTACAGTACACAGATAAAGGATATGCACATTCGTATATATACATAAAATATATTTGCGCAGCAATGTGCTACATGTACTGTGAACAGAAAAGTCACCTTTGATTTTTCATGTAAAGCCACAAACTTTCCATAAAATGACATCCATCCCCCCCTCAAAAAATACAAAAAACAACAAAAAAACGTATTGTACCTCCTCACAGTATGTAACATCATGTCATAGATATTTATGAAATATACATGTATGTATGGATGTATTTATGTATGTTTGGATCATTTTTGCACGTTTAGAAAATGTGTGTGGGACAATTTCACTGATTTTACAATCATACTCGTATTTTGCACACGTGTTTCAAAAGAAGTGCAACATGCTTGAATGAATGAGAAATTCAAATGTTTGTGAACAACAAACTGATTGTTCAGACATTTGAACGTATTGTTTGCCAAAGCAAATGAGAAGAAAACAAATCAGAACCGAATGAACAGTGTTGCATTTTAAATATTCACTTTAGTTGATTTGATCCGTCATCCTCACCCCTGACATTTGACCTGCACTCTGACCTGCATTGAACACACAAAAGTGCATGTGAGGATTCAGTCCACTCTGATTTCCTCAGAAACCCAAACAGTGCTGCCCTCAGTGCAGAGCATGTCTCACAGCACAGACTGATGACTTCCTCAACTACGCGGCCTGACGCACAACCCCAAACACGGCGCGATAGTGAGACTGTATGTGTGCGTTCTTTATGTGTCTGCGAGTACGCTTGTGTTTTGTGAAGACGGTAGCTTAGCCAAGAACAACGCTATAGCCGGTCTGCTTCCTTCCTACCAATTAGGGTTGAGGAGGGGCGGGTTTTACAGCGATAACCTGCTCAGGAAGCCGTGTGGAGCCGCCAGTCACCGACTTCACTGGCAGAGATGTTCGAATGCAAAATAGCATCAGAAAAGTAAGCATTTTATTATATAGAAATGATTTATATAGAGTCAAATCATTGGAATAAATTGGCCCTAATGAAATTATTGAATGGGTGGCTTGCCTGTCAACCTGATCACACTCGGCCCATTCATTCATTGCTAACAGCTGTGAGTACTAATTTCTTGATTATTCTTGCTTTGTTTTCTAATTATCTGTTACATGTTTGAAATAAAACTATCTTGTCTAATTCGTGAAATCTGAGGGTAAGATCCTAAACCAAACCAAAGAGATGACTGCCATCTGTGTGTGTGTGGAGCCCTTTTCAGTGATCTTGAGGTAGTGTGTCTGTACAGAGGCAGTGAGAGGAGGATCAGGACGAACAGCAGAAACCACCTCATGTTACTGTTTACTAAATCTAGCTGTGAGGCTCTTGGAAACATATTAACCTCAGCTTTTAAGGCTCAGCTGAAGTTGTCAATAGTCCATCTTGGCAGGTTGTAGCCTAATTGTTTGAAGATGGGCTGAAAAATGCATTTGTTTTATGAAGAGATTGTGTGTTTTTTATATAAAAGTTACACCGTCCCGTACAGGTGTTTGACAGATGTGGTGAAGCAGAAAGTAGGATTTTCAGCTAATGTAATCAAATACAGTACTTTAATTTTTCTCAACATATTTACTCCTTTTATCACGAGGAAACACTGTTGCAAGATCAGAATTTACGATCTCTAGATACTCAGTTGTCAGTTACTTGGCATTCCTGATGATGTGTTATGCAACAAACATGCTACATGTCAGCCAAAAAAAGAGTGTGGGGAAAAAAGCATGGAAACAACAACAGTTTGGTTTGCAGTTCATCTGGAATGCAACCTACCCAAGTTCTCCCACACTACCCTGCTCTTCTTGCCTGGGTCCACACCACCGAGTGTGAGTGGACTGATAAGTCTGGCAATGTGACATGAAACGTTTTTTCTTCTTTTATTGGCGTATCGCATATAGCCTTCCTTCTGTAAGGTTAAGCTCCAACTGCAACCTCTGTAACTTCTCTTCAATACATTGTAAATCTTCAAGTAATCGAAAAATCATATACATATCCTCCCAGAATAGACGACGGGTCTATATGGAAGAATCGCCCCCGAAATCTCTGAATCATTAGCTCACCTCTTTGGTTTTTGGGCTGTTGAAAAATAGTTTGGAATTTGATATGACCCCCTTCATTAACAAATAAACTTTACATATACGGCATGTCTTCTCAATATCACGCTACATTGTAGGCTAGTTCTGTTTTTCTTTTACTTTCTCTTGTAACTCGCTCCGCTCCACTCTTAAAGCAGCGGCACAAAGTATGTCATGGCAACACAACGCCGGTCGACTTCAAAATGACGTTAGATTAATGCGGATACATTGCTCTCTAGTGATTGGTTGGCGAAGATCGACCCTCCCATCTCCCCATGAAAATCGATTAGAGTAGAGGCAATGTCAAACTGAAGATTGAAACAGAGTTTAACAACTTGGCAATTCTGTCTGATATCAGGAGACTACTCCTCCTCCACACCCTGCTCTGGCTCCAAGATGTTTTTCTCCCTGTGGACCAACTTGTTTATCCAAACCCTAATCAATAATGTTCCTGAATGTTCTGTCCAAACAACATGTTAATGGTTACCTTTTTCATAGGAATAAATGTCTGCATCTGTCACTAGCAGGCGGCAACCTCCAGTTCTGCCGAGTGAAGCCGAAGCGCAAGTGTCGGGCATTCTCTCTACAAACCAGCAGGGGGCGACTCCTCTCGTTGCCAAAAGAAGTCTGATTGTATAGAAGTCTATGAGAAAATGACTCTACTTCTGTCTTGATTTATTACCTCAGTAAACATTGTAAACATGAGTTTATGGTCTCAATCTCTAGTTTCAAGTCTTCTTCAATACAACATGATGTTCATTTAGTAAATTATGGTCCATTTAGAGTCAAATAGACCATAAAGCAGAGTATGCTTTAGGGCGGGCTTACTGTGATTGAAAGGTCGCTGCCGCTACCAGAGATGTATACGGCGTCTCTACGTCACTCCTCTGCATTCCAAATATGGTAACTTCCGTTCATTGGTTGCCAAAAAAACAAGACGGCGACAGCCGTAATCCAAGATTGACGACGGCGAAGTCACCAAACTTGAGGCTTCAAAACGGCAGTCAACAAACCAATGGGTGACGTCACGATGACTACGTCCACTTCTTATATACATTATGGTCACTAGGACTTTCTAGCGGGTTGGTTGTTTTGCCTGGCTGTGCTCTCTGTCCCTGTCTCCGGCCCCGGCTCACTTCCCGAAGGCTATGTGCTCTCCTCTTACTCCCTAGAATTGCAAATCTCAAACCTACCACTAGAAGCCCTCTCTTGCTGGTCCTGCTTACCCGACTTTCCCTCCCACCTACACACCTGTTCCTTTTTTCCTCATCAGTTACCTAGCTTCTCCGGGCCTACTCGCTCACCTGTTTCCTCTTTCCTTCATCACCTTCTTGTCTGTGTTACCTGTAACCTGGCTTTGGAAAAATATTACCTGCTTGTTTGAATCTCTGCTTTTCTGTTTTGTATCTCCTTGCCCGCCCCTCACCGGAATTTTGTTCGGCCGTTTGGACTGACTTCCTGGTGTTGACATACTGTAAGCCTTGTCCTAATAAATCACTGTTGAGTCCATAACTCATAACTCGGTCTGTGTAGAAACAAGCACACATAAGCTTGAGTTCCTTCAATTCATAAAATTCAGTGTAGTCTTACAGTAACGTTTGCTTGACACTCATCTGGGCAGAGGCATTGTAAGTGAAAGCAACAACTTTAACTCTACAATGGATTTTTTTTAGGATAGTTAATGTAGATTGTATTTAAATGATTCTTCCAAATTCTTCCCATGTTGCTGCGGACAAAAAAGCCTGGGGGGTTTATTTCGAGTTTCATGACCCGTCAGGCTTCTTCATAGCGATGTCCCCATGTTTCCAGTTTTTAGCAGTTAACTTGGTAAAAAATATGTTTTTATTTCAGAAAGGACTGATTGGCAAAACTGTATGTGAATAAAACTAAAGTTTTGATAAAAAATAATCATTAAAACTCCCCAATACGTGTGATTGTTTGGATTTTTGTTCTACAGTGTTTTCCTACAGTGAATGTGAGAGGTGAGGCAGTCAGGCTGTGAAGTGAAGAATTACTGAAGAACCTCACAAAAACTGAACAAACTTCCCGAAAGAACTGGCACATCTAAGTTACCCTGAGTGTGCTCAAACTGGTCTCTGCACTCAGAACCACTGATTGCATAATGAAGCGTAACTCATTACACCAAACCATATGGTACAACTGTCAGAGTAACGAGGCCCCGAGCTCCAGCGGCAAATGGAAATGCCATGAAAAAACACCGAGGACAAACCAAGAGAACATGAACGGAGTGGTAACAGAGAGGAAAAGAAAGACAATGAAGCGCCAAATACAGAGCAAAGATCAAGAAATAGACTTAAGAGAGAGAAAACAAAGACCACAGTTAGGATTTACACACAATGGCAATAAAGAGAACATAGATAGACAAGAGCCTGATCATAGAAGAGACAGACATCGAGGAAGAACAGGAAGAGGAATCGCCTCGTAAATCTTTGCCAGAGATTAAACACCGGAACCCAGTCGGTTAGTTACAAGTTACAGCGGTGCAGAGATGTGACACTCGTACAAATGTCCTCCCACAGCACCGCTCATATCACAAAAATACAGCTGATATTTTTATCCATTCCATATGGAGGCGGATGATTCTCAGCTCTGGGAAAATGTGGGGAACATCCATCCACACAGTGAACAGGACAAAGAAACACACGGGCCAAGGTGGGCCAAACACGGGCCAAAGTGTGCACGTCCAGTTCCCTGGAGTCCTCTATCATTCGGGATCCAAAGTGTGCACATTGGACATAAGGGAAGACAAAAGCCAGAGTTTGCACATAGTGCATAGAAAGACCCTCAGCATTTCAAATAGTACAATTTTACAGTGAAGTTAGCTGTGGTAAACTGTGTCAACAGCGACAAATCACAGGAAAGCTATTACAGCTTTTATAAAAACCAGAGTACAAACTGCTCCACAAAAGACAACATAAGACCGTGGCTCTTCCAGCAGGATACATCTTTTCATACATGAATCCCTTTATTGGATTTTCAGCGACTGGATCACAGAAACCCTACCAAACTCGCTCTACTGACTGATGCTTCAAGTCCTGAGGCCTTATTCTGAACTTGGAAAATCTGCCTGTAGTTTTTGTGCGCCAAACACATTGAATTAACTGCAACACCTTTTCAAGATGGACACTCTCACAACCTACGGACAATTCAAGACGATCATCTCCAACCACTTCACCTTGTTTTCCTCTTTTGATTCTTACATTGTGATCTATGAATGTCTTTACAAATTAAGGAAACCATGATTTTATAGGCTGAAGTAAAGATTTGAAATAAATGACTGAATGTGCAGTAAACATGACAAGTCAGGTAGGTTTTAATTCTTTGGTACTGCTTATTTTGTTTTCTGATTGATGTTTCAGATAAATCAAATTATTGTAGGCTTCCAAGTTGTAACAACCAACAAATAATGCTTTTTGATTTATGTGCGATATTGGAAACAGAATAACAGACAGCAACAGTGAGGCTGAAAAAAGCCAAACAATGACACTGATTGTAACCATGCAAAGCCAAAAGCCGAATATAGACACAAAGGACGGATAAACTCTTGTAACCACGAAGAGAAGGACTGACAATTAAAGACATGCACACTATGTCTTCCTCTCCTTCACAGGCCTACACATACATGTGGGAACACAACTGGGGCCAAATAGAGATATACACACACACACATTATGGGATTATACTAGAAAGCATGTGGAAACTGAAGACTTGTGAAGACAGAAGTCTGTTTAAATTAAGCTAGCAGAGCTCCGTCCGTCAGCGAGCCTTTGATGTCCTCATAAGAGAGAGAGAGAGATTTGCTATAATGCTAATGAAAAGTGAAAACAATACGGAAGTGACTTATTCTAATGTCCATCAGGGGGCGACTCCTCTCATAGAAGTCTATGAGAAAAGATAGACGACTGAGCCTCAGCCTGAGAAACAGATGGCTCAGCTGAAATAGAATAGGACCTCTATTACTTGTTTACTGGTGGTATCTTAATTATTTTAAGAACTAAAATGTCAAAACTTTAAAAGATTTGACTCTTTGCCTTCTGAGTTTTAACAGACTTTATTTCCCTGATGGTAAAAAGAGTACAAGCTGCTGCCGACATGGCAACAATTACCAGCCGGGTAGTAGCGGCTAAAGACCAGGAGGTGTGTGTCTGTCCTTGAAGATAAGTGTTGATTTTCACCACTGTATAATTAAGACACAAACAACGTGGTTCCTTTTTTTTTTCCAGAAGACATTAAACACTCGCACACATTATTTTCACCATAGCACCAGCAACATTAAACCCCTAACCCTCGCCCCACCCTCACCCACACACACAGTTCAAGACCCCCTGCTTTACACACTACACATTACTTCCCTTTAATAAGAACTGCCTGCAGAAGTGCTCCCCTCACTCAGCAGCCACCGCGTCCCTGTGGCATCTTGTGTGTTGTGTGTGTGAGAGCGAGTGTGTGGTACTGGCGGGGGTCTCGCCTCAGGCCACATTACAGCTCCTCATCACAATTGATCTCTCGGTAATAGCAGGCCTCGCCAGAAGTCATTGGCAGCATCCCTCTGATGATGTCGTCTCTATTGATCCGCTGCTATTTTGAGAAGGCCGCGGCTTCTCCGACCCTCCCCCCTCTCGTCTCCGTCTTTACAAGGTGCCATTAGTTGAGGTCGAGCCTGTGAGGTGAGTGCGGCCGGGGTTAGAAGTGGATCCGGGGGTTCACGATGATGAAAATGCTTGGGGTTAATTGAAGGCTGCTGCTCCGGGTTTTGGTTTCACAATGAGCCCCTGCTGGGCTGGTGAAGGTTTGTGGTTCAACTCTCAACAACCGATTCTCTGGAGTTTATTTTTACACTCATGCTAAAGACAATTGCTGCCTTGCTATCTATTTCCCCTGAACGAAATCTGCTCACCAAATGATGTCAGCCTTCTTAACAGCAGTGCAGCAAATAAACATTTCGGCCACAGTGACTCAATTAAGGGATCATTTACAGGTACCACTTGATGCCTTTTGTAGTTTTGTCTAATATGTAAGTTATAACCACACTGTGCTCACTAAAGTAGCTGCTGAGATCTGGAAACCCAGTGACATTACTACAATTAAGTCTGATGGGGATATTTACAATCAAGAGTGTGAGTTATCATTTTGCGGTTCACCTTTGTTGTATCTGCCAATTAGGTTTGACTAACCTGAAGGTTTGTTTGCAACCTACCTGACACCTCATGTTTCTGGTTCTGTCTGATCTGTCAGACTCTCTTATACAATGTTATTAATAATGATAAAAATAATACCCAAGTTATAAATGACAGAATACAGGGAATTATCCTTTATTATTAACTTCGGTATTTGTGAATAGTGAAATGGGCCTCTGACAAGAATCTCTCATATGAACATGATTTGTTTTGAAAAAGGCAACGGTAGCTTTTCATCAGAAGTGGTCTAACGAAAGCCGTTTTCAGCGCTGCAAGCAGCAGGTGGAGGACCTGAGTTTGTTTCAGGTCTACAGGGTCGAAGTGATGTTATATTCCTGGAGGATCTGGAGGGAGGGCTCATTTCCAGATCTTAAGACACTAATGTTCTGTCTGACGTCAATAATTTTGTGATTGGAGAACATGGCGATTTGATCACAATTTTCAGAGGACAGTATCTCTGATGGGGTTTGAGATGGGGTTAAATAAGTTGATCAATAGTAAAATAAAATCACTTTACCATTGTTGATATTATGGTTAGTGATTTTATAGACGAAAGACAGTGTGACCTGTTTTATTTTTTGTTGTAGCCATTCAGTAGATTTGATGGAGAACTTGACGTTTTGTCTTTCTTCACTCAATTTTTCCAGTGGGCTTTTTTAATTCTATATTTCACTTTTTTTTTTATTTTACATATGCAACAGTGATCTAGGATAGAAACATCCATGACACAGGGTGCAGTAATATTAAGTAATTTTGATATGACCACGTCCAAAGTATTTTCGAGCTACGTGATTTTGTGGAGGACTGACTATTGGTGTCCGAACCAGTAATACGTTGTTTAGATTCCTGTATGTTACAGGGAGATAATGGGTTCTGTGTTCATGGTGTTAGTTGTTCTAATGGTTTTATAATATTTGTATGTGCTTTTACACTCTTGTTTTTATGTCTTTGCTATATTTGATCGTACAGCAGTTGAGTGAGCTTTTGTTGTTTTCAAAAGTGCTTTGTGCAATTCGATTTGATTGGATGATTACAGGAAAATGTATAGCAGAGTGACAGTCAGTATCAGACTCACCAAACATCAGTAGAGAAACTTAATAACCCGTGACATAAGGTGTAGCCATTATCACAGCTTCTACTTTTGTTTCCAATGGTTCCGCTCCCTCGGAAAGCTCCGAAAATTGTGCTGAATCCCACAGCCTGTTGTCCAGCACATTATTCAGGAGAACAGAGGTTTTTGGACCGGCAGCAGCTATATAGAGCTGGTCAGCAGTGTGGGAGCTGATCTGGTGCCGATCTCATGTTCTCTGTTTATGCTTCATTCTGTTGACTCTCTAAGCTTCTATTAATCTAACAGCACTGAATATTAATAGCCATCACATCTAAATGTAAACTAACTTTGTTTTTTTCAACTATTGTCTGACTGAACTGCTCTCACAGTTATCGACCATTATGCCTGCGGTTCAAAATGACAACATTTGTCTCTGTGTTGCTTTACAATGACATACTGCACATCTGAAACGGTCTGGTTTATAGAAGAGGAGAACTAGGCAGCCCAACTATATGTTATTTGATGTCATTTTGATGTAATGCTGGTGATTGAATCTAAGTATCAGTCTTTGATTATTACTGTTGTTTGTGGATTGTCTTGCTTTCATCAGGGTTTATTACAGGTATCAGGACAACACAGGGACAGGGATGGTTTCTCGTGCCCCACCGCTGTGCACATTACTATGACAACAGTGCCTCCCCGTGGCTGAATCTGTCATTGCACATGTACATTTACACAAATACCAGAGTGACACCTGCAGCACGGCAGAGGAACTTCCCTTGATATTATCCAGACAAAACTGTTAAAAGAAACAATAGAGTCTATCAGCCCTGCACTGCTGACCATCATCCAGAGCTCATTTCAAAGCTGCCTGTGTTCAACCGCTGCTCAAGGGACCTGCGTTTGATCCCACAGACTTAAAAACTTCCGGCCAATTTCCAAACTGTCTTTTGTTTCAAACGTCCTAAATCAGATTACCATGTTTGGAGAAGTTTCAATCTGGATACCGCAAGATACATAGCAAAGACTCTACCCTCATTAATTCACCAATGGCTTACTAAAGGCTGCAGACTCTGGCGCGCGTTATGGGCTAATATTGCTTGGCATCAGTACAGCATTTGACACTATCGACCATTCCCTCCTTACTGATCGATTAAAACCTGTTTACCCTTTACCTTTTACTCTTGGGACAGATAATCTGTCATCACAACATCTCCTTGCATAGCCATGCGGATGACACACAGCTCTACCATTAAAACCTTCTGACACCAGTAAATTTGCATCACTACATAGCTGGGTATATTACAAAAAAGCTGGATGTCCCAAAACTTCTTAAAATGTAACTCTGCCATAACAGATGATCTTCATAATTGGCCCTGAACACAGCAGAATACAAATACACCCACTCCTTGGCAATATCGGCTCAGAGGTGGAGCAGGTCGTCAGAAAACTAGGAAGGCACTTTACAAATACAGGTCAAATTAACATTTACCGTCACTCCCAAAATGAAGTCAGCCACAAATAAATCGGGGTCTTCAGCCTTGAACATGTAAAGAAAGTAGTCCTGTCATGTTTTTATCAATTGGGGATTATCTCCAAAATTAGACCAGTTCTGTCCTTCAGCACATCTGAGAAAATTTAACACGCTCTTTTATCCTCCCCTCATGAAGGCTAATCGATGCCCATCAGTGTTATAGAATGTATGGTCATAGTTTCCCTATTAAACAGGGGACGTTGAGAGAATGAAACAATGGTAGAGTTTCCAACAGCGCCTTGAAACTTGTTCGATAGCAGCCTGACAGCATTTATCCGGGTAAAAAGACAGCTAAGGTATTTACGATACTTTAAGACTTTACCTTGCGCATTGATTGGCTTGTGGTGGAATTAATGTGATGCGCGGAGGCCGCTGCATTGAGGAGGCCCTGACGGCGATGAAAGACACTGCTGAGGTAGAGGCTGAAGCATTTTATTCCCTGAATAATTGATTTAGCTGGAGACTGCATGGTGCCAATACGTTTGTTACCTGAACAGAGTGACCAGGAGTAGCAGATAGAGTTTCATGAGCAGGGGAACAAATGAGAAAAGATGTTTTCGCCTTTGCTGAGGAATCTGATATTGCTTGCTCCTACCAATGAGAAACTGGAAAAAGTTAACGTTGTTTGTACTGAACACTCACAGACACTGGGCTGATGAGGGGCACGTGTAATCAGCAGCATAAATGTACGAGACAGAATGTTATCAAAAAGGAGGTAGCAGCAAGATGATAGGCTGACAATAAAGGTATCTATTTCACATTACAGAAGATTGTTTTCTTCATGTGTTTCAGTTGCTAAAATGTACCATTGCTATTGTAACCACTTACTATCCCTGGTTTGTCTGTGTTAGCATTATGTTGCAGTTCACATCAGAGCACACGAGTAGATTAAAGCAAACACACAGCTGTTAACTAGTATTAGTTACCTCAAATAAGTTGCAGGTTGGAGCTGTGTTTATCTGTTTGTTCCTTTGTTCAGACCCACCACGCAGGACTACTCATTGGACGGGCCGAACCAGCATTTCCTGATTTTAAGGTGTTGGTGATGTCATGGCTGACATCGCTGGGCCATACCAAGTGGAGGGTTTTGCTGTTCTGTCGAATTATTTATTTAGTTGGTTTTATGCATTCTACAGCAATGTGTGAGGATTACTTACCTTATATAGAGAACCAATCGGTGATGTTAATGAGCTGGTCAATCAGCCCAAGAATGTTGGGGTTTTCCTTTTATTAAGGTTCCTGTGTGGGTCAACCTTCATCGTTATGATATATGGCAGAAGGAGCCTAGGTGTGAATTGAACACCCTATAAAAGTCAGTTGGAATTTTGCTCCTGGAGAGTGAAGAGAGGCGAAGCTGTGCTACCATAAAAATGTGCCTTAGTTTGATTTGTGATGAGTTGAAGTTATTTTCTTGGTAATTTTTTGTTATTTTGCCTGAGTTTGTCATGTATTGGAGAGCACTGCAAATTAATATTCACCTCAGGGAACTCAACTTGTCTGCTGAGTCTGCCTACCTACTACCTTTTTTGATATTCAAGCTGGACTATTTTACAAATGTTGCCAGTGGTTGCTCCAGCCCAGTAATAGGCAGCCATGAAGAGACCAACTCGACCAAAGAATCCCCAAGTGCCGGACTGTTCACGGGAGGAGGTTCCAGGTGAGTTTACCCAGCAGGGGGTAGTTTTTGAGCAATCTTCTGAACCACACAATCTTACTGAGCTTTCCTGAGCCTGTTACTGGACCTGATGCAGTCCAACCAGGAAGCACACTGTCAATTGCCTCAAAATTAGAGTAGTAGATAATTCATTTTATGTTGTTAAAGCTAAAAAGAACTGTATTCAGGCAACTCATGTCATGAGTAAACTTAAATATAGTTAACTCAAAATCATGAATTGACTATTGTGAGGAATTAGAGTTAGAAGTATTTTTAGTAGGATTTATAGCACCCCTAGTGGTGGATAGTGAAATGTAGGAAGCATGTGGAATGCCACATTATGCTTGTAAAAATTGTCAAAGTATGTGAAATGTCACCAGAATACTTATCAAGTGTATAATATGTTTACAGTATGTTTACTATAGAAGTGTTGAACCATAAGAGACAATTATTGAATGTATTAATCTATAAAGAATAGTCGATAGGGACAGACAGGGATTTTAAGACAGGCATTACAGCGAACACCAGGACCAGAGCAGAGGGCCTAACAGAGGGACGCATGCGCAGAAGGAGCAACAGACCAAAGCCAATAGGTCACAACGAAGGAGGTCAGTTGACTGAGGCCAGGAGGAGTCAGCTGGACTTAAGCCAATTGTATTTGAGACAGATATTTTACAGGCTATGAAAGGAGATTCAAAGGAATCATTCTGCCACTTCATCACATTCCATCCTGCAGGTAACAAGCTTCCTGATTGGAGCATGTGTGAACTCTTTTCCGCGGATCATATTTCTATCGATAGTGTGATTCACTTTGCAATTGCTTTAACTTCTGTAAAATTAAATACCATTGATCAGAATTTGAACCGGCTGAGTGTTTGTCACGGCCGGCAGACGTGAGGCTCTCCCACAGTATCGAGGGGTCTTTGAACCTTAACACTATATAATGACAGTCCAGAAACCTAAAGATATGAGTTAAGTTAAGCAGTACAAAAACCAAGTTTAAAAAAAAAAGTTGTTTGCTCAAACTTTTACTATATTCTGACAGTTGTACAGGGAGAGAAATGGAGGAGTCAGATCATCTGTAAAAAATAAGGTTCCTCCGCCTCCTTTTAGTGTTCCTAATGGCATTTGCAAGATTCCACGGCGCTCGAAGGAAAACAACCAATCAGAGCCGAGGAGTCTCTAATACAGTGTCAATCTCTAATTTTTTATTTCAAACTGTCAAACTATGCAGCGCTGATCAAATATGAATCAAGATCAATACAGAAACCTATTTTTGTTTCTGTTAAGCCAAAACCCAGCACTGCCCACCGGCCGGAGCAAACTTTGTTATTTTAAAGCTAAACAGTTTACTGAAATATGTTACTGAAAACATTTGAGGTGAGAAATATCCAATGCAGTTACAGACTCCTTTATTAGAGATTCCTCAGCTCTGGATGTTTTTCTTTGGGAGAAGCGGAATCTTGCAAATGCCATAAGGAGCACTAAATTGAGGCAAAGGATCCCCATCATCTGTCTCATGTACAACTGGCAGGGTATAGTGACAGTTTAAGCAAATATCACCACGTTTTCATTGTTGTTGTGTTTTATGTTTCATTGTCATTGTTGTTGTATTTTATGTACATATATATACTTTTATATATATATTTATATGTGTACATCAGTGGCGGGCCATGCATTTTATACCTGGGCCTTCTGGGTTGTCCTACTACAGTTGAACTACCTCCTAATAATCTCATTATGACGCCACAGCTACGGTTTATTAATTGTTTAGGGGTGTAACAATACACGCATTCATATTAAGCCGTTCGGTACGAGGCTTACGAACCAAACAATACGTTTGAATAATACTAGTGCATTTGAAAAATGCAGAAGCTTAAATTGTGGGAAATATAATGTTTTCGGTGGAGCCACTGCGCTCAACCTGGCAACATGCTGTCTGACACGCCCACCCCGGAACCACAACATTGTACGTACTCTGGTACAGCGCGTGTGTTCTGAGAGGCTACGCTAAACTAGCTTAACAGGAAATCCAACAGCAGCAAACACGCTACACTCTCCCTGCAGCGTTTAGCTGTTCCCTATTCAAACAGGGCTAAAGCAATTGCCACACAATCCCCATTTCTCCAGACCATAATTCTTGCTTTGTAAAAGAAAACAACAGCCCAAACAGAGACTCAAATGTCCGACCCTAATCCCGCGCATGATGGGATGCTTCGCCATTAACGGACAATGCATATAGTCAAAATCAATGTAATTAACACAATGACAAGAACAAACTCACAAGAACCAGTCACATATATTTATATGACAACAAAGCATGACAAATCAATCCAGCAACACTGCGGAGCTAAAACACATATTCCGCCACACACTGAAGAGAACGGGCCATTCGAATATTATTCACATCAGAGAGAACAATATTAACCATATCATAAAAACGACACCATAGACAAATTAACACAGTAGTAACCAGTGGTGGCTGGTGGAACATTTTCTAGGTAGGGCCATCCAATCAATTTCAGCAAACATCCCAGTATGATTTAATGCAAAAAAGTTAAGGTATCAAACACACATTACTACTTTGCAGTTAAATATTTAACATTTATTCCAACACGAAAAAAAGCAGTAAATAACACTTTGATAAACACGTCGGGACATCACATTTTTGTCACCCTCACAGGGAATTCAGTATAATATATATATACAGCAGTGGTGGGCCGTCAGGGCCAGCAAGGCCTTCTCTGCTGGTGTTAAGGCTAGAATATTCCGATGGAGCTGCAAGGCCGCAGTGCTGGTCCGGTTATTTGTTTACTACTTACTGCGCATGTGCACCAAATAAGTTGCTGAATTCAGGTTTCAAAAGTAAAACTTGTATTTAATATCAAATGCAATCTGAATTAACTATCGATAGTAAATGCTCTCGAGAACAGAGACCACACACTCTCACTCTCCCAGGTCTCACAATAAAGGATGTTCTGTGAAGGGATCATGTGGGTCTGACCTCTGCTCTCTCAAACAAAGCTTTTATACTGCAGAAAAGACAGGGGGGTCAAATCGTCATAAAAACTGCAGGTGAGCCAATCGGTGTTACTTATACATTGATCATCTTGGCTACTGTCTTGAGCCAATCAATGTCTGGCTTTATTTACAACCATTTGGCTGTAATTCGACTCCCTCTCTCTGCTCCTTCCGTCCTCCTGGTGCCTCCATAGCTGGAGACATCCTTTGAAGTCCTCATCCTGGCATTGTCCTCCTCCGGATTCCTGCTGCTTTTATGACTCACTGTCTTCCTGTCTCCTACGCTCCTCACTTCATGTCTCATGAAGATATCACTAAAATATTCCCTAAATCTGACCCTATCTGACCTTTCTTCTCTTATACATATGGCTTAATACATTCAATGTGTCAATATACTGTAATATATAATATCCTCTGTCTGTAAACCTCCTGTAAACATAATACATCTCATAGATAAATATATTGCAACTCTTTAACCCATGGTAACATTCTTATTATTTTGACACTTCTATTCACCATAAGAGGTGCTAATAATCATACTAAACTAATTCTAATACTAAAATCCTACTAATACTATCTTCAATACTGAAATCCTTCACACTGGCCTAAACAGAATCACAAAGTTATAAGTATTTTATAATTTAATAATTTTTCTTAAATACACTACATGTATTATAATTTATAAAAATATTTTTCCGATTATCTTATTTTCTCATTGCACGGCTACTGTCTTCCTCAGTTGCTCTGCTTCCAGTGCAGCTTGTTTTAAGTAGAGCTTTTATCCAATCAGATTTCACCCGTGTCTCTAGGTAAGAAGAGAGGCCCGAGGTCTGCAGACTCACAAGTGAATCCCTTTGCAGTTTAAGTGAATGGGGACGATATTGTTGATTGTCATAGTCTTCAACCAATCAGATCTTTAGTTTGACATGTTGGGCGTATTCTTTGACGTGCCAGAGCCTTCTAGCTGGCCTACAAGTACGTCAGCATTACGTGCAGCTCTGCAGTGAGGTGCAGCGTGTGCTGTGATTAGTCAGTGGGCGAGCATGTGACTATCCTGAAACGAAACTTAAGGAAGCTGGCAAAACTTAGTCGGTGTAGTAAGAGTTTAAATTGAAAGATATGGAAGAAATTATGACATTTTTAGCACATTTTTTAACACTCAATGGCTGATTGAGGAGAAACGGATTTGTGAGTTGGGATTTAACCATGGGATTAAACTCTTTGTCAACAAAGAAAGGAGGATGGAGTTTGTCTTTAAGGCAACAGCATTTGGTAAGTCAACTGCCTTTGTTTTTACATCTGCAGTAGCTTTAATATGCTTGTTTATATATTATTATTTGTACAACTTGTTTTTATGAAGATGGATTTTTGTTTGGTTTTATATGTGATAGGAACTATTGTTATGTCAAATGTTGCGCTGGGGACATATTTAGCCGGTGCCAGTGTTGCCAATTTGGCGACTTTCTCGCTAAATCTGGCGACTTTCCAAACCCTCATGGCAACTTTTTTTGTCAAAAGCTACTAGCGACAAATCTAGTGACTTTTTCTGGTGTTGCTGGAGACTTTTCTGGTGTTTTCACTCTGACGTGAAAGCACATACCGTTCTACACTGTCGTGAACGGGCAGCGGGTGCTGCCGTGAGCCCCCCCAAAGCACTCACAGGCGGTAACTCTCACAGCTGCCTCGCTGGGACTGCTGCAGTCAGAGCAGAGAGGAGAAGCACTCTCGGCGTATTCATGTTTCTGCACTCTGCAGTTAGTGTATTTATAGGTATTGAGCTTCATTTTTACACGAAACAAATAATAACCGTAGCTGTGTTTCAGCTGCAGGACAGCAGTGAAGGCCCAGGTATAAAATGCACGGCCCGCCACTGATATACAGTATATCATATAATAATATTCAGTATAATATAAAACACACACATACATATATAGATATATATATACAGTATATATATATATATAATATAATATAATAGAACATGTTTATTTATTGAGATGCCCCTATGGATCTTGTTATAGGGAGGTAAAGATCAGGAGAAGTAAACATGAAGTAATTAGGAATACTGATGTTAAATTAAGCTATGATGAGTTTTCACTGTTAATTTACCATCTCTATTAAATGTTGATGCCTCCATGACCAAGTTAAGCAGATGAGACTGAGGACAACTATGTACAAGAAAAGATGTTCACTTTGCCTAATATGGTAGCTTGACTGAGTTCTCCATGTGTGCCCTGGTGTTCTCATGTTTCCTTACTTCCTCAGACAGGTGATTCATATCCCTCACTCCCGTAACTGTCCGTGCTGGATCTGTCCCCATTGTAATAATAACGCGTTAACTTGCCCAGCCCAGTAAAAACACGAAAGCACTTCACTTACCACAGATGCTGTTCACTTAAAGAGAAAGTCCATCCTCCTTTCTTTGTTAACAAAGAGTTCAATACTGCGGTTGTACAGTACATCAATGTGGTTCAGTTCCAGCCAGAGTCCTCCAATGTGTTCGTTGAGTTGTAGATCCACTCGGGTCTCAGCAAAAGTTTTCAAAAGCACCATAGCTTGTAGTGTCCTGCCGTGCTATGGTGTCGTTTTGCTGCTTTGCTTAGACACCTCAGGTTAGCACAGCTCCAAACACCAAGACGCTCAGTTGCAAATGAAACGCATTCCTACAAAATGTTCAACGCTTCTCCAACGCTGTCAGCCAGAAATACCGTTCGTACAAATCCTTTTCCTGGCTGGGTCAGGGCTGCTAGCTGTGGGGTTGGCCGACCCTTTGATAGGATGTCCATTTTTTCCTGAAATGTCCTCCAGAAAGGCGTTGCCAGTAATTCCGCTACCAAATCGGTTTCTGCTCCTTTAGCCATTGAGTGTTAAAAAAACAAAGCTAGGTAAAAAAAGAAAGAATCTACACCAAGCAAAACGCAAAAAAATGTCATAACTTCTTACATATCTTTCAACTTGATCTGTTACTAATACTAACTTCTGCTAGCTAGCTTTCTGCTTCACAACAGTCACGCTAGCCCACTGACCAATCACACCGCACGTTAATGCTGAGCTGCACGTTAATACTGATGTACTTGTAGGCTACCTAGAATACTCTGAAATGTCAAAGAATACGCCCAACATGTCAAACTAAAAATCAGATTGGTTGAACACTATGACAATGAACAATATCGTCCCCATATACTTTAAACTGCAAAGGCTATCCAGCAGGCCTCGGGCCTCTCTTCTTACCTAAAGAAATAGGGGTGAAATCTGATTGGATAAAAGCTCTATTTAAAACAAGCTGCACCGGAAGCAGCGGTGCAGGCTGGAAGCAGAGCAACAGAGGAAGACAGTAGCTATGAAGGCAAATCACTGTCAAAATCCGAGAGCGCAAATGAGATCCATGCGTGCGCGCAAATCAAACAGCTGAGCGTGTATTTTACTTTGGCCAGCGCTTTTACATCACTCCGCGAGCAAAATTCCCTCTCGCGCGAGCAAAAGTCGCTCACGAAACTTTAAACTGCTAGTGAAACTTTAACCTGCTCGCTCGCGAGTCTTTTACCTGCTCGCTCGCGAGTAGTTTTTCTTTTTGACAGTAAGTGGGCGGACCCAGTCTCCATTGTATCTCTACATCTAATTGGTTACAATCCTCATCTTTGGATAGACCGGATATCACTCTGACACAGACGCTAGGTCTGTTAGAGGTGGTTTTCAATCCGCCACTAAACACTACTCCACTATATCTCAGAATGTTCTACATTTGTCTCACAGGTTTTGTAAACTTTTCAGACTGTAGAGGCTGATGAAATACAAATTATGTTAATAGCGTTTTGAAATACAATAATTCAAAATGTGTTTCTCTTGTGAATGGAGTCAAGTTGCTCAGATTGGTTTAAATTCACTCCATTATTATATTACAGACAATCTTGTATATCTCTTGTGATAAAAAGCTCAAAGAAACTCTTTGATCTTAATTGATTAAAACATGATGTAATCATATTTAATCATACTGTTGTGTTTACAGAAGAGATATAATGTAGTTGTATATAATATGAGCAACAATTTGGACCTGCTCAAGGATCTGGAGCCAAGATTAGGGACCACTGTTTGTATATTAACTGTTTGCCCAATTTAAATCACTGACAAGTAGTTAGTGGATGAAAAAGTATTCAGATCCTTCACAGTAAACGTACTAATACCATACTGATGAAACAATCCACTACGAGTAAAATACCTGCATTCAAAACCTTAGTCAAGTATGTTATTATCAGCAAAATGTACTTCATGTGCAGAAAGTAAAAGTACCCGTGCAGTAAAATGTACATTATTTGTCCCTGACCTGTAGTGCAATCTGAAAATCTCCCCCTAGTATCTGTGTCAGAGTGATATCCGGTCTAATCCAAAAACGAGGATTGTAACCAATTAGATGTAGAGATACAATGGAGACTGGGTCCGCCCACTTACTGTCAAAACTCGCGAGCGAGCGAGCAGGTTAAAGTTTCACGAGCGAGTAGGTTAAAGTTTCACGAGCGAGCAGGTTAAAGTTTCGCGAGCGACTTTTGCTCGCGCAAGAGGGAATTTTGCTCGCGAAGTGATGTAAAAGCGCTCATTTGCGCTCTCGGATTTTGACAGTGATTTGTCTAAATTATAAAATAGCTATAACTTTGTGATTCTGTTTAGGCCAGCAGAGAAGGCTTTAGTGGAAAATGAAAATGCCTTTCATCACATTATGAAAAATTATGAACTGCTATGTTCTTAATACCTCCCTTTAAACAAACAAAATATAAACAAACTCAATAGTAAATTTGGCTACAGTACCAAAAGGGGAAAAAAACATCACTTTCCCAATATTAGTAAAGAGTTCTGGTAAAGGTCTATGGAGCCAAATCCAGGTCAATAGTTTTGATCATTTGAAAAAAAAAATGTAACCTGAAAGTTCAAGTTGTGGTCTTGAACATTAAAATTACAAATAAGTGAATGAAACGTTTTTTGGGGTTGAATATCATTTTGATTCAGTTCTGGAATTTTCATTTTTCACTTTCCTATATATTTTGATATTTGAGGTCTTATATTTTTCACTTTCAGATTTTATATTTTCAGATTAAAATCGTATTTTTTTCGGTTTCAAAATCTTTTTTTCACTCACCGCGGACCTCACCGCTTCCCGGGGGCCGTGGACTAAGGCCTCGTCCACACTACTCCTTTTCCATTTGAAAACGCATATGTTTTGCTACGTGTACACTAAGCGTCCACACTACGCCGGCATTTTTGAGCACCGAAAACAGAGGAGTTTGAAAACGCTCCCGAGGACGGATAAGTTTGAAAACGCCGGGGTTGCGTAATCGTGTGGACGGTCGAAAATGGATAAGTTTGGAAACGATGAAGCACACACCCGCGTTTGCTACTTGATTGGTTCTTAGCAGTCACGACGTGTCCTTCCCTGATTCATAACAACCCTATCACGTGACCGTTTCCCGGAAGTTGATTAATTACCGATCGACTACCAGGTTAATTTAACATGGACAACTGATTACAGGTGTTGCTGACCGTGTTGTCTTTACTAGCAGCTGTTGTGCAGTTAAAGTCTGCAATTTTACAGAAGAAGCAACTGTTATTGAAGCGATTAGCGTGCGACGTGTCCAGCGGCGTTATCAGCCCTACGGAGCGGCCGTCTGAAGTAACGGTTAGCGGCTTTAGGGAGGGTGATGGACACAAAACGGAGGACTTTCCTGTCCTTATTAATGCTTATTTTGTCCTGCACAACTATAGTGAAGTCTGCAGATAAAATGTAAAGGAACAAAAGCATTAATTGCTCTCCAGTAGGACAGAGACTTCAGCCACCAGCAGAGCTACGAGTGAGAACAGACAACGAAACCGAGGGATTATGGGTCCACATTTTTGGACCCATAATCTATTAAACTTTTATGTGTAAGTGTTGATTTTAAAGTGAATTTGATGTGAGAGAGAGAGAGAGATATAGCAAGACCTGCAGCGCTGTAATTAACGTTAAGTCTGTTTGAGTTCATAGAGGAAGATTTTAGAGACGATCTTAAGTATCAAACACGACCTTTCTTTGTTAAAGACGACTTTATTACTCTGTCGTATTTTTTTTAACTAAGCAACCAATCTACTTCCTGTTTACATCGGCACCCACCCGCATGCCCAGTGTACATGAATAGTCACGTGATATTCGTTTTTAGGCGTTTTAGTGTGGATGGAGATCATCAATGCTGAAACGCCATGTGGACGGAGATCGTTTTCATTTTAAAACGAAAACGGAGTAGTGTGGACATGGCCTAAGTGCTCGCTGCGCCCTCTCTCCCTGCGGGGAGGGACGGGGCCCCTGCTCCTGGAGCGACTGTCGACCGGGGCGGACTGTCCTCAGTGCGCCCCAACCACGTCAACAGGGCGGGGATCGGCTCAAGTAAAAGGCGTCAGGGGTCTGCGGCGATGTCGGCAACCCACCCGACCCGTCTTGAAACACGGACCAAGGAGACTAACGCACATGCGAGTCAGAGGGTGAAGCAAACCCCGTGGCGCAATGAAAGTGAGGGCCGGCGTGCCGGGTGAGGCAGGTCTGTCCGCAGCTGTCTGTCTGCTATCCTCGCTTGATGACGGCTGGTGGCTTCCTTGGGGCTCCTCCTCTTTGCCTTCAGAGGCCGGGCCCACATCGCTGGCTGATTCTGCAGCGCCGAGAAAAGCATTCGCTGGAGAAGAGGTATGTGTTAAACCAGTCCTGGACACATTCTTTGGTCTGTATTTCAGTTTAATCTTACCTCTGGGCTGTCCTGACTCCCTAGACCAGGAATGGGCAAACTACGGCCCGCGGGCCATATACGGCCCGTTGGGCTTTTGAATCCGGCCCGTCAAATATTGGTACAAAATTGTCCAAACTATAATAAACACTAGGGTTGGGCGGTATACCGGTTTTAATTTCCCGTATGATATGAACTCTTCACACAAAATCATACCGGTGCATAGCTGAAACAACTGCTGTCTGTCTTCAACAGGTAGCTAAATGTATTTTTTGCTGCTATGAGCGCAACGGCCGGAGCTAGTTTTCTTATATGTATTGAGAGAGACCCCTAGTCATGGTCATAACTTTATAACACAACAATTAATAACCCACAACTAACGCTCTTTAACAGAGCAAAACACCACGACACAAATGTCTTTGACACATAAACAATTTGTAACACTAATAATTGTACATTTATAAAATGTCACCGCCGAACTGCATGCTGGGTACAGCTCACTCGCGAGCCTGCTTGCTAGCACAACAGTCTGCTAACAGCTTGGAGAGGCTCCGTCGCTCCAGTAACGTTACATTAAAGAACAGAACAGAGCGATGCAGGATGAACAAAGACAGACCGGAGATGCACCGATGGAGTTTGGCACATATGCAACGCTGATTACCGTAATATGTGTGGTATTTGTTATAAATGCACGTTGGTGCATAGAGGGTGATAAGAAGCTGTACATAGAGGGGCTTAGGACCCAGGGGAATGTAGGTGAAGGAAACAGGAAGTGAAGGAAGAGACGCCACACAAACAGCTGTTCACCGTTCGTCACGATCCTGTAGACCAGTGGTTCTCAACTGGTGGGTCGTCGCTGACCCGTTTTCAGTGGGTCGCGGGCCTTTGCTTTATGCAGCGGAGTTTTATTCACGCGCCTTTCCAGCATTTACGGCACTTGTTCAGCGGTGCAGGAAAAACACCGACCAATGCGTTGTAAATCACGTCACGTGATGCAGTTTAGCCAATAAAATAAGGGTATTCTGATACGTTTCCTGATTCCAGTGAGATGTACCCACACCGTGACACAGCGGGAGAGACAAGGAAAGACATGACAGAGCAGAGCTCTGATAATTTTAGATGTAAAAGTCAAATATCAGCATGATCCCTTCAAAGACAGCCATTAACCTTTACTCTAAAAACACTTTGTCAAAATGCATTAATGCAATACCGTGTAAGATCCCAGTTAACTGATGAACACCTCAGATCTGTTCTGAGAATTGCCACAACCAAACTGATACCAAACGTTGATGCACTGGCTAAAAAGGGTGACCAACAACACTGTTCCCACTGAAATTAAATGTAAGTTTTCTTTACTTTTTAGGTCATGACTTTTACTTGTAATTTATATTAGTTCACACAAACACTCTCCATTCATCTGCTACTGGCCCGGCCTGTCTGTCAAATTGTAAAACTCAATGTGGCCCCGAGCCAAAAAGTTTGCCCACCTCTGCCCTAGACCGTCTCTCCTGTATCTCTCTCCAGAGCCTGAGGATCAGGGGACTATCTCTTCCAATTAAAAGTGAGACTGGCAGGGAATCTAGCACCCCCGCCTTGACTTCACACATGCTTTGCATTGTGATTAGCTTCACCGTACAAGTAGGATACTGGTGTTTATCACCATGGACACAAGAAACTGGTCGTGTCTCTTCCTGAAGCCAGTCTGTTCCCTCTATCAAAGGTTTGTGAACTAGTGTATAATTACTCCCTGAGTCCAGCAAAGCTTCCACATCCTGATTATTAAGCTTCACAGAGCACGTAAAAGCTTGGTGCTCTGTACCCTCTATCAAGAAGGCGTAGAGGTGTGTAGGCTGGCTGCCCGCGGACTCTGCTGTCAGCATTAGTTTGTCCCCTTTATCGCATTGCCATGAGATATGTCCCAGCTCCCCCGCATCTGTAGCATCTCAGAGTATCCCCCTCCGGAATTCGTTTTCTTTGCTCTCGCTCAGTCTGATAATGTCCCTGTATATTAATCTGCCGGGTTGTGTTACTTTGAGTGGGTCTTTGGGGCTGGGGATGTGGATTTGCTGGGCGTCCTTGAGACATGGGTTGCTCCTTTTTCCCCATGCGGAGCATTTCATTAGTGGCCTGGTACTGTTCAACTGCCTCCACCAAGGCAACGGCTGTAACTGGAGCACTGTGGCTAATAACCCTCTTTGCCTCATAGGGCAGTGCCCGTAAGTATCGATCTACAACAATGGCTTCCACTATAGCTGCTGCAGGGTTTTTTTCCGGATCAAGCAATTTCTTTGTGATACGTATTAGCTCATGCATCTGTGTCCGGGGGGGTTGGTCATTCCTAAAGTCCCAATTGTGGAACCGTTGGGCCATTCCAAACTTAGTATTCCTATTCTACTTAACATTTCCTCTTTCAGGACATCATAGTCATTGGCTATTGTGCTATCCAGGTCTTGAAAAGCTTTCTGTGACTCACCGGACAGGAACGGGGCAAGGATACCAACCCACTGGTCTTTCGGACATTTTTCTCTGGTTGCCGTATTTTCAAACGCGTGAAGATAGGCTTCTAGATCATCGGTGGGTCCCATTTTAGGGATAAAATCACTGGCCCGGAGTACAGGGTTGGGTTTCGGTAGCCCTGCTGTTTGAAGCTGACTTCTCTGTAGCCTGAATTCCTCCTCCTTCAACATGTTGGCTTTTCTTTGCTCCTCCACCAGAGCCCGGTTAGCCTCCATCTGGAGCTGGGTGCTTTGCGCCAGCAGCTTAAGCATTTCCTCCATTGGTTCTCAATTGTGCAAAGCGAATGGTCAAATAACTGATGGACATTCGCTCTCACCCACCCCTCTGTATTTGGCATTCTCCACCACTGTGATGTCTTGAGAGGTCGGGATCGGCTTGTGAGGCGTGGGTGCACAATTCAAGACGACAAGCGGTGGTTTCTAACTCAAAATACTTTATTCAGATTATTTTAGCAAAGGTAAACTTAATTCCAGCAGAAAGCCGCTACAAAAAACAAACTTAAGTATCTTCAGTTTACTTCTGGTTCATTGTCTTTAACGTAACATAAAACTCTCTCTTTTCGTCCGCTCCCATCCTCTTTCTCTTTCCAAATGTTTTCTCCTTTTTCCCCACACCAGCTCCTCCCGGGTAATCAGCCCCCTCTCTTTCAGCTGGGCAGCAGCCTTGGCCCCGGCTGCCCTGCTGACTATGGGAATTGTAGGCCCAATCCCAATGTCCCCCCTAAAGCCTCAAACCCTGAACCCTCAAGGACTTACAGAGGTTACCTGGTAAGTGGTTGAGTGTGAGAGACTGTGAGGGCTTGAAATGGTGTAAATAGGAATGGGACAGCACTTTGCTGTTACCATGAAAACGACAAAAAATATGATGTACAATTGTGGGTATTTATTTAATACTTTGTACTCCCTGATTTGAACGTCTTCCAGGCTCTTTCCTCACAAGATGAGAGGTCATTTTATATAATCTATTTACTCGTTTTTGTCAAAACAGCTTCAATGACAAAATTTAATATTTGACGAATAAATAAATAAATATCTTCTGATTTCATGTTTATTTTTTGTTCCATCTTTAACCCTTAATGTTTCTGAGTACATTTATTATGACAGGCTGAACACACGTGAGCTGTCCTCTTTGTTTACCTTTTTTTTTACGTCTCCGTGAGTCCACTAGTTACCCCGTGTTTAACGTCACAGTGCAATGATTTGTGGGTAATTCCCTTAGGCTAAGTCAGCATACCATGCTGACTTATGGAAAGGGTTCATAAAGGGCTCAAAATGTCTGCGAGAGAGCCCTCAAACACTTGACGATTTGACAGTGGGACAGCCCTAAACCCTCACGGACTTCGCGGGAGCGCGCCTCAAAGTCCGTGAGTCCGTAAGGGGGGACATTGGGATTTGGCCTTCGTGAGTTAACCCGATGCCATGATGTGTTGTAGTCTCTGCTGCAACCACTGGGAGGGGATGTATCGCCCATTGATGACACTCCCTCTCATGAGATCACACAGTATACAGTAGTATGCCTAAAAAAGTAATGAAATTATACGTCAAAAAAATTGTCGTATATTATGTCAAAAATTCATTACAAAGTTATAGTAAAGTATGTTGATTATCTCATGTTACCTGAATTCTGTTTGACTGTCATATTTTACCTGTGCCTTAGGTTCATTCTTTGCCTGAGATCCATTCCTACCAGCTCCTCGTTAACCTTCTCAAGAACTTGGCCCTGTTCTCTTTACCTGCTCTGCTCCGCTGCGAGACTCCGGACCATAGTCTCTATTTTATCTTGTTCGAATAAACTCTACTTTAAGTAGTTTCCTGATTTTGTCCGAGTTTTGTTTTTATGTCCAGACACAACTGAGCACAACACAATGTCAAAATGTAATGAATCAGAATCAGAATTAGCTTTATTGGCCATGTATGCGTGCGCATACATGGAATTTGTCTCCGGTTTCCACTCTGCTCTATACAATACACTATTTTACAATAAACAAGGAAAAATATATAAGAATAAAAAAAAGGGCAGCAAAAAAAGTAGAACAGATGTAGGTATAAACATTTAACAGCTATATACAATATAAGTATAAATATATCCCCAAATAAAAGTGTGTATATATATACATATATATATATATACAATAGTGCAAACAGAGGTAGTAGTGCAATATTATTTATTGTTCATGAGAGTGACGGCCAGTGGAAAGAAGCTGTTCCTGTGTCTGGTGGTTTTGGCGTACAGAGCCCTGTAGCGCCTACCAGAGGGGAGGAGTTGGAACAGCTTGTGTCCAGGGTGTGAAGGGTCTGCAGTGATCTTTCCAGCCCGTTTCCTGACTCTGGAGGTGAACAAGTCCAGGATGGAGGGCAGGCTGGAACCAATGATCCTCTCTGCAGACCTGATAATCCGTTGCAGTCTGTTTCTGTCCTGTTTAGTGGCCGATCCAAACCACACAGTGATAGAAGAACAGAGAACAGACTGGATGATGGCTGAGTAAAACAGGATCAGCAGCTCCTGAGGCAGGTTGAACTTCCTAAGCTGGCGCAGGAAGTACAACCTCTGCTGGGCCTTTTTCCTGATGGTGTTGATGTTGGGAGCCCACTTCAGGTCCTGGGAGATTGTGGATCCCAGAAACTTGAAGGTCTCCACAGCGGACACAGTGTTGTTGTGTATGGTGAGGGGGGGGGGGGGGGTAGTGTTGGGGGGCTCCTCCTGAAGTCCACTGTCATCTCCACAGTTTTGAGCCTGTTTAGCTCCAGGTTGTTCTGACCACACCAGAGGACCATCTGTTCAACCTCCCGTCTGTACGCAGACTCATCACCGTCCCTGATGAGGCCGATGACTGTTGTGTCGTCTGCGAACTTTAACAGTTGGGTCCTCTGAGGTGCAGTCGTTTGTGTAGAGGGAGAAGAGCAGTGGGGAGAGCACACACCACTGGGGGGCGCCAGTGCTGATTGTCCGGGTCATATTATAGTATATGTTGAAAAAAACGGATAAAACGTCATAGCATAGGAAGTTAAAAAAATTCATAGTCTAGTACGTCAAAGTATACAGTAGCATGGCTAAAAAACTCATAAAATCATATCGTATATGGACTTTGGGTTCATACACAAATGAGCACAACGCTATGTCAAAATGTCATGAAAAAGTAAAGTATTATATGTTGAAAAAATCATTAAAAGTCATAGAAAGGAATGTGATGGTAACTTTCCACTGACTTATTTCTCCTGTTTTATTAGCTGACCACTCGCTTGTTTTGGTCCTTTTGTATTAACAAAGTTGATCAATGTCAGACATGGTCCTCTCAGGTTGAGTAATATTGGATGTGTGTTTTAATCAGGGGCATGATACTGTCAACTTAGATAGGGGGCTGAATGGGGATGCAATCAGTGGACCATTCAATGGTTAATCAGTGAATGATCACTGTTGTCCAGATGTCCTAGTGATGAACTCCTCCTATCCCACCATGTGCCCAAGGCCTTTATAAGTCGTACACAACCAACACTCTGGGTGCCTTCCTCCTTCAGACCGCATTGCGGTCTGTATGACGATTGAAGCTTCTCTACACAGAGAATAAAGACTCTAAGGACAAACTTCTTTTCTCAGTGTTTCTTAATTTCAGTATCATAGGACTCACTCGGTACTATTGAATAGTTTTTTCCACCACAGGAATGTCTGAAAAATGAGAGAAAAAAAGCCAGAGTATAGTACATGGAAAATGCCATAACAAAGCCAAAGTATAGTATTTCAAAAAGTCTTTAAAACGGCATGTAAAAAAAAATCCTAAAAAAGTTTGAGTATTATGTAGCAAAAAGTCTTTAATAAGAAAGCAATAGAAGCTCAATTGTGTCAAGTCAGATGTCTGAAAAGACTACTCTATGTAAAAATATATGTTTGAATGGTCTCATGCTTTTAGCTTGTAGAAAGTCCTCTTTACAAATAATTGTTGTTTTTTGTTTAGTACTGTATGTGGAGAACAGAATGCTGTACAACGGTTCAACCTGACCACCAACTGGTTCCCACAAGATCCCTCTGAGCAACAGTTGAATAAGAACAGAATAACTCACCAGTCATTGATTAAATAAACTGGAAGCCTAGCATCAAAATGTGTTCAGATCTTAACAGGAACAACTTCCTGTTTCAGTGTCAAACAAATCACAGTTTAAACATCTGCATTGAAACCACTGAGACTGCAGAGGAGCCACAAGAAAAACTAACTAACTTCGCTTCTCCTAGAGGAGAAGCGAAGTTAATTTCGTTTTTCTTGTGTACAGAGTCGGGATTTATGGCACAACATCAACTACTTCCAGGCTGCATGGGGATAAGGAAAAAGAATCAAGAACCCTAACATGTGACCCATAAATCAGCTGGTGTTTCTTTCATTTATTTTTAATAGATCCAAACTGAGACAGTCAACAACCGAGCCACCATTTGAGCTTGAAATGCGGACCAAAGAGATCGTTCACCACTGGCGGATGAGATCAGACTTGTGCAGACAAGTTTATTGAAGAGGACCTGTCAGGATAATTTCTAGTTGCCTACGTTGTTCTAGAATACTCTAGGTAAACTTGCTACAATCTGAAGTATTTTCATTTCCCACTAAGACATTACACTGACTCAGAGTATAAGGGTATGAACCCATTCCTTGGAGTAAACTGGAAGATACGGACACTGTGGACATTGCTACGTTAGGGATCAACTACTATGGACGACACAAGGTTTTATGTGTCACATTGAAGTCTGATTCACATTTGCCTGCCATACCTTTATTGAAGGATTTTATAGTCTAACAGTAGTTTGTTCAATACTTGATTCATCAATTTACTTATGTAATTGTTACAGTTCAAGTGAAGCCCCATCACAGAGTCAGATTCATCCTCCTGTTCCAGATGTAAACCCAAGAGGGGAAAAAATTAAATCTGCCATCATGCATGAGAGCTGGACAAGAACCTCGCAATTACTTTGACTGATTTTCAATGAAAATGCAAGAGAACATTTACTTCCAACTCATTTGATGTTCTTAGGCACTAGAAACTCCCAGAAGTCTGTCCCACTGCTGTCCTTGAGGTGGCAGTATTGCACCATTTTGCTTTTTGTTGACTGAGAGGAGGAAGAACATGACATTGAGCTTTTTTTCCTGCTGGTTGGGGGTTTCATTCTAGACTTAAATTTGTGATCGGGGGGTAGATCGGTGAAGATGGAACCCCTCGATTGCCAACGAGTATTTGGCACACTGCTACCAACCCTGCCTTTAAGTTTGTTATCAAAGATACGGACACATTTCTGCACTTGATGCAAAAAGACAGATAACCTGTAGTGCTACGTATTTATAAATCTAGATTGTTTTGGTTTGAGTTTTGTAGATACTGTCCAAAGAGAGCCTTCTTTCATATATAATGGGACAATATGGTAGGGCTGGGCGATATAGACAATATGTTCTGTTCAGACATCGGGGTGACCACGGATCCACGGGGCTCGTGTCCCGATGTCCGGTCGTCCCCCTGTGAGTGCCCCTTAGTGCAGGAAAAGGACTGCGAGAAGGGGGAGAGATGCGGAGGACCAGTGCTCTCTCTATATGACTCACTCACCTGGCCTGAGGGAGAATGGCTGAAAAGGAGACAGTTTCGTCCCCTGCACACTCTCCGAAATTACCTCAAAAGCCTCCGCTAAGAGAAACCTATACGGGTAGCCAATCTTACCAGATAATAATAAATCACCAACAAAATAGCAACCAGTAGCGCGCTTGCTGTATTGTCTCGATGGCAAAACATTGAGTTACTTTTTAGGTTAGTCTTTTGCTCGAATAGCCGTCGGATTTAACGTCTTTATTAATTCTGTACGTTTTTTAATATTTTTATACCCCTGCCCAGAGCCCAACATATATAAAGCTCTTTTCAAACTTTTGCTTGAAGCGGGGCTTTCCCAGGTCTTCTCTTAACTATAGAAACGGATGTTAGTATATGTAGGTGTGTGTGCAGTAGTTGCGTCAGTCGTGTGCCGTGCTGGAAGTCCTTCAACTTACCACAGGGGCTGGGAGATCTCCCCCCCGGAGGAGACCCCTTCTGTCCGGTCTTCCCAGAAGAGAGGTTGAAAAAGGAGTCGGCCGAAAAAGTTCAATTATTAATAATTTTATTTTCGTCCAATTCAAAGTAAACCTTTTGGTTCTAATACAGAGAAAAATTATCAAGTAAATGACTTTAAAGAACAAAATCGAAAAATAATTTAAAAACCCTGAACTCAGTGAGCAAGCTGTTATTTAAAAAGTCCGGAGATTCTAAGAAATAAGTTTTAACCCCACACCTTTTTGCCCAGCGTAAGATTAATAACGAGTATTGTCATATATACGTACTCTTCTGCATAAATTGCGCCCATGTCCTTAAGGGACAAGAATGCGGACGAGGCCCAAGGCCCTAACAGAAGCCTAAAGTTAATGTAAAAACATAAAAAGTAAAAGTGTGTGTGTAGGTTTGTAGCACATCACCCTGAACTGTCACCTAGAAAGTCCCTGCAAACCCCACACATCTGTGTGTGTGTGTGTGTGTGTGTGTGTGTGTGTGTGTGTGTGTGTGTGTGTGTGTGTGTGTGTGTGTAAGTTGTGCGAATGTATGTGTGGGCGTGCAAGTGTTGCAACTGCAACTTGCAAATGCACGTCCGTGCAGCTGGCACCATCTTACATGACACACAGAGCCCTATGCCTCTTTAAGTTACATTTTATTTTTTCTGTATTTTTTAGTCATTGTTTTGCTGAGCAGCACTACGGTGCCTCTAACACCTAATAACCAGGGCATTCCGTCCAGAAGGAATCCACAATTTTGCAAACACTCCAACCCATCTAACAATGTATTCAAAGTTTACTTCGGGCTCATTCCTTTATACCTGGGGGGTTTATGCATGGTGCTTTCTGTTTTGGCTCAGTAGCTGCTTGGCTAAATGCAGGGAGCATTTTAAGAGCGGAGCAATAAATGGTTACAAATCTATGACGAGAGTGTTCCTGACTGAAAGCAGGTTTTCTGGTAATTCCTTAAATAAATAGTCTATACTAAATAACTGCATGGTAAAGCCTATTTTTGTACACTGATGTGTGAATTAAATTAAAAGAGTATTTCCTCATCTAATTAAGAATATGTTGTGCTGAGCAGTTTCAAGTGAAATAAAGAGGAAGACAAAAATCCAGCTATACACTGTCTATGTTTACATGCATGCAAACAGTTCCAGAGTAATCAGAATAGGGAAATGATTTGATTTAACTGAGTTTGAATCAAATTATTTCTGAGAAATTTTAAGCGCAGCTATTGTGACAATAGTTCCAACCTGAAACCGCTCAAAATAAGGTAATTTCCAATAACTCTAGAGCATTGTGAAGTCCAACGGTCAAAATTCAAATTAAGATGCACTAATTTTACCCACAATACACACCTATGATTAATTAACAGACTAAATACAACCCCTTTGCTCCTTGCGCCGTACTTTGCGCCCAGATTGTGTGTCTTTTATCTATAGCAAAAGTGGAGTTGGACAGGCCCTAAATGCACTTGTACAGCATTCAATAAAATCTCCCCCTGTGAAACTGACGAAGCACTCTGGGCTTTATTACCACACTCTGCAGCTGGATATTGGACTTCCTTATAAACACACCCCAGACAGTTCAGATTGACGGTCACACCTCCTCCACTCTACTGTTGAACCCCCCTCATCATCTCGCAAAAACCTCAGCTCTACATGTAAAGGTACAGGTTTACATCTTCTTTATTGCAAACTGTTACACTTTCTTCATATGCACATTACCATACCGTTACCGTTACATTACACTGTTACCTCAAGTGTTTGCAATACAACTTGTACAGATATTGCACGTACTGTACATATTTTGTGTGTTTACAGATAGATATACATAAGTGTATATCTTACTTGTACATATAATTTATATTTCTTCCTTGAGGGCCACTTTTAAATACTTTGTTCTGTCATTGCCGATCTTATTGTTTTAACCTATTCTAATTAAATATATTTCAATATTTGCTTATACATTTTCTGTGTGTGTACAGCATTTCATTGAGCAGTCCTGTATTGTATAGTCATAATAATGCTGAAACTTGAACTATACTCTAACAGGGGAAGCATAATGAGTATGTCATGAGTGTGTGACGCAGCTTTGTCATGTCAGGACATAGCTGCGTCACACAACCCCTACTTACGGTCAGAAACATCAGTAACATAGGCAATCCAGAACAGTTGACTTCTGGAAAAATGGGCAAAAAGTCAATATAAGGGAACAAAATCAAGGCTTGAAAAAATGACTTGAGAGCTTGGCAAAAACACAAGATAATCTGGTAAAGGCTTGACAGAGACTGAGGCTTTGTGACATGGCTTGATTGTGATCACTAAACACAGCAAGGCCACTACAGAGCAGGAGAACCAGTCAGGTTCTACATTTGTTGCTACGTTTGTTTTATATATTTGATATAACCACTGCTCTGAAGTGGCCTTGCTGTATGTGGGTGCAGGGGCGGACTGGCCATCGGGGATACCTGGGAAATCCCCGGTAGCCGACGGGGTTGGGATGGTCCAATACCGGCCCACCTCCATCACCAACTGGCCCTCGCTCTGACATCGCCGGCCCCGACTATATCCTATGCTTCACGGATCACGTTAAATTTACTCTAATATTTAAATACCCAAAGTTAGTAATCACTGACTGACATGTATACTACTCCTCGCGATCTGTACTCACACTCATGGTTTCCAACTTCTTTACTCATCTAATCTCTTCCGTCAGTCTAACTTTGTTTTAGGTGTTATTAAATGTCAATCCAAAACACCAGCAGAGTTGTTGTCTCAAACATACTTTTAAGGCCACCCACCGTCATTTACAATCTCCAGCAGCTGATCTTCCTCTTCCTCTGTCGCCACATATTATGCAGAGTGGGTTTGGCGCGTCAGAATTACTCCTGATATTTAAATTAGACTCCTGATTGTCTGTTAAATGAAGCTTTCTTTTTCTTGGAAGTTGTAGGCTCTTCTTCTGTCTCCTTAGTGGGCTTTTCCCCTTTGCAAAGAAGCTCTCCAAAAGTTTTTTACTCATTTTCGCTAACTTGTGGGCTTAATTAACATATCACGTGACCGAGACAAGCGTCTTGACATGTGTCAAGAGCCACAGGCGGATGAAATTGGGAGAGAATCCGGTCATTTTTCAAAATAAAACATCTATCAGGAGGTTGGGGACCACTGCTCTAGCCTACTCAACACTTGCGGAAAAAAAACACCGACCAATGCGTTGTAAATCACGTCAGGTGATGCAGTTTAGCCAATCAAATAAGGGTATTCTGATTTCACCAGTGCGATGTACCCACACCGTGACACAGGGGGGAGAGACAAGGAAAGACTTCACAGAGCAGAGCTCTTGTAACTTCAGATGTGAGAGTTAAGTACCTTGATGTCTTCAAAGAATCAAATTGCTATAAAGACCACAGTCTTTAACCTATACACTAAAAACACTGTGATGCAAATGTCTGCTCCATGTATTAACGCGCGATAAACTATGCATTAATGCGAGAAAAAATACCGAGTGGGCTGGTCTGACACAGTAACTCCCGGTCCACTTTTTTCCCCCAGTCCGCCCCTGTGTGGGTGTGTCTCTGTAGAGCCGCTCCCTGCCTTAGTGATCAGTGTAATCGTGCCATGTCACGAAGCCTCAGTTTCTGCCAAGCCTTTACCTGATTATCTTGTGTTTTTGCCAAGCTCCCAAGTCATTTTTGACTTGATTTTGTTACCTAATATTGACTTTTTGCCCATTTTTCCAGACGTCGAGGGTTTTTGCCGACTCCTTGTCTGTACCTTAGCCTCACTGCCAGACTTTTTGGATTTTTGACCATTGCCTGCCCACGGTTTTGTTTTTGCCTTCCACTTCGACTTTTTTTCATTAAAACTCAATAAAGAGACTTCTGAGTTCATCTGCTTGTGATGTCCTCTCCATGCTGCCTGACAAGATGTGGAGGTGTTGGCAATCAAGCTGAAGACATCACGGAAGGTAACATTTTCACTGCATAGAGCAGAATTAATTTCAGCTAAATTTCAAGTAAATAAATGACCTTGCAGTTGAATCCTGTTAAGAAAAATATTACACCTCATGTTCAAGGAGAGATGGTCAGTGTTTGAAATCCAGTCTGATGAAGCGTACAAAGACTTCAGATGGTGAGAAATTCTCTGGCTTCTGTAGAAAGATCGTAGAAAAGTATGAAAGCATAAAAGTATAGCTAGTATAAACTATAACCCTTTTGATTTCAAAGTATAACCAGCACAACCTATAGCTTGTTTGCACTTTTTATAACCATCATATTATAACTTGTTTTATTTTTTGATAGCTGTGATTTAACATATAAACAGTTTAGAGTTAGACACTTTGTGTAACCTAGTCACTCAAGCCTTATACAGTGCTTCTGGTTTTAACAGGATCAAACCAGTTACATTCTGACCCAGCCCAAGAAGAAGGAGGACTCGTATGAGTGACTCGTGAGCCTGAAGGAGGTTCCAGCCTGAGAGTAGAATAAAAACAGCAGAGCAGAGCAGAAAGATGAGAGAAGAGGGGGGAGAATAGCCAGCGAGTGACTGGAGAGTACCTCATTACAAACTCAGTGAAGACTGATAAAGAGGAATGATAGAATAGTTCTGGTAGCCACTGTAACTGTTTCATTGAATTGAAATTGTTGTATGTGAATCTTGTGTGAAAACCTGAAATAAAAACACAGCCTTACATTTAGTAAGTGACTGAAACCAAACAAGTATTCGGGTCCTTTAAAACAATTTAACCCTCTTCCCTGTCCACTAACCGTGCGATCCAGACGTGACGACAGAAGCTACCATTTGGAGCTTAAGGTAAGTTCCCTGGGTGAAGACATTGCAGTGTCAGTCATAAATGGTGAGAATGTTCACAATAGGCAATAGTAAAGTATAGACGATGTACATAACTGTTACATACCGGGTGTTAGGGTTACATCCTATTGAGAGCGCCTAGGGCATTAGCCGTAAAAGACTTTCAAAAAGACAATTAATTCCGAAATCCTAACTATTTAGCTACGGGGTGAGATAAAAGGCACAAGGTATTGTCCCGACACCTCAAAGAGGATAACATAACCTCGCAGGCGGGACAGCCGACGGAGTGACCACCGGGTTAGGTGCGAAAGACTTCCCCGCCTAGAAACGGGGCAGGAGCCGCACACGCTACACTTCTCATGCTTAAATGCTTTGAAATATGGTTTTCAATTTGATACTGAACAACAACTTCCTCTGAATCTCAAATGTTTATATATATATATATATATCTGTTGTGGTAAGCATTTGTGTTATCAGCAATGCTCTCTTATTTATTATTTCTCTGACAAGAGTTTTTGGCAGGATATCGCTAAATGTGTCAATAGTTAAATTTACACAGTAAAAAAGATAGTGCTTGATACCAGATTGTAGCGTGAACGGATCCCGCCCCGGGGAAAGCGGGACAGGCGTGCGCACCTAACACGGTGGTTACTCCTTAGGGTTGTTCTTACCGGGCGAGTTAGTCTCCTCACGGGGGTATCAGAACAATGCCATAGGCCTTTTATCTCACCCCGTAGCTGAATCGTTAGGATTTTCGGGATTTAATTGTCTTTCTGAAAGTCTTGTACGGCTACGCCCTAGGCGCTCTCAGTAGGATGTAACCCTAACACCCAGTATGAATAGTTATGTAGATCGTCTATACTTTACTATTGCCTATTATGAAAGGTCTCACCATATATGACAAACACTGCAAAGTCTTCACCCAGGGTACTCACTCTGGTAGAGTGGGTCGTCACCTCAGTATCACACGGGTAGCAGACAGGGAAGAGGGTCAAATGGTTCTAAAAAACCAGAGTCTTTAGTTTGGGTCCAGTCACTTACAAATGGTAAGGCTGTAGTTGTATTAAAGGTTTTCCAAAGCAATCACATAAAACAATTTAAATTCAATGAAACACTTTCAGTTCTGTTAAAACAAATGCTGACAATCCCTGCTTGTTTTCAGGGTCTCACTCAGCTCTCGCTGTGTGTTTTCCATTTTTTCTCATGCTGTCTTCTCTCCTATCTCTGAATGCGACAGCAGAAGGGTGTTCTACTCCCGCTCAGGGGGCAAGACCCCTAAGGGTCTATTAAAGGAAGTCTCTCCCTTTAAACCGGGGTTTCTACTTTTTAAGAAAGAAGTCTGTCCCGTCTCTAAAGATGGGTAAAAAAGATCCAAAAGAAGGGAGCCCTTCTGTTTGTTTTATACTACTCGGATTCCAGTACCTCCCTTAATCACAAATACGTCACACATACAGGAAGCATCTTGTACCAGAGTTAACAACAGAATGGAACTGGTTGTAGCTGGTTGGTCCTGGTAGAACCAAAGCACTATTCAAGGCTAAAGTGACTATGTTACATAAAGCGTCTACGCAGTTCATATGTTTCTATCACCTCTATCATGAAATAAAACATTCTATGTTGAATCACATCTAATATGAAATAAAACAGTTTATGTTAAATCACACTTATCATGTTGTGATGGTTATAAAGACAAACAAGCTATATGTTGTGATGGTTATAAAAAGTGAACAAAATATATGTTTGTGATGGTTATACTTTTATGCTTTCATATTTTCTACGATCCTTCAACAAGATGTAAACATGACTGTTCATGACTACAGGAATGAACCACACCCTAACTATCAGGATCGGTGGAGACTGACTGCACGGACTGCAGAGAGAAGAAAAGCATTAAAATATGTTGATCTGTTTCATTAGGAGATTCTACAAGGCTTACTTTGAAAATATATTTTACAAGACTTTAACATACATTAAAACCATTGTGGGATAAAACAATAGTGTACAGGGGAGTGAATTAAAATTTATTTAGACTTTTTTAATACAAATTGTGAAAAACAAGTGTCATAATTACATTTGCTTACATTGAAAAACTCATTACAATGAAACATTTAAAACAAATTAATTGTAATTTCAAGCAGCAATGAGCAGGCCCTCTCCCCTTGTGCACAATGGGGGGCTGGACTGGTTGATGCGACTTTTTGTCGTGACCATCGGGCAGTCCTCGCATGAGTTGAATGCGTGGCGCTGGAAATGGCATATTATACATTTTGTACCACTGAGTCCACTATGTTGCGCTAGAGAAATTAAGACAAGTTGTCTTGTCTTAATGTTTTTATAAATTTTTTACCTTGTTGCTGCTGAACTGACTGAGAGTCGCCAACTTAATTTCGTTGTATCTTTTTACGATGACAATAAACATCCTTGTCCTTAGAGGACATACACAAATTATACACCATGTTGCTGTAAGTAGATGTAGATCACACCATGTAAATGTCATGTAAATTTGACAATGTTAAGTCAAGTTACAACAGCTTCCTGTGTCAAGGCAACACATGTACATTTTAAATGTCAATACTTGAGGATCAGTGGCGGGCCGTGCATTTTATACCTGGGCCTTCAGTGCTGTCCTACTACAGTTGAACCACCTCCTAATAACCTCATTAGGACGCCACAGCTAGGGGTTATTATTTGTTTCTAGGGGTGTAACAATACACGTATTCGTATTAAACCGTTGGGTAACAGGCTTACAAAACCAACAATACGTTTGAATAATACTAGTGCATTTGGAAAATGCAGAAGGTTCAATTGTGGGAAATATAATGTTTTAGGTGGACTTCACTCAACCTGGCAACCACGTAAGAGACACTCTGATCCCGGAAACAAAACATTGTACTCTGGTGTGGTGCGTTTGTTCTAGAAGGCTATGCTAAACTAGCTTAGCAGGAAAACAACAGCAGCACACAAGATACAAACTCTCCCCTCAGCGTTTAGGCAGCTGTTCCCTATTGATTCAAACAGGGCTAAAGCAATCGCCACACAATCCCCATTTCTCCAGACCATAATTCTTGCTTTGTAAAAGAAAACAACAGCCCAAACAGAGAACCAAATGTCCGACCCTAACCCTGCACATGACGGGATGCTTCGTCATTAACGGACAATGCATATAGTCAAAATCAACGTAATTAACACAATGACAAGAACAAACTCACAAGAACCAGTCACATATATTTATATGACAACAAAGCATGACAAATCAATTCAGCGACACTGCGGTGCTAAAACACGCATTCCCCAGCACACTGAAGAGCACGAGCCATTCAAATATTATTCACATCAGAGGGAACAATATTAACCATATCCTAAAAACGACACGATAGATAAATGAACACAGTAGTAACGCTACTGCAGATGTAAAAACACAAAAGCACTTCACTTACCACAGCTGCTGTTCACTTAAAGACAAAGTCCATCCTCCTTTCTTTGTTAACAAAGAGTTTAATAACGCAGTTGTACAGAACATCGGTGCAGTTCAGTTCCAGCCAGAGGTCCTCCTGCGAACGTATTCGTTCAGTTGTAGATCCACTCGGGTCTCTCCAAAAGTTTTCAAAAGCACCGTAGCTTGTAAATGTCCTGTCATGCTATGGTGTCGTGTCAAAACAGTCACGCTATCCCACTGACCAATCACGCCGCACGTTAATGCTGAGCTGCACGTTAATGCTGACATATTTGTAGGCTACCTCGGTAGCTCTGGCACGTCAAAGAATACGCCCAACATGTCAAACTAAAGATCTGATTGGTTGAACACTATGACAATCAACAATATCGTCCCCATATACTTTAATCTGCAAAGTCTACCTAGAGGGCATCGGGCCTCTCTCCTTACATAGAGAAATAGGGGCTGAATCTGATTGGATAAAATCTCTCCTTAAAACAAGCTGCACTGGAAGCAACGCTGCAGGCTGGAAGCAGAGCAACTGAGGAAGACAGTAGCTGTGCAATGAGAAAATAAGCTATGGGAAAAATTATTATTTGCCAACTGAAAGATGAGGGAGAAAAGTGGTAAATCATATCCTGCTGTTAAGGGGGAGTTTTAGTGTGGATTGACATCTTTTCAAAATTACTTGAAAGTGCTTGTTGTTGTTTACAAATGTAAATGGTGTTATAAGATTTAGCCAGTTTAGTGTGGTGGTGGTCAAAATGAGGTCTGTCTTGACTGAACTACTTTGGATTATCAGTTAATCCGACAATTATTTTACTCATTAATAAATGTATAGTTTGGACTAAAATGCCCCTGAGCTGATGTAATGTCTTCGAATTGCTATTTTGTCTGACCAACCATCCAGAACCCAACTATAATTAATTAACAATGATATGAAACAGCAACAGCAGCAAATCCTCACATTTGAGGAGTTGAAACAAGTCAGTATTTGTCATTTGTGCTTGATAATTGACTTAAATGTTTAATCAAATATAGAAATTGTTGGTGATTCATTCTCTGTTACCAACAAAACTTAATGCAAGCAAACAAGAAATGAACATGATTCCAGGCTGGAGGCTTTTAAGAGGACATGTTATGATAATTTTCTGGTTCATACTAGTATTTCAATAATATTGAGCAGGATTGAGTTCAGCCTATTGGTACGGCCCTCCACAACAGTCCCTGTTTCTCATGTGGCCCCTTGGGAAAAATAATCGCCCACCCCTGTACTAGAGCGATGGTAACCATATTGTAACCATAGTTCTATAAGCACAGGTTAAGCCCTCTACTGGACTCCATGGGTAATACTCTCCTCCAATCATGAGCATGCATTTGTCCATTGACAATTTGCATTAGTGTAACCAGCAAATCAAGTCATGCCTACCCAAATACGTTAGGTCAGGTGCAACAAAACTGACACTCTCCCCAGACCCTGCAAAGGAACAGACAAGGCGTCATCGCCGCCATGGTGCGAGTATAGTGTGCATGGACCACAGTGGGAGTGTCTCTTCCAGCCTGCCTACAGGCTTTGGAGATTTACTCACAAAGCCATCCAGTCAGCCATTTGTTGGATAAGGTTTTACCAGCCACACCATCCCAAAGCACACACACAGCTGTTCAGTGCATCTGATGGGGGCCGTGTGTTCAACATAGCCTGCCAACACACAAATTTGGCAAAGCAGATGTAACATAGGAGGGATATGGTCTATTGGTAGCCTTACTATGGTCACCACGAAGCAACACGCAACCGGGGTGCATCGGCAGGGTGGTTAGCTCACATACTCTCTTAGCTGAGGTCAGTGCAAGCAGCAAAGCTGTCTTAAATGACAACACTGCTACATAACATCCCTTTCAGCAAACTTCACAAGGAACCCTGAGGGCAAAACAGCACCACTGATCTGATTTAGCTAACGTCAGTTAGCATAAAAAAGAAGCTAACGTATCAGTAACTTATGTCAACAATCATGATTCAAATGATAGCCCCAAAATTATTTCATGGTAATTTAATTTGATATCAACTTCCATGTTCGCTTTCTTTGGGAACTCCAAGCGGGTGAAACAATACATTGTGTCCTCCAAGTCATAGCGGACCCAAGAAAAAGTTTCGGACCAACTTTGAAGGAATATAATTTGCCATTTTGCTTTGTAGACCTGCAGTGCTGGTGATTCATCGTGTTTGTCTCTGTTCCATTTTATTGCCTGCTTTACCTGGCACCTGGTCGGTTTTAGGTAGTTGGAGGAACCTTTTAAGCCAAAGACAAGACATTCGCCTGCCTTCATGCCTTTGAGCATTGCGCTTGAGATCAGAGCAGCTACACAGTCTGGGACACAGCTTCATTGGTCGACAAGTCACGAAGGCAACCTCTAATTGGTCGACAGACTGGACCCAAGAAATCATGGATTGCTAACAGAACTGTTTACTGCACGGACATTTTCACTTGCCCGATCGGATCACTGCATGAGGCATTCCACTTGCCCGAACATAGAGTTCCCCCAAATTCTCTTGTCCTGCTGGCCTGGGGGGTAGGGTTGTGCGGATCACCCTTCAGCGTCAAAGTCAGAGTCCTCTTTCTGACTTCTTCTTGGTTTTATCTTCTTGCAGTGTTTGGCATGAACAGCAAACCACTCTTATCCTAACACCTATCTTGATACTTTCATTTAACATTTTTTTACAAAAGGAATACTAGTTAACTTAAAGACTGTATTTAATTCTTCCTTATTTGAAAGCTGGGCCACCTCAGCTGCAGAAACCAGTTTGATATAAATCTGTCACGATTAGGCTTTGCCTCTTCTTCTTCTTCTTCTTCTGTGGTTTTTAACGGCAGCTTGCATCCTTTTTTGTTGCATTACTGCCATCTTCCGGTTTCAGTCACTTCTTTGTTCCCAACTACTACATTTTCCCCATCAGACCAGTTTCTCTCAAAAAATTTGTAAAGCACCTTCTTCCCAGACTACTAGATCCCCACTCTATTATATTTTCCAACTCTCTTCCTCTCATCCCTAGTCTCTGCATTTCTCTCATCATGACCCTTCTTTCTGAGCTGTGTCTACTACAGGAGGTGATGACATGTTGTACAGTCTCTGGTGCCTGGCAGAGCTCACAGAGACCGGTTGGATGCTTCCCTATCATGTGTAGTGTGCTGCGTAGGTTGCTGTGCCCTATTCTTACTCTTGATATTGTGACCTCTTCTCTCCTGTTTCCTCCCCTGTATCTTACACTGCTCACTTTACCCTGAATTGAATGTAGATGTCTCCCCCTAGTCTCCTGGTCCCATTGTTGTTGCCATACTTTGTTAATATTTTTCCTGATGATGCCCTTTTCCTCTGCTTTGGATAACTTGATACTGATGTCTACTTTGTTTTCCTTTATTGCTTGTTTGGCTAGTTTGTCCACTTTTTCATTTCCTCTGATACCTACATGGGCCGGTACCCATATAAATACGACTTCAGTGCCTCGTTCTATTTCTCTAGAGTGCTTTGACATTATTTTTATTAACATATCTTGTCTAGTATTGGACACACCTGACTTCAGACTAGCGAGCGCAGACATGGAGTCACTGCAAATAAGGACTTTGCCTGGTCTGTGTTGGTCAACCCACTCTAGTGCCAAAAGAATTGCATACAGTTCAACAGTATACACAGCTAAAAAATTCGAGGTGCGTTTAAATATTCCAAATTCATGACTAGGAACTGCAACAGCCGATCCTGTTTTGTCTGTATCTGGATCTTTTGATCCATCGGTAAAAACATGCACATGTTCTGGGTATACTTTATCCGTGTACTCATAAAACTCACTCACTAAATCAGTATTTTCCCGTCTTACCTTAATTTGCTGCAACTCCATGTCCACCTCTGTTTCTTTAAGCATCCACACAGGAGTTATTGTCCTAACTACAGTAGGGCATAGCTCTATATCAGAGACTCCTAGACTTCTTGCTGTTGCTTCTCCTATCCATCCAAAACTTGTCTTTGGTATTTTATGTCTTTCCCAACATGCCTGTAATACTTTTTTAGTTGGGTGATTATCTTCATGACCTCTCAGATTTATCCAATAATTACCCAACAGTTGTTTTCTGCGAAGACACAATGGCATTTCTCCTGTCTCTACTTGGATGGCGCACACAGGTGATGTTCTTACTGCTCCTATACAAATTCTGAGGGCCCTGGACTGGATAACATCTAGCTGTTTAAGTGTGGTTTCTGCTGCTGAACCATATGCTATACTACTATTTCTAACTTGTTTCCATACAGATTCAGCTGAAAGTTTCCCCTAGTTCTCCGTCTCGTAAAGAACATTACTTTAGTTTTTTCCGATGAGAATTTAAATCCCCATTTCTTCCCCCATATTTCAACTTGTTTTATCCCTTCTTGCAGTTTTTTAACAATATGCTCCAAGTTTCTTCCTTTTTTCCATAAGGCCCCATCATCTGCAAATAATGACCTTCCCATATCTGGTGAGACCGTTCCAAAGATGTCATTTATTGCAATGGAAAATAAAATAGGACTTACCACACTCCCTTGTGGAGTCCCATTTTCTACCTCATATTTCCTTGACCTTTCAGCCCCTACTTTTACCTGGATAGTTCTTTTATTTAAAAAGTCCATTATCCAATTAAACAGTTTTCCCCTGATTCCCATTTGGTGCATTTTAATCAAAAGACCTTCCCTCCATAGCATATCATAAGCCTTTTCTACATCAAAAAACACTGCTGCCACAGTTTCTTTATTAACCTGAGCCTTTCTTACCTCATCTTCTAGACATAAAATTGCATCCAGGGTTCCCCTACCTTTCCTAAATCCACTCTGACACCCTACTATTATCTGTTGTTTTTCTAAGTAATACATTAATCTTTCGTTTACCATTCGTTCCATAAGTTTACATATATTTGACGTTAGGGCAATTGGTCTATAATTTGATGGGTTACTTGCATCTTTCCCTGGCTTCCTTATGGGGACAATAATGGCCTCCTTCCACCTTGCTGGTATGTTACCTTCCTCCCACACTTTATTATACAATGTTAGTAACTTATTCAGCCCATCTCCACTTAATTGCTTTACCATAATATAACATATTTCATCATTTCCTGGGGCAGTCATTCCAGCTTTAGCAACTGCTCTTTTTAACTCCCCCATTGTAAATGGCACACTCAATTCATCTTCAGTATTCTCCTTCTTCCTCAAGGCCTCCCTATTTTCAAATCTTGTTTCCTCTCTAGTTCGTTTTCCTTCGTCAGACACATTGTTATTGCTGTGTATCTTTACAAAAGCATTAACCAATGTCTCAGCTTTCTCTTTATCAGTCACCGCTACTTCTCCAGTTGTCAGCACAGGATAACTCCACTCTCTTCTGTCCCCTCCCATCTTTCTAATCATCCCCCACACTTCTCCTACTGGGGTTGTATTTCCAACTGTGTCACAAAACTTCCTCCAATATGTCCTTTTTGCCTGCCTTATTGTCTTTCTCACTAACGCCTGAGCCTTTTTAAACTGTATCAGATACTGAAAGTTATGAGTTCTTTTCATTAACTTAAATGCCCTGTTTCTATTTCTAATTGCCTCTTTACAAGTATTGTTCCACCATGGTACTGCTTTTCTGCTTGTTTTTCCTTTACTCTTTGGGATCGATTCTAGCGCAGCTGTCATAATTCCTTCTGTTATCATATCATTTAGAGTTTCTATAGGCATATCATCATTAATCTTACTCAGATGACCATCACTCTCTTCCTTAAATCTCTTCCAGTTGGCTTTCCCAAAAATCCATTTTCCATCCCTGCCTTCTTCCGTTACTGCTGTATGAATATTTATTTTACAGAATATCGGGTAGTGATCACTGCCTATGGTTCCTTCATGATACGCTTTCCAGTCACACACTGCAGCAATGTTATTAGAAACTAGTGTTAGGTCTAGTACAGACTCCTTTCCTGTATTGATATTAATCCTTGTCTTACTTCCATCATTTAGGCAGACTAAATTCCTTTCATCCAGTAGTTCTTCTGTGGCTTGACCATTACCATCAGTTATCCCACTCCCCCATAATGTGTTATGTGCGTTGAAGTCCCCACACCATACTATCCTTGCCCTATCTTGTCCTTCTATTTCTTCCAATTTTCTTAGTTCTATTTTCAGACATGGATTATAATAATTGACTACCACAAATTCCTTCCTTTCAGCCCACACTTCCACTACCACATACTCCATTTCTTGCCCTATACCCAGTACTCTATGGGGAATCCCTTGTTTTATAAAAGTAACACAGCCCCCCCCTTGTCCTTCTTTCCTATCTCGTCTAATTGCTACATATCCATACATTACAAAGTCCAGGTTTGGTTTTAACCATGATTCTTGTATGCACAAAACATCTGGTTTCTCCCGTCTGCTATCTATAAATTTCTTAAATTCCTGTCCATTGGAAATTAAACTTCTAGCATTCCATTGAAGTATCAACATTATTATCACCCAATACATGTTTCTTGGCTTGCCTGTACACTAAGATTGTCTCTTACTTTCTCCCATTTTAAACCTATCATATCAAGATGATGTACTGCTGCTTTAACTATTATTTGAATCCTTTCAGTCTTTGATTTAACCTCAGCAGTTGCGTTTATCACCCCTGCTATGAAAGTCACTAGCTTCTCCTTCTCTGCCCATACCCTGCTCTTATCATTTCTTTCTGCCTCCACTGTCATTTGCCCTTTGTGAATAAGCTCCCCTGACTGCTTCTCCTGCCTCACCAACTTAACTGCTTCTGCATAAATTACATTTCCTTTCCTTCTTGTTTGTTGGACTTCCACCTCTTGTCTCATTGCTTCACATCCCCAATATGCAACGCTATGTTTCCCCCCACAGTTGCAGCACTTTGGCTGGACTCCTCCACACTTCCCATACTCATGTTCTCCTCCACACCTGGCACACCTTCTCTTTCCTTTGCACACTTTTGCCACATGCCCAAATTCTTGGCAGTTGAAACATCTCATGGGTTTAGGCGTATATTCCCTTACTTTGTATTTAATAAATCCAAAATATAGTTCCATTGGGATGTCTTTTGTATCAAATTCTACCAGAATTGTTTCAGTTTCCTTTTTCTCTACTCCTCTTGTCATTCTCTTAGTACTCTTAACTGCTCTGTTACGTATTCTTAAGTTGTCAACCAGTTCCTTCATACTAACACTCAGAGGCACTCCAGATATCACTCCCCTGCCGCCATTGGGCCTCTGCTCTCCCACTTTTACAACTCTAAACACCTTGATTTTTCCAACCATGGTAAGCGTCTTTGCCTTATCTATTTGTGCATCGCTGTTGCATCCAATTAAGAGGTTTCCATCTCCCAAGATCCTTGCATATTTCACTTCTCCGACATGTGCTCTGATTATTTTGGTCAGTTTTAACGGGTCTATTTTCTTTACTCCTCCTTCTCCTTCAAATCGTATCACTACATTTAACATTTCCGCCTTTGGTTCTCCACCGTCCTCTTCACTCTCAGTTTCACCCAAACTTGATTCATTCTTTTTCTTTCTCTTACGATCCCCCGACTCCTTCCCTACTTCTTTCCACTCACTCTCCTTCCCATTTGTCTCTTCCTCACTTAACTCCATGTTATCACTATACCCTTCTTGCCCTGCCATCCTGACCGGCAAGAAATACGTGTAAGAACACCGTTCCGGACCTATACAGGCCGTCGGTCGGTATTCTCACAGAGTACTTCCACAGCCAAGTCTAGCTGTCAGCAAATCCAAAGTAAAAGTAAAATTCCTTCAGCTTAATTGTTTGCCCAATACAACCTCTTCGCTCAGTAACAAAACTCAAGCCACGTCTCCTGTCGCTCCTGCTACCGGGGGCCGTGCCACAACGTCTGACGTCAGACGCACTGACTTCGTAATCCCTTCGAAAATCAGGCTTTGCCTCCTGTGTTCTGTGTCTTTTTGTAGCTCCTCACTCTACCTGTCTGCACTCCCTTCACCTGTCTCTGGTTAGTAATCAAGCACTCCCTCATTCAGCGCACCTGTCTTCCACTCTCACCTCATCAAGCTCACTACTCTCACCTGCTCACCTGTTTCAGTCACTATTTAAACCCCTGCCTCACACACACTCACTGCCAGATCATTACTTCTTGTTCCCCCATGTGCTTCATGCCTTCCTGCCCGTTTTTCCCGTCCTGTTCCCGGTTTTCCCGTCTGCCTGCCCGTTCCTGCTGGATTATCCCCTTCGTCTCCTGTCTTGTCCGTGGATCCCCTGTTATGTCCTGTGAGTTTCCTGTGTTGTTTGTCAAATAAATATTCATTTGCACACTACTCTGCCTGATCTGCACTTGAGTCCTTCGCCATGCCCCGTGACAAAATCACTGAAAAAAAACGGATCAATTCAAGTTAGAATGAATAAAACAATTATATAACATAGATAAACCTTGTTATCATGACACATATAGGTCTATGTAGATATATATGTGTACCTGTATGTGTAATAAATGAATGGATAGGATTAAATTTAACATTTTAGCAAAACAGTGTCCTGCGTGAAAGACAAGATAGGGGAGAACGTCCCTCCCCCCTCTTCTAACAGACAGGATGGTGGTCTGTGCTTTGGTTGAGAGGAAAGTTGCAGACAAAACAATAAACATCTAATTCATGACAGGAAACTAAACAGAATTGTAAAAAGAGTTGGTTATAATTAACTTAACAAAACATATGATTTGTAAACTCGGACGTTTAACTGAGTTTATAAATACACCTTAACGTGGTGGAGGGATTTGTGTGCCCCAGTGACCCTCGGGGGCAATAGCTCCTGGTAGGGTCTCCTAAGGCAAAGTGGTTGCAGGGGAGGGGCCACCAAGAGCGATTCATTGACCCTTTATGAATCTGCTGGAAAGGAGATGTCACAGCTCGCCCGGAAAAGGGAAACCGGGGCCCCCTTCTGGAGCCAGACCTGGGAGGGGAGCTCGCCGGCGAGCATTTTGAACTTAGCACATAGGGCTCGGCTGGGCACAGCCCTAAAAATCTTCCCTGCCCTGTGGGCCCACCACTCACAGGTATGGTCATTGGTGCTGGGTGCATTGTGAGCCAGCTGGCAGGCAAGGGCCTAGGCAACTTTGTGGTCATATCATCAGATCTGCGGCTGTATGTCTTGGACAAATGGGTGAAGATAGGAGCAGAGCTGTCAATTGATCACCACCTGGTGGTGAGTTGTATCAGATGGCGGGTGTGGCTGCTGGACAGACCTGGTAAATCTAAGCGTGTGGTGAGGGTGAACAGGAAAAGTCTGGCTGAGGCCCCTGTCCGCGAGGTTTTCAACTCCCACCGCCAGCAGAATTTCTCTTGCATCCCGGTATGGAATCCAAATGGGCCATGTTCAAAGCCTCCATTGTGGAAGTGGCTGCTAGAAGCTATGGTCAGAAGGTCATCATACCCACTGGTGGACACCAGCAAAAAAGGAGGTCGTCAAACTGAAGAAGGAAGCCTTTCAGGCTTGGCTGGACCAGGGGTCTCTGGAAATGACAGACAGGTACCAGTTGGCCAGAAGGGCTGCAGCGGTTGCTGAGGCAAAAACCCTGATGTGGGAGGAGTTCGGGGAGACCATGGAGAGGGACTTTTGGTTGGCCTCAAAGAAGTCGAAGACGGCTCAGAAAGGGAAAGCAGGGCTTGTTTCACACTGTGTTCAGCAGGGGAGGAGAACTGCGGACCCAAACTGGGTAAATTATTGAACGGTGGAGGAAGGAAAAATATTTTTATAAATTATAATACATGTAGTGTATTTAAGAAAACATTTTTAATTATAAAATAGCTATAACTTTGTGATTCTGTTTAGGCCAGCAGAGAAGGCCTTGCTGGCCCTGACGGCCCACCACTGGTCAAAGCACTCTTCCTATTACTTAACATATGTTAGCTCTCAGCATAACATATCAATGAAGGTACATGTTATTTTGCATCAAAACTAAGTCGTCCATTCACAATTGGCATCTCTGTGTATTTCCTGCTACTCAGGAATGTAGTTGCTCTTAAAACAAGAAAGGCGGGGTCATAAAACCTTGTAGGCTCAGTCCTTACGGGGGTCTTATACTTCATGAATTGGTTTGAGTGTCAAGATTGATCCCAAGTTGTAGTGTCTTATCTGCTGTGAGTTTATCGAGGCACAAAGTAAATAGAGGGTCCAACCTCTTAGTGACCTAAGAGCAGTTTCTGGGAGAAGTTTATTTGTCAAGATTTTAAGGTTGAAGTTTTTTTTAATCATCATTGTCATTATCACATTTCAGTTTTCATCATCTTTCCGTCATCGTTCACTACATTCCTTACTATTTCATTATTTTCATCTTTTACTCAACTCACTTTAGGTTGATCCGAAATGAGACAACAATGGAGCTGCCACCCTCAATTGAAAAATGGACCAAGGAAGACGTCCACCTGTGGCTGATGACAGTGGTCAAAGTTCATGAGACTTATGCCGACAAATTCTGTGAAGAAGAAGTGTCTGGAGATAGTTTAGTTGTCTTTGAAAAGAAAGACATATTGGATTTGGGATTAAATCATGGTCCTGCTGTAAAAATCACATTTTATCTAGAAAGTCTGAAAGAAGGGTCACGGCATGAATCACAGTTCCCACCATATGTGAAAAACTGGACAAAGGAGCAAGTGAACCAGTGGTTACTGCAGCATGTTAAGGTATACAGCAAATATGCGGAACGACTCCAAGAGGAAGATGTGTCTGGAGATTGCCTTGTTTGCTTCAAAAAGCAGGATTTTCTTGATCTGGATTTGAAAAATGGTCCTGCTGTGAAGATTCTGGCAGAACTCCGGCAGCTGTACAAGAAACCAGAGCCAACACTGCAACCAATCCTTCACACCAGCACAGACCAAAAAGAATCTCCAAAACCCACTCAACCTGAACTGGGTCTGGCTCAGGCCATAGCAATCAAACAACCAGATTCTTATTACAAAACTGAATCAAAAACAGAGAAAATGGTGCAAAAGGAATCTGAAAAGGCTCAGCTACCATTCCAAAACGTTTCAGAGAAGGAGGGAATTCAGCAGCCAAAGCCACAGGACTTAGGGGCCAGGAGAAAAGGAGCTATTGTGGTAAAATCTCTATGTTTTGTAATATATTAATTATTATATCCAGTATGGACAGTGATTACTTTGTACATTTTAAACTAAATATTTGCTTCTGTTTCTTCCTGCAGACCACAGACATACCAAAGATCACTGTGGAGATCCAGAAAACCCTAGCCGACCTTTTAAAAGATGACCTAAAAATTTTTCATTTCTACTTACAAGAATACACTAAATCCAAACATAAACCAATTTCTCGAGGTAGACTGGAGGGCAAGGACACCATGGACACCACTAAGTTAATGACTGACCACTATGGAAGCAAGAAGGCTTTACAGGTCACAAAAGACATTCTAGAACAAATCAATCAACGGGAACTTGCTCGTCAGCTGGAAAAGAACATGGGTAAGACAACCAATGCAAATATTTATTCAATCTGTGAAGTTGCATTCATTTGAAAATAGAATATTTTTGTATTCTGCTGATAGTCTGCATTATTTCATAATGTTTTCTATACAAGCTTGTTGACACGTACAAACTGACACATTTAATTAAGTCTTACTGTCAACAACGACCAAAACCACTGAAACAATGAACTGATTCTACAAACAATATTTACTTGTGTATTCAAAGCCTGATCTTCATCCTCTGTGCCACAGAGTTCTATTGTTGTCCAATGGTCGCAATGTGATCTGGGTGACATGTTCCTTTATCACCATGAACACACACTGTAGTTTATTTTGACTCACTCCATACACACCGTCCTGCAGCCACAAATACTCACAAGAGCACCAAATGTGGATTAAAATAGTCCCCAACAAATGCATTATTTCTTCTTCTTGTATTGACCAGAGTTTAGAAAATTAATTATTAAAAAAATGAAACTATATACATCTGTGAAGTGATTTTAAAGATGTACATCTTAACCGGTAGGGTTGATGCTAAGAGCCTCAGACAGGGTAGAAAAGTCACAAAACAATACACAGTGGTTTTACTTTTTTCATTGGATTTGGTGACATTAACAAAACCAGCCTTAACCTAAGATGTTGTTTTGTGAGTGTCTTCTTTTACTCAAAAATGCATTTACCTTGCTGTTCATACAGGTCCACTGGAACAGAAGAGTCTTTCAAAAGACGTTTTGAAGAAAGAAGCTAACCAGGGTGACAAACTTAAGAATTTGTTAACTTGTGGTGGGAACTCACTGGACAACTATGACCATTTTATTGTTGTTGTCAACAAGAGCAGTCCAGAACAAGTGCAGTATCTTCAGTTTTTGAATAAGCTAAAACTCTTTTGTGTGTTGGACTTTGACCCCGACTCTGCTGCTCCGGGTGGACTGTGTCATTCCTACAGAGAGTCAAGGGTGGCCAATCTGCATACACCCTCACAGTATCAAGGACAAACTGACTCAGTGATAAAGAATCTTAACCTCTACAAACAGACCAGCTGGGTCTTCTGCAATGGCAGACATGACATTGACCGTGACTCAAACAAGGAGTTAGACTATAGGAACTGGCTGAGGAAATCTTGCAAAGATGTAGAGCAATTGGTTTCATTCATTTCCAACCCTGAAGTTCTTTTACACGGAGGAAGTCTCATCATTTTCCTCTTACTTTCACCTGTGCACACTGAGAAAGACCCAATATTTGACATCTACAAGTCTTTCATTAAACAAACAAAAGAGGAAAGCATCATCACTATTTGTGAATCTCAGGGCATTTATGAAAAGTGGCGGGAGCTTGTACAAGAAAAGTGTGACTCTGACATCGACCCCCGATCTATATATGAGCTGACCCTCAGTGAGGTCAATGGAACCATAATGGCACTGGGACCATTCAATCAGTCGTCTGAAAGGTTGCTTCCCTCTTCTGGTTCTAGTTTTGTTGTTCTAAAGCAGAAGGATGAAGACTTATTGACAGCTCTGGATATTTTGTGTCTGAATCAGTGTGAAAACACAATTGATGAAAACACTTCAGAGTTTCATGAACACAGAATCAGAGTTGAGAAGGAATTCTACAAAGGAGGCAAAGTCAAATGGTGGAACTTCTACTTCTGTGACAAAGACAAAGAGAAGCCATTTGTTAAACGGGACAAGTACGAAAATGTGAAGAAGATGATTAAGTCTCAGATGAAGGATTCCAAAAACATGTGTGCTCTACTCAATCTGTTTCACCATCCAGGCTGTGGAGGTACCACTCTAGCAATGCATGTGATGTGGGATCTCCGTCAAGAGTTCAGGTGTGCTGTGCTGAAAGACAATGCACTGCCAAAGAAAGAAGTTGCCATTCAAGTCAGTACGCTCATGAAACTTGAAAGTGAGAAACCATTTCCAGTTTTGCTGTTAGTCGATGATTCAAAAGAAACCGAGAATCCTCACAAACTAGTGAACTGCATACGTAAAGAAGTAGAGTATGGCTTAAACATGAATATGGATGAATCACCAAACTGCAAAGTCATCATCCTTAACTGTGTTCGTTCCCATAGCCCAAAGGAGCAATACAAACACAACACAGGACCAAGTCAATACATAACTGCTTCATTGACACAAGAAGAACAGAAGGAGTTTGAAAAGAAACTCAAAGAGCTTCAAGAAACTCATGAAAAACCTGAAAACTTTTACAGCTTCATGATCATGAAGAACAATTTTGACGAGAAATACATCAAGGATCTTGCACGTAACACACTAGAGAATTTTGATTACAGCTCAAAGAAGGCCAGGCTGTTTGCCTTCCTAGCATTACTTAACACCTATGTGTCAGAATCTGAAATCTCTCTCTCCCTCTGTCAAGATTTTTTGGGGATGAAAATGATACAATGGAGGGGGGACAGCATAATGGGCAGAATGGAGCCCTATTCAAACTTTCTCATCATTGACACAGTTGAAGACTTGGGAGAATACAAAGGAATCCGAATCCTTCATCACTCCATAGCATCTGCGTGTCTGGAAGAGTTGGAGAGAAGCTACTCTTTAAGAGTAAGTGATATCACTATGGAGATTCTTCACTGTGATCTGTTCTTCAGTGTTGGAGTTGTCAAACACAGATTCATGCTCTCAATTCAACAAATGTTGATTGAAAGGCAGCGCAAGAAAGATGGAGATGAGAGAGAACCATTTTCTCCTCTCATAGGCAAAATCCACAAAGATCAAGGGAGACAAACTGTCCAAGAAATCTTTGTGAAAGCATCTTCCAGGTTTGTGACAAGTGCGTCTATTCCTCAGGCACTGGCGAGATATTTGTACATCAAGGAGAGGGACTTCCCAGAGGCTCTGCAATGGGCTGAACAGGCCAAGAACATCAAACAAAACCCCTACACATTTGATACAATTGGGCAGATTCACAAAAGCAATTTAAAATCTAACAACAACAGAGAAAAGCAAGAGACATCACGCAATCCAGAAGACTTAAACACTAACATTAAAATTGCAAATAATGCTATCACAGCATTTAAAAGGGCTCAAGAGCTGGCAAATAAAGAGGACGAACCTGAGACAGAAGCTGCTGATGATGAGTCGGAAGACTACCCCAGAAAGTCATATAATGTTAATGGCTATGTGGGTGTGCTGGAAATTGCCTTCCTGGTCTTTGAGATAATGAGCAAATTGCCGTTCTTTGAGGAAAGTGACCCAATGAAGAAGAGGTATTTGCAGAGTTTTCTGAAAAAAACAATCCCAATCACCAGTGTGCATAAGGAGGACAATGACATCAACAACAGATACGTGGAGATCATCAAAGAGCACGAGCAGTTTCTCCAGAGTTTAAAAACTGAAGTAAAAAACATTTTTGAACTTCTTGTCTTTTACTTCACAAATATAAAAGACAATTCTAAATTAGATTTTCGTTTGATTGTCAGTGTACTTTTTAAAAAGTATGTAGCTCTTTTTTGCACAACTTCAGAGGAAATAAAAAAAGAACGACAATGCAATCCTCATCTCAATTTGGAAATCGATATTGAAGAACGAAGATCGTTTCTCGAAGAGAGAGATGCAGATACATTTGCAGGAATTCTTCAGCATTTGGACAATCCTGCCGAAGAGATTGAGAGGATCACAGAATGCTATGCATTCTTGCAACAACAACAATTTATCAACCAAAAACAAAAGACAAAGGAAACAATCAATTACATTTTGTCAAACATAGTCCTTTACCTTTTGAAACAAAAATCGAAACTTGTAAAGAGTCAACGCTACCTCTCTGATCTACTTTTGAAAACTCTCCAAGAAGTAGGACTTCAGTATCCCTTCCCAGATCCATACTACCTGGCTCTGCTGTTACTCTGGCCAAGTCCTGGGCAGGAAAACACAGAAATTGTAACATATGCGAGAGCAATTCGAAACTCGAAACGCCTGATTTCATCATTTCGAATAAGAAACACCATTGCCCACCTCTACCTGGGGAAAGAAGAGGGACTGAAGAGGCTTGTTTCTAAACGCCAACTAGATGAGAATTGTAAAGACGTGCGCCGTGACAACTTGAATCAACTTTGGCGGAATGGAGATATATTTAAAAACAAAGCAATTATCAACCGGCTTCGCCGAGTCACTGGAACCACTGAGCAAGGAGAGGTGTTTGCCAATTATGGCAAAGTGAAAATCCCTGTGCGTCCAGCTTTAATTGCTGGTATAAGAAGTGGTGCGAGCACAGAAAAGGTTTCTTTCTACCTTGGTTTTGCTATTAATGGACCCCTGGCATATGATATCCAGTATGAAAACTAGGGTAGCTGATTGTACAAACAAGTGCATCAGAAGCGCAAAGACATGAACTGTACAGTGAGAAAAAATCTGTGAACTGATCAAAGTCCATGTGAATGGAACTGAATCCGTCTCTTCTCCTCAGCCTTCACCTCCCTAAAACTGTACTCCGTCTGTTGTGAAAAAAGTTCACATCCCTGTCCGATCTTTAAGCTCACTTATTGAATGACAATAAGAAGATGCCTTTACATCTCCTCGGATTTCTCATCGGACTTTCAAACACTTCTCATAATGAGCATTTGATAATGAGACATATTGCCATGTTAAATGGAAATCCTGTAGCTCAATATAACTGTATGTACTGTTAGTTTTTATATTCTTTTTATGAAATCTAATCTTTTATTAACATGTATTATCCATCTTCTGTGGAGTATTTGTTTTGTTTTTGTTGTTTCTTGCAGATGTGGCATATTTGCCAAACTATCTCCTATTCATTTATTTGAAAGTGCAAATATCATAATACAGCAGTTTAGCGTAGTTTATTTTTGTACAAACAACTGACGCATGAACTGTACCTTTTGAGAAATAGGTGTGACAGCCAGTGAGTCACTGTGATGAAACTTTAAACACACCTCATAAAAGCACATGAGCGTTTGATTAATAAGACAGATTGCAGTGTGAAATGATGATCCTGTAGCTCTATCTATGGATGTTTGTTTTTATATTGTTTTTTATGACTTTTGTTATCCACTTTCCGAGGAGTTTATGTTGATTAGATATCGTTGTCTCTTGCGGAGGTTGCACATTTGCAAAATGATCTCCTATTCATTTATCTGCAAGTGCAAATATAATAAGCTTAGTTAATTTTTGTACAAACAAATGCAACACAAGCACTGACGCATGAACTGTACCTTTTGAGAAATAGGTGTGGCAGCCAGTGACTCACTGTGATGGACTTTTAAACACACCTTATAAAAGCACATGAGCATTTTATAATCAGACAGATTGCAGGGTTAAATAACAATCCTGTAGCTCAATATAGCTGCATACTGTTAGTTTTTATATTCTTTTTATGAAATCTAATCTTTTATTAACATGTATTGTCCATCTTCTGAGAAGTATTTGTTGTTTTGTTTTTGTTGTCTCTTGCAGATGTGGCATATTTACCAAACTATCTCCTATTCATTTATTTGAAAGTGCAAATATCATAATACAGAAGTTAAGCTTAGCTCATTTTTGTACAAACAGCTGACGCATGAACTGTACCTTTTGAGAAATAGGTGTGGCAGCCAGTGACTCACTGATGGACTTTTAAACACACCTCATAAAAGCACATGAGCGTTTTATAATCAGACAGATAACAGGGTTAAGTAGCAATCCTGTAGCTCAATATAGCTTCATATGTACTGTTAGTTATTATATAATTTGTATGCATCTTATCTTTTATTTACATTTATCATCCACTTTCTGAAGAGTTTTTTTATGTCTCTTGCAGATGCGACTCATTTGCTAAATGTAAGTGTAGCTCATTTTTGTACAAACAAGTGCAACACAAGCACAAAACAGTGAAAATAAACTCTTGCTCATTTTCTCAAAGAAATAGAGAACCCTGGAGCTCCCAAATCCCAGCTGAGAACCATTGATCTAGCCCTCAATCATTTTGTATTTTTTTGTTTGACCATACATTGTAATACTATTATAAACATTATCGAACAAGTTAACGTGGAATTAATCTTGTCAGACAAATGTGATTGATGGTTGTCAAGTTTTCTGTAAGGACAGGATCAGGTCCTTGTATGTAAATGTATCCGGAGTGTGACCACACAACCCATAATACTAAACTATGATTTGCTGTTTGCCCTTTCAGAGGCGGGACATTCATTTGTATGTTGTTGCTGTAAGATACTGTAATGTGAGTAATTAATGTAGATATAAGTATTGAAATCATAAATGATAAATTAACGTTATTTGACATGTGTGTGTGTGTGTGAGCACAAATGTACTTCATGCCACATTACTGCCCAACTTCAGCCACTACTGTCAAAGAGTCTGGACATGGCACTGATATGCATGTATAATCCTAAACTATGCAATAAAAAAACATATCTTATTTGCAGTATTGTCTTAATTGTTGTTAATCATTGTAACCTTCACTCTGTATACATGTGTAGTATGAAATTAGTGACACTTTACAGCAGCTTAAATGTGTCAACCTGTGTATCTCTGTGGGCCGTCTACAGTTGTTCAACGTCCTGACATCAATTTTACAGATTTCAGCCCTTGGAAAACCTATGAAATTGTCTTTATATTTATTCTTAAGGTCTTTTAGTATAAAATTTGTCCGTTTTTCCTTTTCTCATAATTCATCACTTTTAGCAGCAGAATCAAAAAAATGACCTGTATAGCACCAAAAGCCAACCAAATGCTTACCTCTTATTGGATCTAAGCTAAATACTTTGAGTAATCTTTTCTCTGCTGCAGGTGGGATCAGGTTTATCCCGTTTGTCAGTTTTTCAAATCGGTTATTGTAACTTTGTACTCCCCAAATAGCTACCGTCTTGGCTTTGTGTAGTAACAAGTGACTGAGCTTCTTTTCTTGTTCAAACATGTGCATCACTATGCTTTTAATGCTACTGGTTTAGTGTGGCATTTGAGTATTTAGTTTTATTAGTATCAAGGGCTAAATTGCTTGGTGACATGTTTAAACCAGGGTGTTCCTATTGACTTCTAACCTGACGAGCCAGTTGGTTTGTTACACAGAACCATCAGAGAAACCGTCATTGGAAACTATTTGAAAAAGTACAGGCACTTAAAAAGAATACATGGCAGGTGATTCGATGAACAATTTGTCAATCAAACTCTTAGCAAAGCTAGTTGGGAGAAGAACAACATCTTTTTCAAAACACGGAGAAAAGCCGTGTTCTTTGCTCTTCTTTCAGTGAAAAAATACTCTGCAGTTCTGATATTACTGATGCTATTGCAGCATCTACGCTAAGCTTTTTACGAGCCTCCATTGTTGTTTAGAACAAAAGGTTGCCTCTCTGTGTTGTGTCACACGCACCCAACGTCCATAGCTGCCAGTAGTTCCTCTTAAGACCCTGATTGGTCCAAACCACTGTTTGTTTCAGACAAAAATGCATTATTTGAAGACGAAGATGAAGATAGATTTTCGTGTGATCCTGTGATTCTCGTTGGATCTCGTGATATCACCAGAATCCTGCTTCAGCTAGACATTAGAGATATTTGTTCAGCAGCCTACATATCAAGGCTCATATTTGACCTATAAAGCTAAAGTTATTCATCTTATTCACCTTCTCTAATGGGAAACCATCACAGTTCCATCAAGTGATGAACGCGGAACTTGAAAAACTAAGCAACAGTGCACAACAGGTATGTTGTGGTTATTTTACAGCTATGGGGCATTGTTCGCCATGACACAAAGCAGAGGAACAACAAAGCCCTGTTCCTGGTGACTTGTAGGACTCGTAGGACTTGTCTGACATAATGAGTTATAAATTACTGTGAGAAACAACCATCATAGCAATATGTGAACATATCTCTTCTCAAAACTGTATTAGTTGTTTGATTAATTTATCTGAAGAAAAAAAAATTACAATTTTAGGAAAGTTACAGTTAATTTGCATATTATGTAAAAACGGAAATAAAAAGAGAAAATCTGTGTCTGCTGCATCTGTGTCTGTCACCTTGAAAATGAGATCCTCCCTACCTCCCTGAGAGTGTGATACTTTAAATTAGGACCCATGGCAAACATTTTATCATTCTATTCTATCTCATCCATTAAAACTGCATAGGCTGCAACCACACTCTGGTTCGAGGCTGCTTAGTTGACTATCTGCTCGGGTTGACTCCAGGGAAGTAAAGAAAAGTCTGTTTGCAACGATTTATACAGCATCCAGTAAGGGAACCCTGTCTGCAGGGGCCTGTTTGGGGGGCTTGTTTATTCAAAATGCATTAATATCGAACGTGTCTCGCATCCAAATTGCACCAACTGCACTCTCTTAATACACCTGCCAAGTGTTAAGTAGATCAGATGAGCGGTCGTTGACATATGCGAAGGACATACAGACATACACACCCAGCATTCCAGGTACACGCCAAGCGTCAACAAAAAACATGCTGACCGTGAAAAACTGGTTCTTTGGTAACTCATTAGTGCAGCCTCCTTGCACATCATATAGACCCCATTTCTGTTAGAAAACATGAAGACGCATGTTTGCGGGTGGAGCGTATAGTGGAGGTAGAATAATTCAAAAACATGTTTGTTAATGGTGAAGACTTTGTAGCATTGAAGTGGCTTTTTAATAAAAACTTAAGCTTCATAAAAATAAAAAAAATAAATCACCAGGATGAAAGTGGTTTCTTCTTTTAGCCAATCACAAAAAAATGCACCAGCTCTTGTGCCTAAGCAAAATCATTTATAATTTTGTTGCACAATTACAATTGAGTTTGTGTTGGTATTGGGTCCGGCCTTACTGGAATCAGAGCTCTGTGCTGTTGTGCTGCCCTCTGCTGATTGTTTCACACTACATTCAGGCTGGTTTCATAAAGATGTAAGTTCATCTGATGCACATAGTACATACAATAGACTTTCCATTCAAACTCAATCTTCTCAGCTCGTATCTATGTCTATGGCTCGTCTAAAAGACTTTTAGAAAGTAAATCAAGTGAAGGAAAACTAGAAACTGAAACTTCACAGATTATTCTATAAGAGAAACAAGATTAAAAAACTTTCCTCAAAGCATCATTTCAAATGTAAATTATCCTGAAAAACAAACCACCAACCAACAGGTGAATAAAGAAATGTAATAAATAATTACCAGTCATCCAGCTTATTCTCTAAAGACTGGTGGCATTTATCATTACACAAGAAAAAAGGCATGTAGTTGAGAATATAGGCAGAGTTACATCTGTTTTATGCTAAAAGCTAGATTTAAATGCAGTGGTGGAGGAAGTGCTCAGATCCTTATCTTAAGTTAAAGTTCTAACACCATAAGGTGAAAAAGCACTCAATGCTGAGAAATACCCCGTGACTGTTATACTATTAAATCTTATTATCATCAGCTTATATATTACTCATGCATTCATGTAAAAGTAGGATTTTACTGTTGTAGATGTTTAAGGTGGAGCTCATTTTAATTATTAACTATTGATTATTTTCATTATGGATCAATCTGCTGATTATTTTCTCCATTAATCGATTGATTGTTTGGTTTGTTAGAATAGTGAGGAATGTCGTCACAGTTACCCAGAGCCCAAAGTGACACCTTCACAATGTTTGTTTAGTCCAACCAACAGTCCAGACCTCAACATTATTACTAACACATTGTGATTATTAACATTATTGAAAGGATAAAACACAAATCTTAAAATTTGTACAGCTGGAACCATGAAATGTTTATGTATGAAAAATCACATTTAATTTCATGGCAATCATCTAATTGATTAATCGACTAAATGTTCCAGCTGTACTTGTGTAAACTGGTAAAGTCTTGTTTTGTGTGCACGAAAATCGTAGTTTGTAAAGTAATTCAAGCTGTCGAATGAATGTAGTGAAGAAAAAAGTACAATATTTCCCTAGATGTAAAGAGAAGTATAAAGTGGTATGAAAAGAAAATACTCCAGTAAAGTACAAGTACCCTTAAATTTATACTTTTGTACAGTACTCGAGTAAAGTGTTTGAAACAGATCAAACTGCTGATCTGCATCTAAAATTCAAAGACCCATACATCGGTTTGTGCAGCGATCTTTATTAGGAAAACAATATTAAAACTAATGTACAGAGCAGCATCATTACGTATCATTAAATATGACTTTAACATGTTCACAGAGGTTGTTATGACGGTAGCGGTAAATATGTCTCTCAGTGAGTGTGAGCTGACGATGAACAGATGAATGTGTGTTGAGTTTCGAGGGAGCAGCCTGTGGAGATCCAGCTTCTGGGGTTTTCAACCAGCACACAGTCAGAGCCGACACCGGAGTCGGACCCCCTCAGTCTGGAGAAGGACAGCGTCCGACCGTCAGCCCACATCCAGTGACCCGGACCTCCAGACAGACCTGAGAAACATGCAGAGTAAGCAACAATTACTCACCAGGATTCAGACATGCAACACTATAATGTTCTCATCCTAAATCTGGTTTACGTTTACGTCTGAGGTTTGCTTGCCAAATTTTAATCCTGTGTGTTTTTACCATAGACTGTATATAGGAAGTGAACGTAGTCATTGTGACAGCACCCATTGGATTGTGGACTGACATTATGAAGCCTCCAGTTCGGCGATTTCACTGTCGCCATCTTGGATTACAGCCGTCGCCATGTTGTTTTTTTCGCAACCAATGAACGGAGGAGTGACGTACAGACACCGTATACGTATATTTATGGTCTGTTTGACTCTAAATGGACCATAATTTACTAACTGAACATCATGCTGTATTGAAGAATACTTGAAACTAGAGATTGAGAACATAAACTCATGTTTACAATGTTTACTGAGGTAATAAATCAAGAGAGAAGTAGAGTCATTTTCTCATTTATACAACCAGACTTCTTTTTGCAACAGGAGGAGTCGCCCCCTGCTGGTCAGTAGAGAGAATGCAAGTTTTAAGACACTTCAGCATTGGCTTCACTTGACAATGCTACACAGTATACCTTTAAGAACAAATCTGTTGCCTCAGCCATCTGTAGAAGATGACCCTCTCACCCAGCGGTTACCACCTAGGAGTTTCTGGCAGGGGTTTCACCGAGTGCCGACTCCTCCTTCCTTTCCCACTGGCCATCCTCTCTCCCTCCCTTTTGGTGTGGAACGTCCTGAAGAGGCTCCGCCCCTGGTCCCCCAGAGGTCAGAAGAGTCCACCAAGAGGAGCAGGGAAGAGGACCGCACGGAGCAGGTAAGTGTGAAGAGGCAGAGGACCGGTGAGGACGACCACGAGGACGCAGCGCCCTCCACTTCAGGCCTCTGATCCTCCAAGAAGAGGACCAGAGAAGAGGACTACAGATGGTCTCCACCCTCCACTTCAGGCCTCAGCTTCCTCACACACAGAGGATACTGGCAGTCGGCTGAAGACGGCGACTCGGATTGAGACCGACAGCCTGTTTGCAGCAGGATTGTAAAACCTTTGTGTCTGGCAGGACTGATAAAGCACCAGACAGCCTTTCCTTGCGCCTGGCGGGGTTGGCGATAGGTAGCATCCTCCAGCAGAGCTTTTAAATATTGCTTCTTTATGGATTTTCCTTTTGAGTAATAATTGATGCTAAATGCAGAAACCAGAGGTAAGTTATCAGTGAATGGTTGTTATTCTGTTGTGTATTTTTCTTTATAAAGTCTAGATGTCTTTACCAGACAAAGGTAAGTCAACATTTAATAACAACATTAACACAGTTAATGAACAGTTCTTCAAAGATTGTTCATTTTACTCACTCTATCTATTTTTCATAGTTAGGTGTAGGTGGCTGTACCAGACAGAGGTAAAGTAATAATTACTAATGTTAGGAAAAAGTCTCCAAGTCTCTTTTACTCAGGTATCAATGGCTGTAACACAGTGAAGCAACATCCAGGATCTCCTAGACAACAGAGAAGATGTGATCACTCTGGACCAGATGAGAAGGATGGAGGACTACAGGACCAGATGAGAAGGATGGAGGACCACAGGACCAGATGAGAAGGATGGAGGACTACAGGACCAGATGAGAAGGATGGAGGACCACAAGACCAGATGAGAAGGATGGAGGACCACAGGACCAGATGAGAAGGATGGAGGACCACAAGACCAGATGAGAAGGATGGAGGACCACAGGACCAGATGGAGAGCGGCGGTCTCCTTTCTTTCAGTGGACTGAGTGAGTAATCCCTCACCAAGACTACAAAAGTATCAGTAATAAGATTCCATCATTGGAGGCCAGATTCAACACAACAATATAAAGGTCGTATAGTCGAGAGGACGAGGAGCGTCCCCACCGGCACAGAGGACGTAGTTTGTCTCCTTCTGCTTCTTCTGTGCTGTACAATAAAAATCAATGTATGACAAACTTTCTAAATATGTCTTTGTATTAGAAACAATATCATAATATTTCTGATATAATTCAAAAATCTGACAATGTATGACAATTAATATAATAAACATCATGCAAGTGATAATTTAATATCTTTTTGTTTTTCATTTGACTCAAAAGCATTACTGTTAGTACTGTTAAGTATTGATACACATAATATTACACGTTGGTATGAATAAAATGGGGAAAGCTTTAGATTACGGCCTGCAACGTGCAGCATAATTCTTCCCAATTGAATTCAAACTAAATCATAAATAATTGAAGACTTTACTGATTGTTAACCAGTACAGAACGTAATGATACATACATGTAGGTGCAAGGCAACAAGATGTGACGCTAATGAATAAGGTGGGATTAAGGTATCAATAATAATATATATTATTGTTATATATATATATATATATATATGTGTGTGTGTTTTATATTATACAGAATATTATTATATGATATATATACTGTATATATATATATATATATATATTATACTGAATTCCCTGTGAGGGTGACAAAAATATGATGTCCGGACGTGTTTATCAAAGTGTTATTTACTGCTTTTTTTCGTGTTGGAATAAATGTTAAATATTTAACTGTAAAGTAGTAATGCGCGTTTGATACCTTAATCCCACAATCTGGGAACTTAATGAATTATTATTATTATTTTTCATAACACTGCTGTAGTTTTTTTCAAAATGATCATATAGAACTCACCAACACTGGAGAGGCACAGATGATAACAAAATAAGGAACTACATAGAAAATAACTTCTAGGTACATTTGTGTTTTTACTTTGCAACAAACAGAGGTAGAGGTGAAAGAGTACTGTCAGGTACATACTGTTGGCCTATTGGATTATAAATTATATGGATTTAAATGAAAAGATAGAGCTACCGTGCTTTTCTTTTGTTTGTGCTTTAACAAAAGGCGAGGTCTAAACAATTTCACAAGTACCCGTATAAACAAAGATGTAATTTGTCCTTTTTAAGTATTTAACTGGTATTTGAACCACATCTGTGAATTAACAAACGCCCTGCTCTGAAACAAACTACAGCACTAACACCTCCTGAACATTGGCGATACTTAGGGCTCCCTCTGTTGCTTGATTACGGGAACTGAACTGTAATCAAAATGTAATAACCACTGTTACTATTGCTGTGGGTATAACCATTAAATGTATCGTCAAGCTACAGCAACTGTGGTGTGTTCTGACTGTATATCGTCAAATGGGCTTTCAGAAAATCTGACATTAACTTCAGATACATTTATCAAGACACTTTGGATTCCCCGATATGAGGGCAATATACTGTATTACAATACAGACACTGGTATAATTGTCCAAACAGCAACTCATTCATACCAAATTATATCTAAAACCAGCTCATTGTGTATATTTATCTACGGATGTAAAGCGCTACATTGCTTGTTAGTGCATAAGCATGTTCAAGACAAGTGCAAATCCAAAGTAGTTATGACCGAGATGGGGTGTGACACAGTCAAGTGAAGATACAGGACAGTATCTGGTTTCTTCAAACATCTCCTGGTTTTCACAGCAGACCCATTTTTCACAGGAATGCAATTAGATTTTCCAGGTGCATACTGGTACATAAAGTAAAACCCACTGGAGGTTCCTAGTGACACTTTGGCCCAATCCCAATGTCCCCCTTTACGGACTCACGGACTTTGAGGCGCGCCCCTGCGAAGTCCGTGAGGGTTTAGGGCTGTCCCACTGTTAAATCATTGAGTGTTTGAGAGCTCTCTTGCAGACATTTTGAGCCCTTTATGAACCCTTAACGTAAGTCAGCATTTGCCAAAGGGAATTACCCACAAATCATTGCAATGTGACATTAAACACAGGGTAACCAGTGGACGCATGGAGACGTAAAAAAAAAAGGTAAACAAAGAGGACGGCTCACGTGTGTTCAGCCTGGAGTATTACATTTACACAGAAACATTAAGGGTTAAAGATGGAACAAAAAATAAACATGAAATCAGAGGATATTTATTTATTTATTCATCAAATATTTGATTTTCGAGTGCCGACTCCTCCTTCCTTTCCCGCTGGCCATCCTCTCTCCCTCCCTTTTGGTGTGGAACGTCCTGAAGAGGCTCCGCCCCTGGTCCCCCAGAGGTCAGAAGAGTCCACCAAGAGGAGCAGGGAAGAGGACCGCACGGAGCAGGTAAGTGTGAAGAGGCAGAGGACCGGTGAGGATGACCACGAGGACGCAGCGCCCTCCACTTCAGGCCTCTGATCCTCCAAGAAGAGGACCAGAGAAGAGGACTACAGATGGTCTCCACCCTCCACTTCAGGCCTCAGCTTCCTCACACACAGAGGATACTGGCAGTCTACAGTATATATATCATATAATAATATTCTGTATAATATAATAATATAATATATATATCATATAATAATATTCTGTATAATATAAAACACACACACATATATATATATATATATATATATATATATATATATATATATATATATATATATATAACTATATATCCATTTCTCAGACAGGTTCTTCATGTCCCTCACTCCCGTAACTGTCCATGCTGGATCTGTCCCCGTTGTTTTAAAAAGCTAAATAAGTTATTAGCATGACTGCATCCAGCGAGCCAAACCTTTCCAGTGTACAGCTACTAGAGAAGCTTCGCATGTACTGCTTCTCTTTCCCGCTAGTCTGCTGTCTGATTGTGAGGTCAGGCTGATCTGGGATCAGCTCTTCCAGCTGTAGTTTCTCCTCTCAGTTCTCCTCTTGGAGGAGCAGTGCTCACGCTGGCGGTCGCCTGTAGAGACTAGTCCCGTGAGAATGCGCAGTTTGGGGCAGAACGAAATCTGCCCCAAGCTGAATCTATTTGAGGACGCTGATTGGCTAAATTGTATGTCACTCATGTATATCTTTAGTCAGCATTAACTGGAATGAAACTGAATGAAGTCTGATTCACATTTGCCTGCCATACCTTTATTGAAGGTTTTTATAGTCTAACAGTAGTTTGCTCAATTTACTTATGTAATTGTTACAGTTCAAGTGAAGCCCCATCACAGAGTCAGATTCATCCTCCTGTTCCAGATGCAAACCCAAGAAGAGGGAAACAAATTAAATCTGCCATCATGCATGACAGCTGGACAAGAACCTCGCAATTACTTTGACTGATTTTCAATGAAAATGCAACAGAACATTTACTTCCAACTCATTTGATGTTCTAGGCACTAGAAACTCCCAGAAGTATGTCCCACTGCTGTCCTTGAGGTGGCAGTATTGCACCATTTTGCTTTTTGTTGACTGAGAGAGGAGGAAGAACATGACATTGAGCTTTTTTTCCTGCTGGTTGGGGGTTTCATTCTAGACTTAAATCTTTCTGACATTATTGAAATGTAATGTATTGCAAAAGGCTGTCAGGTCACCAGTTTGTTAAATCTGTTAAGTCTCACCACCTTTAAACACTGTTTTAGAACATGTTTGTTCTACATTGCTTTTAATTCCATCTTGTAAATTGTATGCCTATTTTAAATTTGTGATCGGGGGTAGATCGGTGAAGATGGAACCCCTCGATTGCCAACGAGTATTTGGCACACTGCTACCAACCCTGCCTTTAAGTTTGTTATCAAAGATACGGACACATTTCTGCACTTGATGCAAAAAGACAGATAACCTGTAGTGCTACGTATTTATAAATCTAGATTGTTTTGGTTTGAGTTTTGTAGATACAGTATCAAATTCCTGGGGCTCCACATTACTAAGGACCTCACTTGGTCCCTGAACACAATACATCTGGTGAAGAAAGCCCAGCAGAGGCTCTTCTTTCTGAGGAAGCTAAAACAAGCTGGCCTGCCCCCTGCACTTCTGGTTAACTTCTACAGAAGTGCGATTGAGAGCATCCTGTGTCAGTGCTTTACTGTGTGGTATGCCAGCTGCACAGCAGAGAACAGGAGGGACCTGGCCCGTGTGGTCAAAACAGCACAGAGGATTGTGGGAGTTACCCTCCCTGACCTGGACACTGTGTATGCTGGCCGCCTCCAGAAGAAGGCCAGAAACATCTGTACAGACATCACACACCCGGGTCACTCTCTGTTTGTTACACTGCCATCAGGAAAAAGATACAGGACTATCAAAACCCGGACTAACAGGCTGAGGAACAGCTTCTTCCCCAGAGCGGTTTCCTCCATCACCCCCCCACCCCCACCCACCACCCCACCCAGCTCACACCAGACAGTGCTGCGGTGAAATAAAAATAGCCAATAACACGACACTTTAACAAAGCACCTTTTTCACTTTTAAGCCATCGATGCCTGCCTTTAATCTTGTTTTATCTTGTATATATTTATTTAATGTCTTGTTTTAAATCTTCTTGTCTTAATGTTTTTTATACACCTTTTAACTGTTGCTGCTGTACTGACTGAGTCGCCAACTTAATTTCGTTGTATGTTTTTTACAATGACAATAAACATCCTTTATCCTTTATCCTTTATACTGTCCAAAGAGAGCCTTCTTTCATATATAATGGGACAATATGGTAGGGCTGGGCGATATAGACAATATGTTCTGTTCAGACATAGGTCATCTCGACAACTATATCACGTTAGTTCATGCAGGACACAGAAGTCATACGCCCCCAGCTGTAACCAGCTGCCAGCCAGCCAAACGAATCATCGCTTCTAATCGGCCACACGCCAATCACAGCCCACCCTCACTTCAAGGAGGTTCATTTAAATATGACTCCCTCCTCACTGATCCTTTCTACACCAATGCTGTTACAGAACGTACTGCTGGCAAAGCTTTGCCTCCTCCACCCGAGCATCCACCCTTCTTTAGTTCAGAGGTTATTTTGCATGCAAATGGTTGAAATGTATTCAAAGTTTACTTCGGGCTCATTCCTTTATACCTGGGGGGTTTATGCATGGTGCTTTCTGTTTTGGCTCAGTAGCTGCTTGGCTAAATGCAGGGAGCATTTTAAGAGCGGAGCAATAAATGGTTACAAATCTATGACGAGTGTTCCTGACTGAAAGCAGGTTTTCTGGTAATTCCTTAAATAAATAGTCTATACTAAATAACTGCATGGTAAAGCCTATTTTTGTACACTGATGTGTGAATTAAATTAAAAGAGTATTTCCTCATCTAATTAAGAATATGTTGTGCTGAGCAGTTTCAAGTGAAATAAAGAGGAAGACAAAAATCCAGCTATACACTGTCTATGTTTACATGCATGCAAAGTTGCAAACAGTTCCAGAGTAATCAGAATAGGGAAATTATTTGATTTAACTGAGTTTGAATCAAATTATTTCTGAGAAATTTTAAGCGCAGCTATTGTGACAATAGTTCCAACCTGAAACTGAAATAACTCTAGAGCATTGTGAAGTCCAACGGTCAAAATTAAAATTAAGATGCACTAATTTTACCCACAATACACACCTATGATTAATTAACAGACTAAATACAACCCCTTTGCTCCTTGCGCCGTACTTTGCGCCCAGATTGTGTGTCTTTTATCTATAGCAAAAGTGGAGTTGGACAGGCCCTAAATGCACTTGTACAGCATTCAATAAAATCTCCCCCTGTGAAACTGACGAAGCACTCTGGGCTTTATTACCACACTCTGCAGCTGGATATTGGACTTCCTTATAAACACACCCCAGACAGTTCAGATTGACGGTCACACCTCCTCCACTCTACTGTTGAACCCCCCTCATCATCTCGCAAAAACCTCAGCTCTACATGTAAAGGTACAGGTTTACATCTTCTTTATTGAAAACTGTTACACTTACCATACCGTTACCGTTACATTACACTATTACCTCAAGTGTTTGCAATACAACTTTACAACTACAGATATTGCACGTACTGTACATATTTTGTGTGTTTACAGATAGATATACATAAGTGTATATCTTACTTGTACATATAATTTATATTTCTTCCTTGAGGGCCACTTTTAAATACTTTGTTCTGTCATTGCCGATCTTATTGTTTTAACCTATTCTAATTAAATATATTTCAATATTTGCTTATACATTTTCTGTGTGTGTACAGCATTTCATTGAGCAGTCCTGTATTGTATAGTCATAATAATGCTGAAACTTGAACTATACTCTAACAGGGGCCAGTCTGAAGCATAATGAGTATGTCATGAGTGTGTGACGCAGCTTTGTCATGTCAGGACATAGCTGCGTCACACAACCCCTACTTACGGTCAGAAACATCAGTAACATAGGCAATCCAGAACAGTTGACTTCTGAAAAAATGGGCAAAAAGTCAATATAAGGGAACAAAATCAAGGCTTGAAAAAATGACTTGAGAGCTTGGCAAAAACACAAGATAATCTGGTAAAGGTTTGACAGAGACTGAGGCTTTGTGACATGGCTTGATTGCACTGGTGATTGTGATCACTAAACACAGCAAGGCCACTACAGAGCAGGAGAACCAGTCAGGCTGGTTCTACATTTGTTGCTACGTTTGTTTTATATATTTGATATAACCACTGGTCTGAAGTGGCCTTGCTGTATGTGGGTGCAGGGGCGGACTGGCCATCGGGGATACCTGGGAAATCCCCGGTAGGCCGACGGGGTTGGGATGGTCCAATACCGGCCCACCTACATCACCAACTGGCCCTCGCTCTGACATCGCCGGCCCCGACTATTGTTAGATCCGGGGGTTTCTACAAGCCCGATACGGGGCGTACTAGTTACTCAGCTCTCTATTAAAAGGTTGGTAAACTGGTGTGGTGAGGAAACTCGCCTGGCTCTGCTAACTACCGTTACTCCTGACGTCTACCCTGCTTCCTCCGGTAAATGTGCACTCGGCCGAGGGGCCACCCTGGCCAGGTGCTTCCACCAGTCGCGTCAGTTATGGCTTTCCTCTTCTGGATCCGGGCTCTTGGTGAATTGCCAGGTTAGGTTTTAACGGTTAGGATTGCTAGAAAACCGTAAGGGGTTGTTAAGTGGACTGGAAACTTGGATAACCATTCAGAACTCTTGTTGTTAGACATACAATAGATTTAACATTGTACTACCACGAGGAACTTTACTACTCATGCAAAATGAATTCTCAGAGATTTACTTTGAATGCAGATTAGATATTTATTGCAGGATTGTCTTAGCAGGGGTACAGCTCAGCACGCACAAAATAATACTATATTTGACTAGATCAGATACAATTTCTTATTCGATTAAACTTTCCATTATATACTCATCAGGTTCGACGCCGAGGCTCGGTTGGTGTTAATTCGGAAAATAATTACTTCGGTGCAGTTGAATCAATGAAGAAATAAATCCTTTCTGGATCAATGAAGAAATCTTGTCTTTGGCTTAAAAGGTTCCTCCAACTACCTAAAACCGACCAGGTGCCAGGTAAAGCAGGCAATAAAATGGAACAGAGACAAACACGATGAATCACCAGCACTGCAGGTCTACGAAGCAAAACGGCAAATTATATTCCTTCAAAGTTGGTCCGAAACTTTTTCTTGGGTCCGCTATGACTTGGAGGACACAATGTATTGTTTCACCCGCTTGGAGTTCCCAAAGAAAGCGAACATGGAAGTTGATATCAAATTAAATTACCATGAAATAATTTTGGGGCTATCATTTGAATCATGATTGTTGACATAAGAAAAAGTCTTTTTTGGCGGTTGTAGGAGCGGAGGTCAGGCCTAGACCTTCAGCTCCTCCTGTGCGGGACAGCAAAGTCCGTTCAGCGGTCCTTCGAACTCAGTACAAAGTCTTTAAGGTGTGGCTGTTTCCTTCAGCTGTCCAGTTGTTAAAGTCAAACAGGGGGGAGAGGAAAATCTCCGTCCTTCTAATCTTTGGTCGCGAACTGTGGTCTTTGCTTCGTGACCAAAAAGGGCGAGGTCCTCCGCTTGTTCGAACGAGGCCCAGTGTCTCGGCCGAGCACTTGAACCTCGCGTCATCCCGCTATGAATCCCGAATTGCCTATGGCATATCATTTACTTTATAAACTTCCTTTTGGGCTGTTATCTCGCCCCCCCCTCACCTCTCACATGATTAACATCACTTCATCTTTAACGGCCAACTCCCAACCGCCCTTTCTTCACCCACATATTCAGTTACCCTTACGCACACACATTTTGAGTTACATCCAACTGCCCTTCTTGTTCCCCTTTTTTACACATACACACACGTCTAATACTTTCTCACATCCCCATCGTGCTTCAGTGCTCCGGACTCCAATCTCATCACTCTTTTTTGACAGACTGTTTCCCATTCTTATCTTTCTCACCCATATTCAGTTACATCCTGCTGCACAGCACATCTCTCTCCCCTCATTATCACCCAGTATACATTTGTTGAATCATTTTTTTATTGTTGCATTACACACACTACCTTTATTATGATTATTGGTTATTGATTAAATGCTTTTTGTGTCCCTTTTTACCTCATCTTCATACCGAACATGTACTCCCTTCACAAGGCAGTTTTCCTGGGACCTCAACTCCTTGATTTACTTGACACTATATTCTATGCTTCACGGATCACGTTAAATTTACTCTAATACTTAAATACCCAAAGATAGTAATCACTGACTGAAATTTATACTACTCCTCGCGATCTGTACTCACACTCATGGTTTCCAACTTCTTTACTCATCTAATCTCTTCCGTCAGTCTAACTTTGTTTTAGGTGTTATTAAATGTCAATCCAAAACACCAGCAGAGTTGGTGTCTCAAACATACTTTTAAGGCCACCCACCATCATTTACAATCTCCAGCAGCTGATCTTCCTCTTCCTCTGTCGCCACATATTATGCAGAGTGGGCTTGGCGCGTCAGAATTACTCCTGATATTTAATTAGACTCCTGATATTGTCTGTTAAATTAAGCTTTCTTTTTCTTGGAAGTTGTAGGCTCTTCTTCTGCCTCCTTAGTGGGCTTTTCCCCTTTGCGGTCATTTTTCAAAATAAAACATCTATCAGGTGGTTGGGGACCACTGCTCTAGCCTACTCAACACTTGCGGAAAAAAAACACCGACCAATGCGTTGTGAATCACGTCACGTGATGCAGTTTAGCCAATCAAATAAGGGTATTCTGATTTCACCAGTGCGATGTACCCACACCGTGACACAGGGGGGAGAGACAAGGTAAGACATCACAGAGCAGAGCTCTTGTAACTTCAGATGTGAGAGTTAAATACCTTGATGTCTTCAAAGAATCAAAATGCTATAAAGACCACAGTCTTTAACCTATACACTAAAAACACTGTGATGCAAATGTCTGCTCCATGTATTAACGCGCGATAAACTATGCATTAATGCGAGAGAAAAAATACCGAGTGGGCTGGTCTGACACAGTAACTCCCGGGCCACTTTTTTCCCCCAGTCCGCCCCTGTGTGGGTGTGTCTCTGTAGAGCCGCTCCCTGCCTTAGTGATCAGTGTAATCGTGCCATGTCACGAAGCCTCAGTTTCTGCCAAGCCTTTACCTTGGCATCTTGTGTTTTTGCCAAGCTCCCAAGTAATTTTTGACTTGATTTTGTTACCTAATATTGACTTTTTGCCAATTTTTCCAGACGTCGAGGGTTTTTGCCGACTCCTTGTCTGTACCTTAGCCTCACTGCCAGACTTTGGGGATTTTTGACCATTGCCTGCCCACGGTTTTGTTTTTGCCTTCCACTTCGACTTTTTTTCATTAAAACTCAATAAAGAGACTTCTGAGTTCATCTGCTTGTGAGTCCTCTCCATGCTGCCTGACAAGATGTGGAGGTGTTGGCAATCAAGCTGAAGACATCACGGAAGGTAACATTTTCACTGCATAGAGCAGTATTAATTTCAGCTAAATGTCAAGTAAATAAATGACCTTGCAGTTGAATCCTGTTAAGAAAAATATTACACCTCATGTTCAAGGAGAGATGGTCAGTGTTTGAAATCCAGTCTGATGAAGCGTACAAAGACTTCAGATAGTGAGAAATTCTCTGGCTTCTCATGCTTAAATGCTTTGAAATATGGTTTTCAATTTGATACTGAACAACAACTTCCTCTGAATCTCAAATGTTTATATATATATATATCTGTTGTGGTAAGCATTTGTGTTATCAGCACTGCTCTCTTATTTATTATTTCTCTGACAAGAGTTTTTGGCAGGATATCGCTAAATGTGTCAATAGTTAAATTTCAGGCATGAGACTTTTCCGCCGTTCGGCGGATTTCCGCCGTTTTTAGAACTCCAGAGACCATTTCTGAGATCAGTGTAAATCCGAATTTTTTTTTTTGGGGGGGGGGGGGGGGGGGGGGTGTTAAGAATACCTCCGTGGGCTCTGACGATCGCGTGTGAACATGTGAACACACTGTGACTCCGTAACTATCCGGAGCGCTTCTACTCGTATCATTGTCTTAATGTATGTGCTTGCTAACATAACGATAAAAAGCAGAGTACGTCGAACTGGCCAGCCAGCGTTTCTCCGATTGGAGTGAGACGAGGAGAAAAGGTGATGTCGTGATCTTCACAATAAAACATCTTTGATGTGACGTGTCGAGTCTTGTCCAATCAGCGTTCAGATGTCTACAGCGTCTTCATTTCCCTCCGTTACAGTTTAAGTTCCGTTATTGTTCAGACTTGCTGGTTAAGTTAACGTCCACTGCATGCGGAACTCTGTCGACTGTTAACGTTCGTCATTATCGCGAATTTGGAGGAAAAAACGTAACGTGATGAAACATGAAGCCCCCCCCCCGTGTTCCGGTTCAGTTCACGCGGTCACTCGTTAACATTAAACCAGAACACCGGCGGATCTGCTGGCAGGTTTTTTTTTTTAACTCAAAGTAGAATCAAAGGCCCAGATACTGACGAGATGATGAGGTCAAAGAGGAGGCTGTTTGTGTAGTGCAGCTTGACGCAGGGCTGAGCTGTGAGTGGAGCTGGGCCTGGATAAAGGTGGAGGTCTAAACAGACGTGAGTACAGCTTCCTGCTGTCACAGTGTTTTAAATACATTGATGAGGCAGGTCTGCTGAATGCAGCCTCTGCTCCAAGGAGATAAAGTACAGCAACAAGGGCGTGCCCTCTTATCACACTGTACACACTGTTCACTGTAATGACCACAGCCAGAGTAGATTATCATTTTAATTTAAATAATATAACTGGATTGAATGCATATTAATTGCAAATAGAAGATAGGCCACTATTCTAACAGCTGTACAGTAACAGTAGAAGTTAATATGAAGACATACAGTAACAGTAGAAGTTAATATGAAGACATACAGTAACAGGGTTCAATGAAAACTAATCACAAGCTAACTAGCCAGCTGTTCAACTGGAGCTGAAATAGTGATAAATAACTGAATAATAAATTATTCTTTTGCTTAAAGAGTAAATATGGTCTTATCACTAAATGTTATTCTCAGAGTACACCAGAGTGCTACATTTTAAAGATCCCCCCCCCCTAGAAATGTGGTGTTGATAATGTTCCTCCCTTTTCAGCATTTGTCAGTCTCATGCCTGAAATTTACACAGTAAAAAAGATAGTGCTTGATACCAGATGTAAACATGACTGTTCATGACTACAGGAATGAACCACACCCTAACTATCAGGATCGGTGGAGACTGACTGCACGGACTGCAGAGAGAAGAAAAGCATTCAAATATGTTGATCTGTTTCATTAGGAGATTCTACAAGGCTTACTTTGAAAATATATTTTACAAGACTTTAACATACATTAAAACCATTGTGGGATAAAACAATAGTGTACAGGGGAGTGAATTTAAATTTATTTAGACTTTTTTAATACAAATTGTGAAAAACAAGTGTCATAATTACATTCGCTAACATTGAAAAACTCATTACAATGAAACATTTAAAACAAATGAATTGTAATTTCAAGCAGCAATGAGCAGGCCCTCTCCCCTTGTGCACAATGGGGGGCTGGACTGGTTGATGCGACTTTTGTCGTGACCAGTCCTCGCATGAGTTGAATGCGTGGCGCTGGAAATGGCATATTATACATTTTGTACCACTGACTCCACTATGTTGCGCTAGAGAAATTAAGACAAGTTGTCTTGTCTTAATGTTTTTATACATTTTTTACCTTGTTGCTGCTGAACTGACTGAGAGTCGCCAACTTAATTTCGTTGTATCTTTTTACGATGACAATAAACATCCTTGTCCTTAGAGGACATACACAAATTATACACCATGTTGCTGTAAGTAGATGTAGATCACACCATGTAAATGTCATGTAAATTTGACAATGTTAAGTCAAGTTACAACAGCTTCCTGTGTCAAGGCAACACATGTACATTTTAAATGTCAATACTTGAGGATCAGTGGCGGGCCGTGCATTTTATACCTGGGCCTTCAGTGCTGTCCTACTACAGTTGAACCACCTCCTAATAACCTCATTATGACGCCACAGCTAGGGGTTATTATTTGTTTCTAGGGGTGTAACAATACACGTATTCGTACTAAACCGTTGGGTAACAGGCTTACAAACCCAACAATACGTTTGAATAATACTAGTGCATTTGGAAAATGCAGAAGCTTCAATTGTGGGAAATATAATGTTTTAGGTGGACTTCACTCAACCTGGCAACCACGTAAGAGACACTCTGATCCCGGAAACAAAACATTGTACTCTGGTGTGGTTCGTTTGTTCTAGAAGGCTATGCTAAACTAGCTTAGCAGGAAAACAACAGCAGCACACAAGATACAAACTCTCCCCGCAGCGTTTAGGCAGCTGTTCCCTATTGATTCAAACAGGGCTAAAGCAATCGCCACACAATCCCCATTTCTCCAGATCATAATTCTTGCTTTGTAAAAGAAAACAACAGCCCAAACAGAGAACCAAATGTCCGACCCTAACCCTGCACATGACGGGATGCTTCGTCATTAACGGACAGTGGCGGCTGGTGGAACATTTTCTTGGTAGGGCTGTGCCACATCCAATCAATTTCAGCAAACATCCCAGAATGATTTAATGCAAACAAATTAAGGTATCAAACGCGCATTACTACTTTGCAGTTAAATATTTAACATTTATTCCAACACGAAAAAAAGAAGTAAATAACACTTTCACAAACACGTCAGGACATCTTATTTTAGTCACCCTCACACGGAATTCAGTATAATATAATATATATATCATATAATAATATTCTGTATAATATAATAATATATATATATATCATATAATATTCTGTATAATATAATAATATATATATCATATAATATTCTGTATAATATCATAATATATATGTCATATAATAATATTCACTATAATATAAAACACACACACACACACACACATATATATATATATATATATATATATATATATATATATAATAATATATATATATATATATATAACTATATATCCATTTCTCAGACAGGTGCTTCATGTCCCTCACTCCCTAACTGTCCATGCTGGTTCTGTCCCCGTTGTTTTAAAAAGATAAATAAGTTATTATCATGACGTCATCCAGCGAGTCAAACCTGTCTGGTGTACAGCTAGTAGAGAAGCTTCATGTACTGCTTCTCTTTCCTGCTAGTCTGCTGTCTGATTGTGAGGTCAGGCTGATCTGGGATCAGCTCTTTCAGTAGTTTCTCCTCTCAGTTCTCCTCTCAAATGGGTCTTGGAGGAGTAGTGCTCACACTGGCGCTCTCCTGTAGAGACTTCTCCTGACGAGAACGCGCAGCTTGGGGCAGGATTAGAAACTGCCCCAAACTGAATCTATTTGAGGACGCTGATTGGCTGAATTGTATGTCACTCATTTATATCTTTACTCAGCATTGGCTAAACTCAGTGGCGGCTGGTGGAAAATGTTCTTGGTAGGGCCGTGCCACATCCAATCAATTTCAGCAAACATCCCAGAATGATTTAATGCAAACAAATTAAGGTATCAAACGCGCATTACTACTTTGCAGTTAAATATTTAACATTTATTCCAACACGAAAAAAAGCAGTAAATAACACTTTCACAAACACGTCAGGACATCTTATTTTAGTCACCCTCACAGGGAATTCAGTATAATATAATATATATAACATATAATAATATTTTGTATAATATAATAATATATATATATATCATATAATATTCTGTATAATATAATAATATATATGTCATATAATAATATTCACTATAATATAAAACACACACACACACACACACATATATATATATATATATATATATATATATATATATATATATATATATATATAATAATATATATATATATATATATATAACTATATATCCATTTCTCAGACAGGTGCTTCATGTCCCTCACTCCCTAACTGTCCATGCTGGTTCTGCCCCCGTTGTTTTAAAAAGATAAATAAGTTATTATCATGACGTCATCCAGCTAGTCAAACCTGTCTGGTGTACAGCTAGTAGAGAAGCTTCATGTACTGCTAGTCTGCTGTCTGATTGTGAGGTCAGGCTGATCTGGGATCAGCTCTTTCAGTAGTTTCTCCTCTCAGTTCTCCTCTCAAACGGGTCTTGGAGGAGTAGTGCTCACACTGGCGCTCTCCTGTAGAGACTTCTCCTGACGAGAACGCGCAGCTTGGGGCAGGAAAAAAACTGCCCCAAGCTGAATCTATTTGAGGACGCTGATTGGCTGAATTGTATGTCACTCATTTATATCTTTACTCAGCATTGGCTAAAATGCTTTATAGACCCGCCTCTTTGGGGCAGTTTTTCCAGCGCCCCAGCCAGCTGAGACGTGCACACACAGAGAGGAAGAGCAGACAGGCAGAGAGGACAAGCAGGAAAAGCATATATTTACCGCAGATATCATATTTTACACATATTACTGGGTGATTCCATGTTTCAAAAACACAAATATTGACAATTTGTATAGTTTATTTTTATTTTAAATTTTATTTTTATTTATATTTTTATTTTTATTTTTATTTTTATTTTTTGTAGCTCTAGGGGGGGCGGCGCCCTAGCGCCCTCTATGGACCAGCCGCCACTGTTAACGGACAATGCATATAGTCAAAATCAACGTAATTAACACAATGACAAGAACAAACTCGCAAGAACCAGTCACATATATTTATATGACAACAAAGCATGACAAATCAATTCAGCGACACTGCGGTGCTAAAACACGCATTCCCCAGCACACTGAAGAGCACGAGCCATTCAAATATTATTCACATCAGAGGGAACAATATTAACCATATCCTAAAAACGACACGATAGATAAATGAACACAGTAGTAACGCTACTGCAGATGTAAAAACACAAAAGCAGTTCACTTACCAAAGCTGCTGTTCACTTAAAGACAAAGTCCATCCTCCTTTCTTTGTTAACAAAGAGTTTAATAACGCGGTTGTACAGAACATCGGTGCAGTTCAGTTCCAGCCAGAGGTCCTCTTGCGAACGTATTCGTTGAGTTGTAGATCCACTCGGGTCTCTCCAAAAGTTTTCAAAAGCACCGTAGCTTGTAAATGTCCTGTCATGCTATGGTGTCGTGTTGCTGCCTTGGTTAGCCACCTCAGGTTAGCGTAGCTCCAAACAGCTCCAAACACCAAGACGCTCAGTTGCAAATAAAATGCATTCTTAGCCATAACATGTGCAACGCTTCTCCGACGCTGTGAGCCAGGAATACCTTTCGTACAAATCCTTTTCCTGGCTGGGTCAGGGCTGCTAGCTGTGGGGTTGGCCGACCCTTTCTTACGATGTTTTCTGGAAATGTCCTTCTTGAGAAATCCGTTTCTCCTCCTTCAGTCATTGAGTGTTAAAAAAACAAAGCTAGGTAAAAAAAAATAATCTACACCAAGCAAAACGCAAAAAATGTCATGTCAATGTCATAACTTCTTACATATCTTTCAACCTGAACTGTTACTACTAATACTAACTTCTGCAAGCTGCTTCAGCGTCAAAACAGTCACGCTATCCCACTGACCAATCACGCTGCACGTTAATGCTGAGCTGCACGTTAATGCTGACATATTTGTAGGCTACCTCGGTAGCTCTGGCACGTCAAAGAATATGCCCAACATGTCAAACTAAAGATCTGATTGGTTGAACACTATGACAAGCAACAATATCGTCCCCATATACTTTAATCTGCAAAGTCTACCTAGAGGGCATCGGGCCTCTCTCCTTACATAGAGAAATAGGGGCTGAATCTGATTGGATAAAATCTCTCCTTAAAACAAGCTGCACTGGAAGCAACGCTGCAGGCTGGAAGCAGAGCAACTGAGGAAGACAGTAGCTGTGCAATGAGAAAATAAGCTATGGGAAAAATTATTATTTGCCAACTGAAAGATGAGGGAGAAAAGTGGTAAATCATATCCTGCTGTTAAGGGGGAGTTTTAGTGTGGATTGACATCTTTTCAAAATTACTTGAAAGTGCTTGTTGTTGTTTACAAATGTAAATGGTGTTATAAGATTTAGCCAGTTTAGTGTGGTGGTGGTCAAAATGAGGTCTGTCTTGACTGAACTACTTTGGATTATCAGTTAATCCGACAATTATTTTACTCATTAATGAATGTATAGTTTGGACTAAAATGCCCCTGAGCTGATGTAATGTCTTCGAATTGCTATTTTGTCTGACCAACCATCCAGAACCCAACTATAATTAATTAACAATGATATGAAACAGCAACAGCAGCAAATCCTCACATTTGAGGAGTTGAAACAAGTCAGTATTTGTCATTTGTGCTTGATAATTGACTTAAATGTTTAATCAAATATAGAAATTGTTGGTGATTCATTCTCTGTTACCAACAAAACTTAATGCAAGCAAACAAGAAATGAACATGATTCCAGGCTGGAGGCTTTTAAGAGGACATGTTATGATAATTTTCTGGTTCATACTAGTATTTCAATAATATTGAGCAGGATTGAGTTCAGCCTATTGGTACGGCGCTCCACAACAGTCCCTGTTTCTCATGTGGCCCCTTGGGAAAAATAATCGCCCACCCCTGTACTAGAGCGATGGTAACCATATTGTAACCATAGTTCTATAAGCACAGGTTAAGCCCTCTACTGGACTCCATGGGTAATACTCTCCTCCAATCATGAGCATGCATTTGTCCATTGACAATTTGCATTAGTGTAACCAGCAAATCAAGTCATGCCTACCCAAATACGTTAGGTCAGGTGCAACAAAACTGACACTCTCCCCAGACCCTGCAAAGGAACAAACAAGGCGTCATCGCCGCCATGGTGCGAGTATAGTGTGCATGGACCACAGTGGGAGGGTCTCTTCCAGCCTGCCTACAGGCTTTGGAGATTTACTCACAAAGCCATCCAGTCAGCCATTTGTTGGATAAGGTTTTACCAGCCACACCATCCCAAAGCACACACACAACTGTTCAGTGCATCTGATGAGGGCCGTGTGTTCAACATAGCCTGCCAACACACAAAGCAGATGTAACATAGGAGGGATATGGTCTATTGGTAGCCTCACTATGGTCACCACGAAGCAACACGCAACCGGGGTGCATCGGCAGGGTGGTTAGCTCACATACTCTCTTAGCTGAGGTCAGTGCAAGCAGCAAAGCTGTCTTAAATGACAACACGGCTACATAACATCCCTTTCAGCAAACTTCACAAGGAACCCTGAGGGCAAAACAGCACCACTGATCTGATTTAGCTAACGTTAGTTAGCATAAAAAAGAAGCTAACGTATCAGTAACTTATGTCAACAATCATGATTCAAATGATAGCCCCAAAATTATTTCATGGTAATTTAATTTGATATCAACTTCCATGTTCGCTTTCTTTGGGAACTCCAAGCGGGTGAAACAATACATTGTGTCCTCCAAGTCATAGCGGACCCAAGAAAAAGTTTCGGACCAACTTTGAAGGAATATAATTTGCCGTTTTGCTTCGTAGACCTGCAGTGCTGGTGATTCATCGTGTTTGTCTCTGTTCCATTTTATTGCCTGCTTTACCTGGCACCTGGTCGGTTTTAGGTAGTTGGAGGAACCTTTTAAGCCAAAGACAAGACATTCGCCTGCCTTCATGCCTTTGAGCATTGCGCTTGAGATCAGAGCAGCTACACAGTCTGGGACACAGCTTCATTGGTCGACAAGTCACGAAGGTAACCTCTAATTGGTCGACAGACTCGACCCAAGAAATCATGGATTGCTAACAGAACTGTTTACTGCACGGACATTTTCACTTGCCCGATCAGATCACTGCATGAGGCATTCCACTTGCCCGAACATAGAGTTCCCCCAAATTCTCTTGTCCTGCTAGCCTGGGGGGTAGGGTTGTGGGGATCACCCTTCAGCGTCAAAGTCAGAGTCCTCTTTCTGACTTCTTCTTGGTTTTATCTTCTTGTGAAAGGGGGTGCAGTGTTTGGCATGAACAGCAAACCACTCTTATCCTAACACCTATCTTGATACTTTCATTTAACATTTTTTTACAAAAGGAATACTAGTTAACTTAAAGACTGTATTTAATTCTTCCTTATTTGAAAGCTGGGCCACCTCAGCTGCAGAAACCAGTTTGATATAAATCACTGAAAAAAAACTGATCAATTCAAGTTAGAATGAATAAAACAAGTATACAACATAGATAAACCTTGTTATCATGACACATATAGGTCTATGTAGATATATATCTGAACCTGTATGTGTAATAAATGAATGGATAGGATTAAATTTAACATTTTAGCAAAACAGTGTCCTGCGTGAAAGACAAGATAGGGGAGAACGTCCCTCCCCCCTCTTCTAACAGACAGGATGGTGGTCTGTGCTTTGGTTGAGAGGAAAGTTGCAGACAAAACAATAAACATCTAATTCATGACGGGAAACTAAACAGAATTGTAAAAAGAGTTGGTTATAATTAACTTAACTATACATATGATTTGTAAACTCGGACGTTTAACTGAGTTTATAAATACACCTTAACGTGGTGGAGGGATTTGTGTGCCCCAGTGACCCTCGGGGGCAATAGCTCCTGGTAGGGTCTCCTAAGGCAAAGTGGTCTCGGGGGAGGGGCCACCAAGAGCGATTTATTGACCCTTTATGAATCTGTTGGAAAGGAGATGTCACAGCTCGCCCGGAAAAGGGAAACCGGGGCCCCCTTCTGGAGCCAGACCTGGGAGGGGAGCTCGCCGGCGAGCATTTTGAACTTAAGCACATAGGGCTCGGCTGGGCACAGCCCTAAAAATCTTCCCTGCCCTGTGGGCCCACCACTCACAGGTATGGTCATTGGTGCTGGGTGCATTGTGAGCCAGCTGGCAGGCAAGGGCCTAGGCAACTTTGTGGTCATATCATCAGATCTGCGGCTGTATGTCTTGGACAAATGGGTGAAGATAGGAGCAGAGCTGTCAATTGATCACCACCTGGTGGTGAGTTGTATCAGATGGCGGGTGTGGCTGCTGGACAGACCTGGTAAATCTAAGCGTGTGGTGAGGGTGAACAGGAAAAGTCTGGCTGAGGCCCCTGTCCGCGAAGTTTTCAACTCCCACCGCCAGCAGAATTTCTCTTGCATCCCGGGGTATGGAATCCAAATGGGCCATGTTCAAAGCCTCCATTGTGGAAGTGGCTGCTAGAAGCTATGGTCAGAAGGTCATCGGTGCCTATCGTGGTGGCAACCTGAGAACCCACTGGTGGACACCAGCAAAAAAGAAGGTCGTCAAATTGAAGAAGGAAGCCTTTCAGGCTTGGCTGGACCAGGGGTCTCCGGAAATGACAGACAGGTACCAGTTGGCCAGAAGGGCTGCAGCGGTTGCTGAGGCAAAAACCCTGATGTGGGAGGAGTTCGGGGAGACCATGGAGAGGGACTTTTGGTTGGCCTCAAAGAAGTCGAAGACGGCTCAGAAAGGGAAAGCAGGGCTTGTTTCACACTGTGTTCAGCAGGGGAGGAGAACTGCGGACCCAAACTGGGTAAATTATTGAACGGTGGAGGAAGGAAAAATATTTTTATAAATTATAATACATGTAGTGTATTTAAGAAAAATTTTTAAATTATAAAATATAGCTATAACTTTGTGATTCTGTTTAGGCCAGCAGAGAAGGCCTTGCTGGCCCTGACGGCCCACCACTGGTCAAAGCACTCTTCCTATTACTTAACATATGTTAACTCTCAGCATAACATATCAATGAAGGTACATGTTATTTTGCATCAAAACTAAGTCATCCATTCACAATTGGCATCTCTGTGTATTTCCTGCTACTCAGGAATGTAGTTGCTCTTAAAACAAGAAAGGCGGGGTCATAAAACCTTGTAGGCTCAGTCCTTACGGGGGTCTTATACTTCATAAATTGGTTTGAGTGTCAAGATTGATCCCAAGTTGTAGTGTCTTATCTGCTGTGAGTTTATCGAGGCACAAAGTAAATAGAGGGTCCAACCTCTTAGTGACCTGGGGGTCCTAAGAGCAGTTTCTGGGAGAAGTTTATTTGTCAAGATTTTAAGGTTGAAGTTTTTTTTAATCATCATTGTCATTATCACATTTCAGTTTTCATCATCTTTCCGTCATCGTTCACTACATTCCTTACTATTTCATTATTTTCATCTTTTACTCAACTCACTTTAGGTTGATCCGAAATGAGACAACAATGGAGCTGCCACCCTCAATTGAAAAATGGACCAAGGAAGACGTCCACCTGTGGCTGATGACAGTGGTCAAAGTTCATGAGACTTATGCCGACAAATTCTGTGAAGAAGAAGTGTCTGGAGATAGTTTAGTTGTCTTTGAAAAGAAAGACATATTGGACTTGGGATTAAATCATGGTCCTGCTGTAAAAATCACATTTTATCTAGAAAGTCTGAAAGAAGGATCACGGCATGAATCACAGTTCCCACCATATGTGAAAAACTGGACAAAGGAGCAAGTGAACCAGTGGTTACTGCAGCATGTTAAGGTATACAGCAAATATGCGGAACGACTCCAAGAGGAAGATGTGTCTGGAGATTGCCTTGTTTGCTTCAAAAAGCAGGATTTTCTTGATCTGGATTTGAAAAATGGTCCTGCTGTGAAGATTCTGGCAGAACTCCGTCAGCTGTACAAGAAACCAGAGCCAACACTGCAACCAATCCTTCACACCAGCACAGACCAAAAAGAATCTCCAAAACCCACTCAACCTGAACTGGGTCTGGCTCAGGCCATAGCAATCAAACAACCAGATTCTTATTACAAAACTGAATCAAAAACAGAGAAAATGGTGCAAACGGAATCTGAAACGGCTCAGCTACCATTCCAAAACGTTTCAGAGAAGGAGGGAATTCAGCAGCCAAAGCCACAGGATTTAGGGTCCAGGAGAAAAGGAGCTATTGTGGTAAAATCTCTATGTTTTGTAATATATTAATTATTATATCCAGCATGAATAGAGCCTTTTGATATACAACATAAATATTGTACACAAAGACATCAAACTTTCAGGATTTTTATCAAGTATGGACAGTGATTACTTTGTAAATTTTAAACTAAATATTTGCTTCTGTTTCTTCCTGCAGACCACAGACATACCAAAGATCACTGTGGAGATCCAGAAAACCCTAGCCGACCTTTTAAAAGATGACCTAAAAAATTTTCATTTCTACTTACAAGAATACACTAAATCCAAACATAAACCAATTTCTCGAGGTAAACTGGAGGGCAAGGACACCATGGACACCACTAAGTTAATGACTGACCACTATGGAAGCAAGGAGGCTTTACAGGTCACAAAAGACATTCTAGAACAAATCAATCAACGGGAACTTGCTCGTCAGCTGGAAAAGAACATGGGTAAGACAACCAATGCAAATATTTATTCAATCTGTGAAGTTGCATTCATTTGAAAATAGAATATTTTTGTATTCTGCTGATAGTCTGCATTATTTCATAATGTTTTCTATACAAGCTTGTTGACACGTACAAACTGACACATTTAATTAAGTCTTACTGTCAACAACGACCAAAACCACTGAAACAATGAACTGATTCTACAAACAATATTTACTTGTGTATTCAAAGCCTGATCTTCATCCTCTGTGCCACAGAGTTATATTGTTGTCCAATGGTCGCAATGTGATCTGGGTGACATGTTCCTTTATCACCATGAACACACACTGTAGTTTATTTTGACTCACTCCATACACACCGTCCTGCAGCCACAAATACTCAAAAGAGCACCAAATGTGGATTAAAATAGTCCCCAACAAATGCATTATTTCTTCTTCTTGTATTGACCAGAGTTTAGAAAATTAATTATTAAAAAAATGAAACCATATACATCTGTGAAGTGATTTTAAAGATGTACATCTTAACCAGTAGGGTTGATGCTAAGAGCCTCAGACAGGGTAGAAAAGTCACAAAACAATACACAGTGGTTTTACTTTTTTCATTGGATTTGGTGACATTAACAAAACCAGCCTTAACCTAAGATGTTGTTTTGTAAGTGTCTTCTTTTACTCAAAAATGCATTTACTTTGCTGTTCATACAGGTCCACTGGAACAGAAGAGTCTTTCAAAAGACGTTTTGAAGAAAGAAGCTAACCAGGGTGACAAACTTAAGAATTTGTTAACTTGTGGTGGGAACTCACTGGACAACTATGACCATTTTATTGTTGTTGTCAACAAGAGCAGTCCAGAACAAGTGAAGTATTTTCAGTTTTTGAATAAGCTAAAACTCTTTTGTGTGTTGGACTTTGACCCCAACTCTGCTGCTCCGGGTGGACTGTGTCATTCCTACAGAGAGTCAAGGGTGGCCAATCTGCATACACCCTCACAGTATCAAGGACAAACTGACTCAGTGATAAAGAATCTTAACCTCTACAAACAGACCAGCTGGGTCTTCTGCAATGGCAGACATGACCTTGACCCTGACTCAAACAAGGAGTTAGACTATAAGAACTGGCTGAGGAAATCTTGCAAAGATGTAGAGCAATTGGTTTCATTCATTTCCAACCCTGAAGTTCTTTTATGCGGAGGAAGTCTCATCATTTTCCTCTTACTTTCACCTGTGCACACTGAGAAAGACCCAATATTTGACATCTACAAGTCTTTCATTAAACAAACAAAAGAGGAAAGCATCATCACTATTTGTGAATCTCAGGGCATTTATGAAAAATGGCGGGAGCTTGTACAAGAAAAGTGTGACTCTGACATCGACCCCCAATCTATATATGAGCTGACCCTCAGTGAGGTCAATGGAACCATAATGGCACTGGGACCATTCAATCAGTCGTCTGAAAGGTTGCTTCCCTCTTCTGGTTCTAGTTTTGTTGTTCTAAAGCAGAAGGATGAAGACTTATTGACAGCTCTGGATATTTTGTGTCTGAATCAGTGTGAAAACACAATTGATGAAAACACTTCAGAGTTTCATGACCACAGGATCAGAGTTGAGGAGGAATTCTACAAAGGAGGCAAAGTCAAATGGTGGAACTTCTACTTCTGTGACAAAGACAAAGAGAAGCCATTTGTTAAACGGGACAAGTACGAAAATGTGAAGAAGATGATTAAGTCTCAGATGAAGGATTCCAAAAACATGTGTGCTCTACTCAATCTGTTTCACCATCCAGGCTGTGGAGGTACCACTCTAGCAATGCATGTGATGTGGGATCTCCGTCAAGAGTTCAGGTGTGCTGTGCTGAAAGACAACACACTGCCAAAGAAAGAAGTTGCCTTTCAAGTCAGTACGCTCATGAAACTTGAAAGTGAGAAACCATTTCCACTTTTGCTGTTAGTCGATGATTCAAAAGAAACCGAGAATCCTCACGAACTACTGAACTGCATACGTAAAGAAGTAGAGTATGGCTTGAACATGAATGTGGGTGACGCACCGAACTGCAAAGTCATCATCCTTAACTGTGTTCGTTCCCATAGCCCAAAGGAGCAATACCAACAGCACAACACAGGACCAAGTCAATACATAACTGCTTCATTGACACAAGAAGAACAGAAGGAGTTTGAAAAAAAACTCAAAGAGCTTCAAGAAACTCATGAAAAACCTGAAAACTTTTACAGCTTCATGATCATGAAGAGCAATTTTGACAAGAAATACATCAAGGATCTTGCTCATAACACACTGGAGAATTTTGATTACAGCTCAAAGAAGGCCAGGCTGTTTGCCTTCCTAGCGTTACTTAACACCTATGTGCCAGAATCTGAAATCTCTCTCTCCCTCTGTCAAGATTTTTTGGGGATGAAAATGATACAATGGAGGGGGGACAGCGTAATGGGCAGAATGGAGCCCTATTCAAACTTTCTCATCATTGACACAGTTGAAGACTTGGGAGGATACAAAGGAATCAGAATCCTTCATTACTCCATAGCATCTGCGTGTCTGGAAGAGTTGGAGAGAAGCTACTCTTTAAGAGTAAGTGATATCACTATGGAGATGCTTCACTGTGATCTGTTCTTCAGTGTTGGAGTTGTCAAACACAGATTCATGCACTCAATTCAACAAATGTTGATTGAAAGGCAGCGCAAGGGAGATGAGAGAGAACTATTTTCTTCTCTCATATGCAAAATCCACGAAGATCAAGGGAGACAAACTGTCCAAGAAATCTTTGTGAACGCATCGTCCAGGTTTGTGACAAGTGCATCGATTCCTCAGGCACTGGCGAGATATTTGTACATCAAGGAGAGTGACTTCCCAGAGGCTCTGCAATGGGCTGAAAAGGCCAAGAACATCAAACAAAACCCCTACACATTTGATACAATTGGTCAGATTCACAAAAGCAATTTAAAATCTAACTACCACAGAGAAAAGCAAGAGACATCACGCAATCCAGAAGACTTAAACACTAACATTAAAATTGCAAATAATGCTATCACAGCATTTAACAGGGCTCAAGAACTGGCAAATGAAGAGGACGAACCTGAGACAGAAGCTGCTGATGATAAGTCGGAAGACTACCCCAGAAAGTCATATACTTTTTATGGCTATGTGGGTGTGCTGGAAATTGCCTTCCTGGTGTTTGAGATATTGAGCAGATTGCCGTTCTTCGAGGAAAGTGACCCAATGAAGAAGAAGTACTTGCAGAGTTTTCTAAAAAAAACAATCCCAATCACCAGTGTGCATAAGAAGGACAATGACATCAACAACAGATACGTGGAGATCATCAAAGAACACGAGCAGTTTCTCCAGAGTTTGAAATCAAAAGTAAAAGACATTTTTGAAATTCTGCTCTTTTCCTTCACAAATATAAAAGCAAACAATTCCGAATTTGATTCGAAGAATCGTCGGAATGTCACTGTACTTTTTAAAAAGTATGTAGCTCTTTTTTGCACCACATCAGAGGAAATCAAAAAAGAACGACAATGCAATCCTCATCTCAATTTGGAAATTGATTTTGAAGAACGAAGATCGTTTCTTGAAGAGAATCAAGCAGATACATTTGCAGGAATTCTTCAGCATTTGGACAATCCTGAGATTGAGAGGATCACAGAATGCTATGCATTCTTGCAACAACAACAATTTATCAACCAAAAACAAAAGACAAAGGAAACAATCAATTACATTTTGTCAAACATAGTTCTTTACCTTTTGAAACAAAAATCGAAACTTGTAAAGAGTCAATGCTACCTCTCTGATCTACTTTTGAAAACTCTCCAAGAAGTAGGACTTCAGTATCCCTTCCCAGATCCATACTACCTGGCTCTGCTGTTACTCTGGCCAAGTCCTGGGCAGGAAAACACAGAAATTGTAAAATATGTGAGAGCAATTCGAAAATCGAAACGCCTGATTTCATCATTTCGAATAAGAAACACCATTGCCCACCTCTACCTGGGGAAAGAAGAGGGACTGAAGAGGCTTGTTTCTAAACGCCAACTAGATAAGAATTGTAAAGACGTGCGCCATGACAACTTGCCTCAACTTTGGCGGAATGGAGATATATTTAAAAATGAAGCAATTATCAACCGGCTTCACCGAGTCACTGGAACCACTGAACAAGGAGAGGTGTTTGCCAATTATGGCAAAGTGAAAATCCCTGTGCGTCCAGCTTTCATTGCTGGTATAAGAAGTGGTTCAAGCACAGAAAAGGTTTCTTTCTACCTTGGTTTTGCTATTAATGGACCCCTGGCATATGATATCCAGTATGAAAACTAGGGTAGCTGATTGTACAAACAAGTGCATCAGAAGCGCAAAGACATGAACTGTACAGTGAGAAAGAAGTCTGTGAACTCACTGTGACGGAATTTCACACACATCTCATAAAAGCACATGAGCATTTGATAATGAGAGAGATTGCCCGGTTAAATGGAAATCCTGTAGCTCAATACAGCTGAATACAATATGTACTGTTAGTTTTTATATTCTTTTTATGAAATCTAATCTTTTATTAACATGTATTATCCATCTTCTGAGGAGTATTTGTTTTTGTTGTTTCTTCCAGATGTGGCATATTTGCCAAACTATCTCCTATTCATTTATTTGAAAGTGCAGATATCATAATACAGAAGTTTAGCGTAGTTTATTTTTGTACAAACAACTGACGCATGAACTGTACCTTTTGAGAAATAGGTGTGACAGCCAGTGAGTCACTGTGTTGAAACTTTAAACACACCTCATAAAAGCACATGAGCGTTTGATTAATAAGACAGATTGCAGTGTGAAATGATGATCCTGTTGCTCTATCTATGGATGTTTGTTTTTATATTATTTTTTATGACATTTAATCTCTTATTAACTTTTATTATCCACTTTCCGAGGAGTTTTTGTTGTTGTTGTTGTTTCGTTGTCTCTTGCGGATGTTGCACATTTGCCAAACGATCTCCTATTCATTTATCTGCAAGTGCAAATATAATAAGCATAGTTATTTTTTGTACAAACAAATGCAACACAAGCACTGACGCATGAACTGTACCTTTTGAGAAATAGGTGTGGCAGCCAGTGACTCACTGTGATGGACTTTTAAACACACCTCATGAAAGCACATGAGCGTTTTATAATCAGACAGATAACAGGGTTAAGTAGCAATCCTGTAGCTCAATATAGCTTCATATGTACTGTTAGTTATTATATAATTTGTATGCATCTTATCTTTTATTTACATTTATCATCCACTTTCTGAAGAGTTTTTTTATGTCTCTTGCAGATGCGACTCATTTGCTAAATGTAAGTGTAGCTCATTTTTGTACAAACAAGTGCAACACAAGCACAAAACAGTGAAAATAAACTCTTGCTCATTTTCTCAAAGAAATAGAGAACCCTGGAGCTCCCAAATCCCAGCTGAGAACCATTGATCTAGTCCTCAATCATTTTGTATTTTTTTGTTTGACCATACATTGTAATACTATTATAAACATTATCGAACAAGTTAATGTGGAATTAATCTTGTCAGACTAATGTGATTGATGGTTGTCGAGTTTTCTGTAAGGACAGGATCAGGTCCTTGTATGTAAATGTATCCGGAGTGTGACCACACAACCCAGAATACTAAACTATGATTTGCTGTTTGCCCTTTCAGAGGCGGGACATTCATTTGTATGTTGTTGCTGTAAGATACTGTAATGTGAGTAATTAATGTAGATATAAGTATTGAAATCATAAATGATAAATTAACGTTATTTGACATGTGTGTGTGTGTGTGAGCACAAATGTACTTCATGCCACATTACTGCCCAACTTCAGCCACTACTGTCAAAGAGTCTGGACATGGCACTGATATGCATGTATAATCCTAAACTATGCAATAAAAAAACATATCTTATTTGCAGTATTGTCTTAATTGTTGTTAATCATTGTAACCTTCACTCTGTATACATGTGTAGTATGAAATTAGTCACTTTACAGCAGCTTAAATGTGTCAACCTGTGTATCTCTGTGGGCCGTCTACAGTTGTTCAACGTCCTGAAATCAATTTTACAGATTTCAGCCCTTGGAAAACCTATGAAATTGTCTTTATATTTATTCTTAAGGTCTTTTAGTATAAAATGTGTCAGTTTTTCCTTTTCTCATAAATCATCACTTTTAGCAGCAGAATAAAAAAAATGACCTCTATAGCACCAAAAGCCAACCAAATGCTTACCTCTTATTGGATCTAAGCTAAATACTTTGAGTAATCTTTTCTCTGCTGCAGGTGGGATCAGGTTTGTTTGTCAGTTTTTCAAATCGGTTATTGTAACTTTGTACTCACCAAATAGCTACCGTCTTGGCTTTGTGTAGTCATTGCTGGAACCAAACACACTCCTCGCCCCACTCCTCGACGTACAGTTCCACCTCCGCATCCAGCCTCACCCCTGCCACCGGTTCCAAGTCCTAAGCGCCGTGCCCCTCCCCCACCTTCCCTAACTGATAAAGGCAATAATTGATATCTTCTGGGTCCAGGCTACAAGGCTAATGACACCAATGATTCTCTCCAGGAAAAGTCGGGGCCCTGTATGCAGCTAGCCTTCTCAATTCCTGTCCTGATAGTTTATAGAAAAAGAAAGGAGAGGCTGCGAAGAAACAATAGTAAACCTGCAAACTTATCAAACTTAACATTCATTCCTCGTCAGCCTGTCCAAATACATTGGGCAAATAAAGCTTTAACCACATTAAACTTAGCTTTATTAAATGTCAGGTCTCTGTCAGGAAAAACATTTTTAATCAATGATTTTATTGTTAGGCACAAACTGGACATTTTGTTTTTAACTGAAACTTGGTTAAACCAAGATAACAGTGCAGCTGTTCTTATTGAATCAACACCTCACAACTTCAGTTTCATGAGTGAAACAAGAGCTCATAAGAAAGGAGGTGGAGTTGCTATTTTATTTAATGATTCTCTTCAATGCAAGCAGATGTCCTTTGGTCATTTTAGTTCTTTTGAATATGTGGCTCTGAATTCCACTCAAGCTTTATTCCTAAACATTTACAGACCACCTAAATACTGTGCAACCTTCTTTGATGAGTTTACTGAACTGCTGTCGATAATCTGTATTGATTTTGACTGTGTTGTTATTGTTGGCGATTTTAATATCCATGTTGATAATCCCCAGGACAGAGGGTCTATAGAACTATGTGGTGTCCTTGATAATTATGATCTGACTCAGCATGTGACAGGACCCACCCACAACAGGGGGCACACTCTGGACCTAATCATCACCAAAGGTCTAAACATTTCCAAGGTCGCTGTGATTGATGTTGCACTCTCTGATCATTTCTGTGTTTTCTTTGAGAGTGCAATCTCCTTGCACACAAATGTCCAAACCGAGGTTGTGAAAAAGCGTTACATCTCTGAAAAAACCGGTGAACTATTTATTCAGAAGTACTCCTCCACACCAGCCCTCTCTTGCATCTCAGTCAATGAGCTTGTAGATAGCTTCAATTCTAAAGTTAAAAATGTTATTGATGCCATTGCACCCACTAAAGTGAAGGTTGTCTCGGGTAAGCAAAGATCTCCTTGGAGAAATGCCACGCTGGTCAGAATAGAGAAACAAGAGTGTCAGAAAGCTGAGCGCAGGTGGCGAAAAACAAATCTCCAGGTTCACTGTGACATCTATAAAGAGAGACTTCGCAAATATAATTTGGAACTTAGAAATGCAAGGCAGTCCTTCTTCTCTGACATCATAACCAAAAATAATAACAATACACGCGCCTTATTTGCTACCGTCGACAGGCTAACAAACCCACCAGTGTCAGTAGCTGCTGAGCTCCAATCCACCTGGGCATGCAATCAATTTGCCTCCTTTTTTACTGACAAAATTCAGAAAATTAGACAAGCAGTCAGTGCCTCCACACCAACCACAGGATATGTGTTGTCCCCATCTCCGAATAACATCCATTCAAATATCATGACACAATTTCATTCAATCGACCATAGAAGCTTGGAAGACATTATACAACATCTGAAGTCATCCTCCTGCTGCTTGGATATTCTACCAACACGCTTTTTCAAAGATATTTCAAACTGCATGACCACTGATCTTTTACAAATTGTAAACACATCCCTTCTCTCAGGTGTCTTCCCACAAGCCCTAAAAACTGCAGTTATTAAACCACTCCTAAAGAAGGCTAATTTAGACACCGCAACAATGAAAAATTATAGGCCAATATCAAACCTCCCATTTTTAAGTAAAATAATTGAAAAAGCTGTTTTTCAACAGCTGAACAACTTCTTGGCCGTAAATAACTGTTTTGATGTCTTCCAGTCAGGCTTTCGACAGCACCACAGTACTGAAACTGCTCTTGTTAAGGTTTTCAACGACATCCACTTAAACACAGACAATGGCAGAATTTCAGTCTTAGTATTACTGGATCTCAGTGCTGCATTCGACACGGTCGACCATAACATACTACTAGAAAGACTAAAACTCTGGGTGGGACTCTCTGGCACAGCACTTAACTGGTTTGAATCCTACTTGAAGGACCGAGAATACTTTGTGTCTGTAGCTAATTACACATCAGAACTGACTAAAATGACATGTGGTGTTCCCCAAGGTTCAATACTGGGGCCTCTTCTGTTCAACATCTACATGCTTCCAATAGCTCAGATTATGGAAAACAACAAAGTCTGTTATCATAATTATGCAGACGACACACAAATCTACATAACTATATCACCAGGGGACTATAATCCCATACAAGGGCTGGGTAAATGCATTGAACAAATCAACAACTGGATGTGCCAGAACTTTCTTCAATTAAACAAAGAAAAAACAGAAGTAATTGTTTTTGGTACCAAGGACGAACGATTGAAAGTCAGCGCTCAGCTTCAATCACTGATGTTAAAAACCTCAAACCAAGCCAGAAATCTAGGTGTAGTTATGGATTCAGACCTCAACCTGAACAGCCATATCAAGACAATTACTAAATCAGCCTACTATCACCTGAAGAATATATCAAGGGTTAGAGGACTTATGTCTCAACAGGATTTGGAAAAACTTGTCCATGCATTTATCTTCAGTAGACTGGACTACTGTAACGGTGTGTTTACAGGTCTCTGTAACAAGTCAATCAGAAAGCTGCAGCTGATTCAGAACGCTGCAGCTCGAGTCCTCACTAAGACAAAGAAAGTGGATCACATCACTCCAGTTCTGAGGTCTTTACACTGGCTTCCTGTCCAACAAAGAATTGACTTTAAAATCCTGCTGTTGGTTTATAAAGCACTGAATGGTTTAGGGCCAAAATACATCTGTGATCTGCTGCTACCTTATGAACCATCCCGACCCCTTAGGTCGTCTGGGACTGGTCTACTTTCTGTTCCCAGAGTCAGAACTAAACATGGAGAAGCAGCGTTCAGTTTTTCTGCCCCAAATATCTGGAACAAAGTCCCAGAAAGCTGCAGGTCTGCTGAGACCCTCAGCTCCTTTAAATCAAGATTGAAGACTTTTCTGTTTGCTGCTGCCTTTAATTGAACCAGATTCAAGGATATTAATCAATCAGCTGCATTTCTGCATTTTACTACTGTATTTTATTTCTTACACTGCTTTTTAATGTTTTAATGACTGTTTTTAATGTTCAATGAATGTTCTTAATTGTTTTTAAATCTCCTTTTCTTATGCCTTATGTTTTGATGCTTTTAATGGTTTTATGTGAAGCACTTTGAATTACCTTGTCGTTGAAATGTGCTATACAAATAAACTTGCCTTGCCTTGCCTAGTAACAAGTGACTGAACCTCTTTTCTTGTTCAAACATGTTCATGTACTGGTTTAGTGTGGCGTTTGAGTATCAAGGGCTAAATTGCTTGGTGACATGTTTAAACCAGGGTGTTCCTATTGACTTCTAACCTGACGAGCCAGATGGTTTGTTACACAGAACCATCAGAGAAACCGTCATTGGAAACTATTTGAAAAAGTGCAGGCACTTTAAAAAAAATACATGGCAGGTGATTCGATGAACAATTTGTCAATCAAACTGAAAGCCTTCAGTGTCATTCTTTGCTCTTCTTTCAGTGAAAAAATACTCTCCAGTTCTGATATAACTGATGCAATTGCACCCAACGTCCATAGCTGCCAGTAGTTCCTCTTAAGACCCTGATTGGTCCAAACCACTGTTTGTTTCAGACAAATGCATTGTTTGAAGATGAAGATGAAGATGGATTTTTGTGTGATCCCGTGATTCTCGCTGGATCTCGTGATATCACGAGAATCCTGCTGCAGTGCAAGGTAAATTGGCTTCAGCTAGACATTAGAGAAATTTGTTCAGCAGCCTACATATCAAGGCTCATATTTGACCTATAAAGCTAAAGTTATTCATCTTATTCACCTTCTCTAATGGGAAACCATCACATTTTCATCAAGTGATAAACGCAGAACTTGAAAAACTAAGCAACAGTGCACAACAGGATGTGGTATGTTGTGGTTATTTTACAGCTATGGGGCGTTGTTCGCCATGACACAAAACGGAGGGACAACAAAGCCCTGTTCCTGGTGACTTGAATAATGAGTTATTAATTACTGTGAGAAACAACCATCATAGCAATATGTGAACATATCTCTTCTCAAAACATTATTAGTTATTTGATCAATTTAATCTGAAGAAGAAAAAAAAATATTACAATTTTAGGAAAGTTACAGTTAATTTGCATATTATGTAAACACGGAAGTAGATGGAGCACATGAGAAAATCTGTGTCTGCTGCATCTGTGTCTGTCACCTTGAAAATGAGATCCTCCCTACCTCCCTGAGAGTGTGATACTTTAAATTAGGACCCATGGCAAACATTTCATCATTCCATTCTATCTCATCCATTAAAACTGCATAGGCTGCAATCACACTCTGGTTCGAGGCTGCTTCTAGTTGACTATCTGCTCGGGTTGACTCCAGGGAAGTAAAGAAGAGTCTGTTTGCAACGATTTATACAGCATCCAGTAAGGGAACCCTGCAGAGCCCTGAAGCCACAGTCCGCAGGGGCCTGTTTGTTTATTCAAAATGCATTAATATCGAACGTGTCTCGTGTCCAAATTGCACCAACTGCACTCTCTTGGGTCCCCATTAATGCACCCGCCAAGTGTTAAATAGGTCAGATGAGCGGTCGTTGACATATGCGAAGGACATACAGACATACACACCCAGCATTCCAGGTACACGCCAAGCGTCAACAAAAAACATGCTGACCGTGAAAAACTGATGTTTCTTTGGTAACTCATTAGTGCAGCCTCCTTGCACATCATATAGACCCCATTTCTGTTAGAAAACATGAAGGATGTTTCACCGCATGTTTGCGGGTGGAGCGTAGGTGGAGGTAGAATAATTAAAAAACATGTTTGTTAATGGTGAAGACTTTGTAGCTTTGAAGTGGCTTTTTAATAAAAACTTAAGCTTCATAAAAATAAAAAAAATAAATCACCAGGATGAAAGTGGTTTCTTCTTTTAGCCAATCACAAAAAATGCACCAGCTCTTGAGCCTAAGCAAAATCATTTATAATTTTGTTGCACAATTACAATTGAGTTTGTGTTGGTATTGGGTCCGGCCTTACTGGAATCAGAGCTCTGTGCTGTTGTGCTGCCCTCTGCTGATTGTTTCACACTACATTCAGGCTGGTTTCATAAAGATGTAAGTTCATCTGATGCACATAGTACATACAATAGACTTTCCATTCAAACTCAATCTTCTCAGCTCGTATCTATGTCTATGGCCTGTCTAAAAGACTTTTAGAAAGTAAATCAAGTGAAGGAAAACTAGAAACTTCACAGATTATTCTATAAGAGAAACAAGATTAAAAAACTTTCCTCAAAGCATCATTTCAAATGTAAATTATCCTGAAAAACAAACCACCAACCAACAGGTGAATAAAGAAATTTTATAAATAATTACCAGTCATCCAGTTTATTCTCTAAAGACTGGTGGCATTTATCATTACACAAGAAAAAAAGGCATGTGGTTGAGAATATAGGCAGAGTTACATCTGTTTTATGCTAAAAGCTAGATTTAAATGCAGTGGTGGAGGAAGTACTCAGATCCTTATCTGAAGTTAAAGTTCTAACACAATAAGGTGAAAAAGCACTCAATGCTGAGAAATGCCCCTGTGACTGTTATACTATTAAATCTTATTATCATCAGCTTATATATTACTCATGCATTCATGTAAAAGTAGGATTTTACTGTTGTAGATGTTTAAGGTGGAGCTCATTTTAATTATTAACTATTGATTATTTTCATTATGGATCAATCTGCTGATTATTTTCTCCATTAATCGATTGATTGTTTGGTTTGTTAGAATAGTGAGGAATGTCGTCACAGTCCAACCAACAGTCCAGACCTCAACATTATTACTAATACATTGTGATTATTAACATTATTGAAAGGATAAAACACAAATCTTAAAATTTGTACAGCTGGAACCATGAAATGTTTATGCATGAAAAATCACATTTAATTTCATGGCAATCATCTAATTGATTAATCGACTAAATGTTCCAGCTGTACTTGTGTAAACTGGTAAAGTCTTGTTTTGTGTGCACGAAAATCGTAGTTTGTAAAGTAATTCAAGCTGTCGAATGAATGTAGTGAAGAAAAAAGTACAATATTTCCCTAGATGTAGTGGAAGAGAAGTATAAAGTGGTATGAAAAGAAAATACTCCAGCAAAGTACAAGTACCCTTAAATTTATACTTTTGTACAGTACTCGAGTAAAGTGTTTGAAACAGGTCAAACTGCTGATCTGCATCTAAAATTCAAAGAACCATACATCGGTTTGTGCAGCGATCTTTATTATGAAAACAATATTAAAACTAATGTACAGAGCAGCATCATTACGTATCATTAAATATGACTTTAACATGTTCACAGAGGTTGTTATGACGGTAGCGGTAAATATGTCTCTCAGTGAGTGTGAGCTGACGATGAACAGATGAATGTGTGTTGAGTTTCGAGGGAGCAGCCTGTGGAGATCCAGCTTCTGGGGTTTTCAACCAGCACACAGTCAGAGCCGACACCGGAGTCGGACCCCCTCAGTCTGGAGAAGGACAGCGTCCGACCGTCAGCCCACATCCAGTGACCCGGACCTCCAGACAGACCTGAGAAACATGCAGAGTAAGCAACAATTACTCACCAGGATTCAGACATGCAACACTATAATGTTCTCATCCTAAATCTGTTTTACGTTTACGTCTGAGGTTTGCTTGCCAAATTTTAATCCTGTGTGTTTTTACCATAGACTGTATATAGGAAGTGAACGTAGTCATTATGACAGCACCCATTGGATTGTGGACTGACATTATGAAGCCTCCAGTTCGGCGATTTCACTGTCGCCATCTTGGATTACAGCCGTCGCCGTGTTGTTTTTTCGCAAACAATGAACGGAGGAGTGACGTACAGACACCGTATACGTATATTTATGGTCTGTTTGACTCTAAATGGACCATAGTTTACTAAATGAACATCATGCTGTATTGAAGAAGACTTGAAACTAGAGATTGAGACCATAAACTCATGTTTACAATGTTTACTGAGGTAATAAATCAAGAGAGAAGTAGAGTCATTTTCTCATAGATTTATACAACCAGACTTCTTTTTGCAACAGGAGGAGTCGCCCCCTGCTGGTCAGCAGAGAGAATGCAAGTTTTAAGACACTTCAGCATTGGCTTCACTTGACAATGCTACACAGTATACCTTTAAGAACAAATCTGTTCATACAAGCGGTTCTTGCATGAGGCCCATTGTTTTAAAATTGGGAAATAATCTGACAGTTGGATCTGTAAATCAAGCTTTCAGCGTGCTGTGATGAAAGCAGCCACTCACCGATCCAAAATGGCTTCCTCCCTGCGAACTTCCACAGCCAGGCCATGTCTCTTCTGGACCGCACGCTGGTCAGGCTGCTGTTAAACCTGCCACACAATGTTAAGGGTCAGACACACATACAGCTGTGATTATACAATTTAAATAAACTGGAACTTGATGCATGTGTAGGCACCTTAACTCAGGTTTGGGCTTAAATGTACATGAAGCATTACAACTGTTTTCCACCCTGTTGGGCAACCTTTTTTTCAAAAATTGTCATTTAAGTACATTACAAGGCTGGAACCTATTTCCCTGTTCAAGTTATTATTCTTTCACTGTTGTGATTAAATCCTTGTAAATAAAGTCACATCTAAACAGTAAAGTGAAATTTTTTTTCCGTTGACGTTACGTCCCCCAGAAGACTTAGAAGAAGAATTTATACATGAAGAAAATATTTCAATATTGTATGAAGAATTATCCCATTTTTCATTATGGTAACATGGTTTTGGGTTTGCTAAAATCAAAACAAATACAATAAGAATAAAATGTCTCTAATGGGTAAAATTCCTTCCCAACACAGCAAGGCAAACTAATGCTAACAACAATATCTGGCATATTAGTGAGGTAAAGTTTGATTTTGTCAATATTCTGGGATTAATTTAACATGACATCATAATAGTTTTCTTAAGATTTAAAGCAGCTATAATCAGTATTTTTACTTTAAATATGTATATAATGACAATGTGACTCGTATCGATGAACCTCCAGAGAATAATCAGCAGAATCTGAAGCTTCACTCGTCTTTACAGAAGCTTTTCGCTCATTGTTTAGCTGTCCAGGCCCACGACTTGTTCTGGTTCTGGTTCACTCTCACCGCTTTCATACTGAAAACGACCTGCTCAGCAGAACACAGTGAGAGCGGAAAGTTTGTGTTGAACCTCAGAATCCTGCACACTATCATCTATTGAGATCACGCAACATTTTTATAAATAAACTTCTCTAATGGTTAAAAGGACAATCCAATTAGTTCATATTACTGTCCGTCATTTTCTCATCTAAAATTGTATTTTATTTTATCGTAACAAATAGAAATGATGGAGAAAACTGTTGCGATGAGACCCAAGCTACAGTTTAAAAAAAATAGTTATCCTTTGAGGTTAGAAAATAAATAAAACATTTGTGTTATTTACAGCAGAGAGCAGCTCCTCTCGGCGCTGGCCCAGCTGGCCACGGACGAGCTGACGATGTAGCAGCGCCTCCTGTAGTGAGTCCAACCGTCAGGACAGGAGCTGCTGATCGCCTTCCCCGTCTGCAAAAAAAGAAAGAAAATGATCACAACATTTTCACATTGACTCTGATTGAAGTCACCCTGGCTTATACAACTTATACAGGAGGGAAAAACATGTGTTGAAGCATCATTGTAAATGTAATTCAAAATGTATAAACTGTTGGAGATGCATGTAGATTGTGAGCAGCTGTCTTTGGCAAAAATAAAAACTGAAATGAGGTGTGTGTTTGCACCTTGCGCTGGCGTAGCTCCGGTTGGTGTCTGGGTTCCGGATGATCCATCTGAGGAGGCTCTCCGACTCGGAGGTCCTGCGGGGGGCGGCCGCGAGGCGACCAGCTCCACCCGGCGTCACCCGGCTTCAGCTCCTCCACCCGGAGAGGAGTCAGACTGTGGAACTGAGGAGAACCAGGCGGATGTTAACACCGTGTGCTTTCATCAATCTGCAGACAAACGAGCGAGTCTTACCGTCGAGACCTTCTCCTCAGACCTCCTCTCTCCGGACTGATGGACCTGAACATCGGCAGTCAAAACACTCAAATGTCAGCTTTGTGCAGAAAATGTATAAATGTAAGCATATTTAGACAATTCAGCATGCACTGCTGTCCCACTATACAATATATAATAACAATTAAAGAAACTTCTTCAGCCTCAGCCTTTTAGACTTTTAATTGTCCGTAATTATTTTTTAATCAGTGCGAGAGAGCAACTTCCGGCAGCAAAAACTACTGGAAACAACGCTCACCTTCAGTCCTCCGTGTCTGACCCTGTGTCCAGTGCTCCCAGTGCTCCCAGTGCCCGCCCCTGGCAGCTGCCTGCCGTGGTAGCGGACGTGGCTGTAGCCGTCGGGGGCCGGCTGGTCCTGTGGTTCGCCCTCTCCGTAGTCCAGGTAGGGCCGGCGGTTTGGGACGTCGCCTCGGGGAGGGTGAGGCCGGTTCTCCCACAGCAGCTCCGCCTCGATGTCGGTGACGGCGTCCTCCTCCTTCGGTCTGGGAGGGTCCGGGAGGTGAGGAGGAGGAGGAGGAGGAGGAGGAGGTAGGAGTCGCATCTCATCCTCCTCCACGTTCAGGTCGTCTGGATCGCACCGTCCTAGTAGACAGCAGACTTTCTTTGTATCTCAGCAATATATTTCCAATTTGTAAGTCTTTCTAAAAACTACCATAAAGCAAAAACACTAAAAACCCTGACTCCTGATGATGCTTTACCTCCTCTGGGGTCGATGATTTCCACACTAGCGGAGGTCCTCTGTCCCAGGACGGCGTTTTTGGGGGTTTTCAGGGTGACAGTGAAGGTCTCGTGGTTTTCCTCCAGACCGTCATCTATCAGGTAAATGTTCCAGGTTTTCACACTGACTCCTAAACAAGAGACGGGATGGGAAACAAAAACAAATCATCATCATAGTATTTTTGATATCGCAGGAGTAACCAGAGCTCAAAGAATTTTTCTTTTTAAAGTGTTTCTTTGCACCGGTGATTAAACCAGGAGAGAGTTTGCGTGTCCGTCACAGCTTTGAAATGTTGTAACAAGAGACTCCCCTGACGGTGTCTTGTGTTAAATGAAGCAGAGTGGACCTGAACAGAGTCCAGTAGACTCATACCTGGGTCGAACTGGATGAGACCGGCTGTGCTGTGAGTGAAGTCCCTGCCGGGTTTGGCCGATCCTTCCTCCACCTTCGCAAACGGGGACGTAAAACGAACGCACTCATCAACATAGTTATGATAATATTCGCTCTGCACTTTTAAAATCAAACGGCAGCTCACAGAGTGTGGAGACGGTGGAGGGAGGACGCCACACGCGTACCTGGATGGCGACGTACGCCGGGTCGACGCTCTTCCCGCTGCGTTGGATCTGGATCTGAAGCGTCCCCGAGGTCTCGCAGGTTCTGTAGCAGGTCGCCGACAGCTCCACCCGGGACCAGGACAGCTCCAGTCTGCAGGAGAATCCTTCATGTACTGAGACACACCCACACACTGCTGTATTTGAGCTACCCTATAATGTAATATATTTACCAGCTGTTTCATTCATTTATGATTATAATCCAATAATGTTTTTTCTGAATAATGAGTACTTTCACTTTTGGTACTTTAAGTATATTTTGACATGAATACTTTTACAAATGTTTGAATGTAACCGAGTATTTCTACACTGTGGTATTGCTACTTTAAGAGTTTTAGAGTACTTCTTTTTACGCCATATCATGTTTGTCTAATTAGAGGTGATCAACTACTACAGTTGGTAAAAAAAGGTAATTCAATTATGGAGCCTGTGGAGGGGGGGGATTTAAAAAAGAAATGTTTTTCCTAAAATCCCACCAGACACTGACTGGACCAAGTCCCATCGAATAAATGAACACATTTCGGTTCCTGTGCTTCAGTTCGGATCCTTTTCCTTCTAAAAAAACCTACATTTCGGGCAGCATGGTGTTTCCTGCCGGGTCGGTGAGGCGGAACAGGAAGCTGTCGGCCGTCACCTCCATGTCGGCCGGGAGGACGAACACCACCGCACGCTGGTCCACGTCCCGCTGGGTGAAGCGACCTTTGATGTAAGCTCCTGTTAGGACAGGAAGTTTTAATCTGACTGAACAAACAGTATCTACATCTAATACATTGATCACTGCGGCTTTGAACTAACAGCCCACCTGTGAGGGCGTTCTCCAGGTAGCCGAAGTGCGGCGGCGTGGTGATGGAGAACTCCAGCTCCTCCGCGGGGCTGTCGGGGTCGGAGGCCTGCAGGTGTTTGGAAGTGATGAGGATGCCGTAACGCCCGCCACCCAGATCCACCACCGTGCTGGGACTCCGCCTGGTGGTCAGACTGGGAGGTAACCTGTCCACGCGATCCACCTGATCCACAGCGGGAGACTTTTATTAAAAAAAAGACATTAGGAAGAACGCAGGAGATCTGACCGTCTGAGTGGATAATCTGGGTTTTCCTACAACGTTATTGTGTTATATTTACTTTCATTCAGAGGTTCTGGTCCTTTAAACATTTTTTAATTACATTTATCTGGCTAATAAAATGAATGGTAACTTTGCAGATTAAGTTCATTTTTACCTGTTTTGTGATATTTTTGTTTGTTTCATCTTGTTTTATGTAACAAGTGAAAAGTAATGACGTAATAACAAGAAATGCAGAATTAAATTAGAAAAAAGCTATAATTTAAACACAAATACAAGCAATCAATCAGGAACCACATGTTACATGACACCAACTACTTTCAGGTTACATGTAGAATTACCATCAACTAGTTTATTCATGATCCTTAACATTAACTGTTTGTGTACATTTGGTGGTTTTACCTTATTGATAATATTTAATGTTTATATTTTGTTTTTATTTGCACTCTATATATTTGCACTCTTTCCCACTTTGTACTGCACCTGCTGAGCAACAATTTCCCTCAGGATGAATATGGTTTCATCTCATCTTATCTTATCTTAAAATATGATTGGCAAAGTAATCACTTCTCTAACATTTGATTCCAAAATGTAGAGGAGGAGGAGCAGAAAGTCTCCCCACAGGTAAGTCCATCACTCAAGGTGTTCCTGTTATTTTGTCCACCAGCTATATGAATACACAAAGAGAGACACTAATAAAGCGCCCTCTGCCAGATGTTTGGTAACAGGAAGTCGAGAGTCCAACAGAAGAATAGAAACTGACAGAGGTGCAGTTCTTCGTTTCAGCCACTTGGTGTCGCTCCTGTCATGTGTAACAATCAGCTTTGCATAAAGCGAAAACCATCTTCTTTCCATATGATTGAAGTTTCTACGTTTCCTTCCTCTTTGGTTCATGGTTTAATTTTTCCCCAATCTCCCAATTAAAAATAAAAGAAAAATGCCAAACATTTTTGGACTGCAAACCTAAAGATAAAGTGCTTTACGTTATATCCAGTGGTGGAGGAAGGACTCAGATCCTCTACAACATTTTAACAAAATTTGTTACGAGTTGAAGTCCTGCATAGAAAAGTACAATCAGGAAAATGTACTTCATTAAAATAATATAATGAATGAATTAAATGCAGTAGATCTTCACATTAGTGGAGGAATGGAGGCGGAAAAGGACATCAGCCGTCAAAATAGTTGCCAATTAACTTTCTGTCATCCGACTAATTGATTCACCGACTTTAATTGTTTCGGCTGTGCTTGGAGAAACAGTTGGGGAGTTTCATTCATAACAAACCATCATATTTCATAAACGCTTTGTATGTTCTGAGCATGTAAAGTAACTAAAGCTGTCAGACAAACGTAGTGGCCTGGAAGTATAAAGTCACATGGAAACTAATTTACCTCCCACTACTGTTAACATCACAGCCCACAGACTTTATTTGGATTTTGGACATTTGATGACATCACCTTCCACACTATTTCATGAACTAAACGAATAAATAATCAATAATGAAAATAATCAGTTGCAGTCAAAATATAACAACAGTGTAATAATCACAGAATTTCAAACGATTAACACCCATATTTAAAAGTATATTAACACAAATAAACACATCCAACATGGCCTAATTCACCCGTCTGTGAGTCAAACAGTAAGACCTTTAATTTTGACCTTTGCCCTTTACTTCAAATCCACTTGAAAAGATTTGTATTGCTGTTTCTTTCAGACTAACTGTAGTTCTGTAGTTGATGTGAATGTTAGAAGGCAAAAAAAACAGATTTCTCTTTCTTCTTCTCTGATTTTAGTTACTATAAAAATCTATTTTATCTCCAGAGTTGTGACCTGTGTGTGTGTGTGTGTGTGTCAAATATTCATGAAGCCTTAAAATACTCACACACACTAAAATCTCTACTACTGTACATATCCCACACACACACTGTCCAATCACAAACAGCGTCCAGTCCCTCAGAGGCTAAGGACACTCGGTCCGGCCAGCATGTTAGCCACCTGGCTGCCTCTGTGTGTGTGTGTGTGTGTGTGTGTGTGTGTGTGTGTGTTTGTCCATCTCGGAGCAGGTAGCATGTGATGTGGTTGGTTCGGGGGGGGGGTCTTGGCTCACCTGCTGCTCTCTGCTTCAAATATTTATCTGTTTACTTCAGACTTTCCACCTGGGAGAGTTGACAGCGCTGTACTTCAGCAGCGTGAGGTACTACCGGTACATACTTCTGATCCATACGTGTCAGAGGGAAATGTTGTACTTTTTACTTCACTACATTTATTCAATACCTTTGGTTACTTTGCAGATCCAGCTACCCAGCAGTATGTAAAGTAACTAAAATGAGCTCCACCTTTAACAGCTGCAATATTTAAGTGATGAACACATAAATGCATTAATATTAATAATGATCCAATTATATATTACGATATGATATAACATAATATAAAATAATGCTATAGAACTAAATTAAATACAATTAAATTAAATTAAATAAAAGTATTTTTTACGGTGTGGTATTAATACTTTTACATAAGTAAAATATAAGTAAAATATTCTTCCAGTTCAGCACACAGTCTGAGTTCTGATTGGAGGAAATTAAATCTATACTATTGTATGATGTGTTGTGTGTTCTGCTCACCTGTATGTTGAAGACAGCCGGTTCTTCTCTCAGCTGTCCGAACTCAAGGTATCCTCTGTTGTTCCCGTCCGTCGGCAGGAAGTAGAACCTGTCAATGTCCGCCGGGCTGCCAGGGTCGTGCTGGTAGGCCAGGTTCAGGTCGTCCACGTCTGTCTGGGCGAACGTCAGCGGCGGTGACAGCGGGACTCCTCTCAGCAGCAGTTTGCCGTGGAGTGGCAGCTGCGTGATGACGTAGCTCAGGTTGGCGTTGGCGGTGTCGGGGTCGGTGAGCCGCAGCCGGTCGGAGGTGACGGTCTCCGTGGCGCCGTCCTGCAGCCGGAGGCCCTTGTTGTGGTGGAGGGTTGGCGGGATGCGGTCGCCGTGCTCGATGGTGAAGTGGAGGGTGCCACTGCGGGTCGAGTCGCCGTTGGTGATGACAAAACTGTGAAGATGAAAGACAGTTTAGTTAGAAGCAGATCTGAGATTATACAAACTGTTTATTTCATTATCAGTAAAGCATTTAATGGCCTAATTACAAGTTCATTACACAGGTAATATCACTATACGGAGGAAAAATATGAATCTGTTGCTAAGAAACATCTGCAGCAGTGTCCAATCAGACATAGCAAATCAAATTCTGAATCATAAGTTGCAACAGAAATATAAGTAGTTTAAATGGAGCAAAAAGTAGAATAAACATTTTGTCACTCAATAATTAAAGGTAGTTTTCATTTTGTATTCATACCGCTGTTTTTCTAAAAGATCCACATCTTGTGGAACATTTGCTTTCTTTTGGGAAGTTCTGTTTTCCCCGTACGACCCCACGAAATGATAACTTTTTAGAAAATATATATACATTTTATTCCATCGTGATTTTAGCTTTTAGCATTTCTTTCTTTGCCTTCTTTTTTTTGGTACATTTCCTCCCTTTATCAGCAGAAAGATGACAGACAGGGAATGACAATTGTTCTGTTGTTGCCTTAACGTCTGTTTGCTTGCTTTGTGTTACAAACTGGAGGTGTGTGGAGTTTGAAGACCTGCAACAACTATTCAGTTGCATGATGGGAAATGGATCCAGTGTTTTTGGACGAATAAAAGTCAGGATATCTCCACTTCTGCTGCACAGATTTGAATCGTTCTTTGTTGAATCTGTTTCTTAAGAGTCCCACAACTGTATGGAAGTTAAATATTAAATGAGTGAAGTAGCTTAATTTCTTTCTTCTTTTTTTTGCGAAACACATTTAAAAATGTGTGTTAAATGCTACATCTACATTTAAATAAGTGTCTTTGTGTGCAGTTTGATTATAAAATATTGACAGTAATTAATCTCATGACTCTCTCTTGAGCAACACTGACGGCAGCTTCAGTCATCAATCACTCACATAAAGGCCTGTTTTCATTTGTAGACACACGCGGCTCATTTTTCAGGTCCACTGCACTGTCAATTGTCACTATGGTGTGTGTGTGTGTGTGTGTGTGTGTGTGTGTGTGTGTGTGTGTGTTTTGTCCTCCTCTCAGCCCTCTGCCAACACAATCTGCCTCTCAGCCCTGCAGCTGACTAACTGCCCCGGGCCTCGGCACACCGGCCACCACACACACACATACACACACACACAGAGGCAGGTCCTGCTGTAACATCTGGCTCCGATGTCGGCCATATTTGCCCAGGGATGGCTGTCTGTGGCCGGCGCTCTGGCCGGCGTCGTCGTGCCAACGCCTGTTGTTACTCTCCTAGTAATGCCCATTCATCATCTGCTGTCACGGCAACACACACACACACACACACACACACACACGAATGATGCACAGGTGTGTCTTCTTCAAATTTGGCCACACCTGAGTCGACAGAACAACCGAACATCCTCCTCTGTCCTGATACAGTCTTGTCTCTATATCTCTCTTTCTGTTTGTCTGTCTGTCTTTCTTTGTCCTTCTTTCTCTCTTTCTCTCTTTCTGTCTTTTTGTCTCTCTCTCTCTCTGTCTCTATGTCAGTCTCTCTCCCCCTGTCTCCCTGTCTCACCATCCTCCAGTCCCTCAGTCTCTGAGTCTTGGCTGTGATCTGACCGGCTCTTTCAGAGCCAGACAAACCAGCCGGTCGGGGCAGCAGAGGTCTGGGTGACAAACCCGGGGTCTGCACACACTCCAGGTCACCCTCACCCCAACACACTGCCCCCCCCCCCCCCTCCTTTAAAAAAAAACCTGCTGCTGCCAAATTGGCTGGAAAAGCAGATAAACATACTGCAGCAGAGAAAGCCTCTCGTCTCCCGACGCTCTCTCTCTCGTCTCGCTGCCCAGTTTCTCTTTCGCCGGCCAAATGTTGTGTGTGATACTTTTCTCGACAGAAATATCCTCCTCTCACAATATGTAGGCTGATCATTTTTGCCATTTATTCTCCTGATGTGTGCAGAATTTCATGCTGTGCTGCAAAATAGCTTCTCTTTACAGAGAAGGCCAAAGTCAAACAGCTGTTCGACACCGACAGTGGAACTAGAAGGAGTTAGGTTTATATGTTACATGCTTGAAACTGTATTTGACTTATATTTTAATCAGAATAGTCTATTGGGTTCTTTATCTTTTTTCTTTAAGAGAGACCTGAATGACCAAGATGATGCTGATTTCATTGAGATATTAACAGCCATAGACTTCCATGTATCGTGAGCGCGTGTATTCTCACCTGAAGGAGTCCGTCTCTGCGTGGTGGCTGTTGTCGTGGGTGTAGCACACCCGGTGGGCGGCCACGTCCAGCTGTGTGAAGGTGGTCAGGGGGACGCCCGGCTGCTGGACGGCGTGGACGAGGCCGTGCCGCGGCGGGACCGACACCGCGTAGACCAGCTCCTCCGGACGACCGGCCGAGTCTGACGCCAGCAGGATGTCGGTGTTCAGGACGACACGCTGCCCCTCCATCAGACGCACTGCCTTGCTCAGCAGCACCAAGTCACCTGGAGGAGGCCAGAGGGAAAAGGTCAAAACACTAAGGCGAAAATATATGGGTTCTAGACGGATGGAGCTGCTAACTTATACACATTTTTGGTAATGATCCACAAGAAATGTGCTAATTTATTGGTCTTTATTTGTAATGTTTCAAAATGACATACAGCAAGGCAATCAATTTCTTTCTATCAGTTTTATTTTCCTATTTTGCACTAACTGACGGGACTTGGGGGCAAAATAAGCAGCTCATGTGCGTTTTTCTGTAACCACATGATTTTCGGAGCTCTTTTGTGTGTGTTTATGTGAGAATTAAATAAGAATTCCGTAAAAACATAAGATATGGATTTTGTGATAAAACGATAACATTTTGTTTATGGAACTCTGTAAGAAGCTTATTATTTACCAGCGGTCCTTCAACAATCTCATTACATTCTTCTTATATTCTATGCAGTCTGCTCAGAGGCATTAACGATGTAGGCCTTTAGCACACCCACTGAAAATACAATCAAAACATGAAGACTTCATAGAAATGTCAGTTTTGGAAAGTAAAACAGGTTTCATGCAGCAGAGGCTTTTACTTTCCTTTTTGTCTTTCTCCAAAGTTGATAAAAGCACAGACCAGAAAAGACGTAACAGTTCTTTAATGGAGTTTGACGACTATATTTTAAACATATAACTGGTTCTATGGGATCTGCATGAATGTCTTCTTAGCAGTTCTTTACATACATTACAAGTGGGGTGCCACCGCAGTGATGGGGACTCGTCTACGACCCGAATTCTCAGAGACGAATCTGCAAAAATGTGTGAATGCCCCTTTAAATGAGCATCTACCCTAAATAAATACATATTTTTAAAAAATCCCACCTGAGCCGCTCAAACTAAAAAGTGCTGCTTTATCTCTATCGACTGGCAAAAGTTAAAGTGAAAAGAGAATTAATTCATATTCCACGTGGCGAGATAACACAATAACAAGGCCTAAATGTCACAGTTTTTTGGAGTGTTGTTCTTGCAGGAGGAGGAGGAGGAGGTGGAGCACCCAGAGGACACAAGCCAGCGCCCCTCCACAGCTGCTCCACCTCCCCTCTGTTAATTATTCACCGGCTGAGGAGGCCGGTTGTTTCTCACCTCCGCTCCTCCAGGATCAGAGGGCCCGCAGCCAGAAGGGCCGAGGCCTCGGCACACCGTGTTCACCCGACTGGCAAAACTGGCACTGTGAGCTGGAGGAAGAGGGGGGGGGCGCTCAATAATACATGAACAAGGACCGGCCAGAAGGACCGCGGAGGGGCTCAAGTGTGAGAAGGTGCGGAGGCAGTGTGTGTGTGAGACCATGCTTCTTATTGTTGCTGTAACTTAAGTCAGTCGTCATGCGACTTGTTTTATTTTCTGAATACTTTAAGAACTCTTCATCCAACTCTTCAAAGCTGAAAAACGCTAAATGGACCTGCTGGAGCTGAGATTGTTTCCTGCTGACTCCAGATCAGGAACGAACTTTGGAAAACTCAACTTTTACGAGAATTCCCTTTAAAAGTGTAACCTCTGACCTTTCTGCACGGTGTGGACGGAGATGAAGAAGCTCTGCGCGGGGCTCTCGTTGTCCAGGTCGCTGAGGGTGAAGCGGAAGCTGTCGTGACCTTTGAACCCGGCTGCATCGGCGGCAGCTCCGGTGTGAGCGTACCACAGGCGGTTCATCTCCACGTCGTCCTGAGTGAAGTTCCGGCCGGCCGACAGCTCGGTCCAGACCGACTCCGTCTGCGCTCACAAAGTTCAGTGTCGTCACGACAGTGGTTCAGTCACTCGGTACAACCATCTTAAAGGAACATTACACTTATTGAACTATCTGGGTCTTACGTGAGGTCTTACAAACGTGGGTCTTACAAAAATGTGTCTCTCAATACTGTCATCTTCGGCTCTCAGCTCAAAACCCATTGGTTCCTACTGAAGATCTTTAAAAGCACCTGGTCTATTTGATTCTAAATGGACCATCATTTACTAAATGAACATCATGCTGTATTGAAGAAGACTTGAAACTAGATATTGAGACCATAAACTCATGTTTACAATGTTTACTGAGGTAATAAATCAAGAGAGAAGTAGAGTCATTTTCTCATAGACTTCAATGCAACCAGAGGAGTCGCCCCCTGCTGGTCAGTAGAGAGAATGCCAGTTTAAGGACACTTCCTCATTGGCTTCACTCAGCAGAAAAGGAGGTTGCTGCCTGGTTTAATCTACAGCAATGCATCATAATCTATAAAATCATCATATGTTTGTGGCGTCACTGTCCTGCTACCTTGAGTTTATAGTTAAGAACAGTAATGGCTCTTTCTAAGTCTAAAACTCAAAACTTCACAAAGAGAAACAGCGTTGTTTTCCTCACCTTAAGCCGCAGCTTGCCAAAGCGCGGCGCGGCATTGAGAAAGTAGTACACATGGTTAGGGGGGGTATCCAGGTCCTGGGCCTCCAGAGCCACGCTGGAAATCACCCTGCTCTCACCCGAGTCCACCTCCAACCCCGCGTTCCTGAAGACACCGACGAAGAAGAAAAAAACAATGGTTATAATTATATATGTTCAACGTGAATTTTTTGAACTGAGATGACGTTTTGATTAGTTTTAGCTGATTCTGGACTTTTCTTTTTGTGCTGTTCAAATCAATTCAACACGCAAAATAGAGTTTGGATTTTATTTTGTTCTGCTCCAGCTTTCAAAAAGAGTCATAAAAACATGGGATCTGTTTGAAATGTCCAACTTTTGATGTGATGAAACTGCAGAAACGAGCAGGAAGAAGTTTGTGTGGGAGCAGGTTTTTTTTCCCAAGTGGGATCATGGAGATCTGGGGCGGTGTTGTTGTTGGGTGGTGGTGTTTGGGGGGGGAGGGGGGGGGGGGGGTCGGTGAACATCAGAAAGCGTCTGGCTGCTTCCTCACTCGGAACTAAAATCCACGCAGGAGAGGAAGCCACGTCCGTCCTGCAGGAACGCAAAAAAAAAAACAAGGAGGCTGGCATCTGCCAAGTCCCGGCATTACTTCTGCCTCGGTGCCCTTTACAGTACCAGCTCGGGCCTGTGCCAGCACACCCACACACACCGACGGCTGATCTGGGGACAGCGAGGACGTGAGGTGAGGGTAAAGGGGGTAGAAGGGGGGAGGGGTGGGGGGACAGCATGGGGAACCCAGTCAAGGATGCAAATTCCCAATGGCTCGCTCGTTGGAATGAAAATATTATGGGTTTTTCAGGTGGAGGACTGAACACCCACTCAAGCAAAGAGACCCACCACATGTGCACACACACAGGTCACTCCCCCTTCTACCCCCCCCCCCCTCATCCCGTGTTGACTCCCCTGACCTCGTCCCCTCTCGATTTTTTTTCACTGCGGCAGCCTCCTCCGATTATCGTGTCAGAGTGCATCAACATAAAACGACAAATTCAAATGTAACACAAGACATTTTCTTCCACATCAATGTGTTCCACATCCCAGAGAATATAATTTCAAAGCTTAATTCTGGTGTTATTCTATATTTAATGGTTATCATCAAAGACATATTTAGACAGAAACCAACAACGTGTGTCGGTCTCTCAATACTGCGTGACTTCTTTAAAATAATCTTAAAAAAATTGACTGAATATCATTTCAGTCATGTAGGGGACTATTTTCCGCGGCGGATTAACCACATTTGGTGTATTAGTGAGTGTTTGTAGCAGCAGTATGGTGTTTGTGGGATTGAGTCAAAATTCAGGCAACCAAATACAATAAAACGTCACTTTAAGTACATTGTACTTTGTACTTCACCAGAGTATTTGACATTTTATGCAACGTTATACTTCTACTCCAGGGAAATATAGTACTCTTTACTCCACTACAATTATCTGACAGTTTTAGTTACTTTCCGCATTCAGATTAATCGAAAATATTATCAAAATAAGAAATGACAACGTATTACTTACCCAGCAGTACATAAAGACATTAAAATGAGCTCCACATTTACCAGCTGCAACATTAAACACATGATTGTGTCAATAATTACAATCCAAGAATAGAATATATATTATTCTGTAAGGGGCCATTCCACATAATGACTACTTTTACTTTTATTACTTTAGAAGTGGAGTTGTATGAGATAGTTATAAATAGACAGTGTATTGACTAAATAGTATATACTGTATATATTATAGAAATATAAGCCGTCTTTATGTACAAAGCAAAAACTTCTGCGTCTGTCGGTGCGACCCTGACCTAAAACCTCACACAGTCACATATTTCCAGTAATACCATATTAACAGGCATTAAGCACTAAATCCTCATATCAGCTCACATCTGTGTGTGTGTGTGTGTGTGTGTGTGTGTGTGTGCATGCGCGCATTGGCGTGTACTTGAGCAGCCGTGGCTTCTCGTCGTTGACCGGCAGCACGGTGACCCGAGCCGTCCCCTGGACTGTGTGGACGCCATCTGTCAGGCGCAGAGCCACGGCGTCCTTCAGGGTTTCCGTGTCATCGTGCATGTACACGATCTTCATGCCTGCAGCGGGAGGAAGAGGAGGGGGGAAATAAAAAAATGAGTTTTAAATGTAGCTCGTCTATGTTTACCTTCTCATTTGTTTTTGTTTGCGAACTAAAAGCAGATATATGATTAATTTTTAAGAGGCAAGAGGAGGATCCAAAATATAAACAAGAGCAAGTGGTTGGAATAAACCATTAAAAAAATCTCAGTATCGTTTATGAAATATTTTTCTTTGGAAAAAAAATCCATCAATACAATTATGATTAAAATGCCTCAACAGTGACAGAACAGACAAGACAGTGGTGATGGTGTGGGGGTAGAGGATGGTCTCCTGCTGTCCTCCCTTTAGGGCAGGACCTCGTCTATCAATTTACTTTTTTCATGTTATTGGCCGAAACACCAAACAACAACCAGAATACAATATCGACGTTGTTGGTGTAGCTACATAATGTGTTCATACAGTAGCATTTTAGCATACAAATTGCAAACTTCCTTTTATTAAACATGTGTGAAAAAATATTAATATTTTCTATTTAGGCCTCTTCAACTGAGTCCAAATTTCCTTTTTTGAGATTTACGTTTACTTTTTTAATCAACCAATAGCTAGCTACTTTGCGTTAGCCATTACAACAGTTAGCCGGATTGGATCCCGGTATGGGCGACGTTTTACTGCTTAATTTTTGCTGAACGTAAGAAAGTAGAGATAAGTAGCCAACTAGTGTACAAGAACATGCATCGTGGGTTAGTTTTCCCCCTGTCCCGCCCACATTTTTGCTCAGTTTTCACTGACTTTAGTTGCAGTCACTACATTGCATATATTTCTATTTTCAAAATAAATTGGGCAACACAGAATCATCAGTTCAATCAACGGCGGTATTATTTGTGTTCCGACACTGTTCCTAGCTACGATAGCAGCGTGGCTCAGTCCGCCACTTTGCTCCAGACTCGACTGCTATTTGATGGATTGTGATGCAGTTTTGTACAGACATTCATGTTTTCCAGAGGATGAATAATGCACTAATGTAGTGACAGTATAACAATTATGAATGTCTGTTTAAAAGTTCATGAAAATCCATCCAATAGCTGTTGTGATATTTTGGTCTGGATCCATGTGGTGGACCGAATGGCTAAAAAGCTCATATTCATGGTTTTATGTTAACATGAACTGAGTTTTAGCAATACAGTTCCCAACATGCTGATGGTGATGTTAACAGTACGTTTAAACTAGGGCAGCTTAAGTGCTGCAGCTTCTAGTCTATATTTTGTGACATTTTTGTGAATCTGCACCATGAAAGCTGCTAGAAGTTCGTTAGCTTCTATCAGCTTTTATTTGCACTGTAAGCAACAGTCACAACTGGATTACTTTTGGCACTGAAATAAACATTGGAACAGGATTATTAGGCAAAATGCGAAGCAAGGATAATAATGAGTGTCTTATTTGCTATATATATTTTATATATAAGAGGATTTATAAACCTTAATAACATAATTGTCAGGATGAGATTTTTTGAGTTTCTTTGATTCCAGCAGTATGTGTGTTCATATTTGACTTATCATTTGACTCAAAAGGGGTGCGAGTTTCAATCAAGCTTGAAAGTTAAATTATGAAAGTGATAAAGGGGCAACTACGGGACAAGAAAAGAGAACACATTGAGTCAAATTCAATACAAATGTCCGTCCATAGAAAGTGTTTTTAAATCTCATTGCAAGATCACTAAATAAAAGTAACTACCTTGTCGTGAGCATGAAATAACCATTTACTCATACCATCAACTAAGACAGTACTTAATAATCTACTTCAAAAGTACAGTACTTTACACAATTGATGCTATTTGTCCACACAACCATTTGACTCAGCGACCTCGTAGGCGTCCCTCTCACCTTGTCGGAGCTCCTGCAGGGTGAAGGAGGTGACGGGGAGGCTCCTCCGCAGGAGATCGGCCCCCATCTCCTTGTAGCGGCTCGTCTCGGTGCCGTAGATGCCGTTGATCAGGCTGCCGTGAGCCGGCGGCTGAACCAGCGTGAATGTCAGGACATCCGGGGGGGCGTCCAGGTCGAAGCCGTCCAGAATGGACGGAGTCAGCTCCCTCATCCCGCCTTCCTTCACCTGCGTTAGATGTACAACAGGAATTACTCTACACCTATGCTAGCGCCCCTGTGAGGCTGTTGGATGGAAGAAAAATGTCATTGTTAGATTTTTACCACACGTGGAGTAAAAAAAAAAAAGGTCTTGAACTTACGGTGAAGTTGGCAAGCAGCAGCGAAGGCGTCTCGTCATTGGTTGGATTGATGATGATGTAGAAGGGGACAAGGGCGGAGCGGTGCAGCCCATCACTCACGCTGATGGACAGCTGGTCGACAGTCGGCTCCGCCCCTTTGCTCTCCGATTGGACGTAGTTGATGAAACCCGAGGTCAGGTGAACAAGACTGAAGGATTCTGGAAAAGAGAGGGATATGCCAGGGTCAGGTCAGGTGTGTGGCAAACATACACACACACACACACACACACACTGACCGACTCGGACTCCCGCGTTGCTCTTCTCGGAGCCGGGTGTCGGCAGCGTGTTCTCCAGGAAGCCGTGCAGAGGAGGAGTCTCCAGGTGAAAGGTCAGCCGGTCGGGGGGGCTGTCAGGATCTGAGGCCCCGAGGACCCCCCCACACAGACAGGCGGAGGAGCCCTCGTCCACCACCAACATGGAGTCACCTAAGTCAACACATAACAACAGTGACATGAGTCGTGCAAATGGTTTTTCCATGGCTGTAGCAGTTTGTCTCCACTGTCGCCGGGGTGAAAAATATTTCCACTTCCTGATTTAGCCTCCTATGTTATACCCCCAAACTGTACACGTGTAAAAGAATGACCTGGCAATTCCAGCTTTATGTTACTGAAAAAGACCCAGCCAGGTAACAGGACGTTGGAACAGTGGGGAGGTAGACAAGAGGGAGGTCACCCTGAACCCCACAGGGCCCACTCGACTGAACGATCACCTGTATCGCCCCGATCTGTGGAGCAGCCCACCAGGAAAACTGCCAGTACTTGGTAGTCTGTCCATGTCAGGCAGCTGTCCATCCATCCGTCTGTCATCCATCATCCATCTATTCATCATCCAGCCATCCATCCGTTCGTCCATCCATTATCCATCCATCCATCCATCCATCCATCCATCCATCCATCCATCTATCCATCCATCCATCCATCCATCCATCCATCCATCTATCCATCTATCCATCCATCCATCCATCCATCCATTATCCATCCATCCATCCATCCATTATCCATCATCCATCCATCCATCCATCCATCATTCTATCAGTACATCAATCCATCCATTAGTTTATATATCCATCCATCTGTCCATCCATCCATCAGTACATCTATCAGTCCCTCCATCCATTCATCCATACATCAATCCGTCCATCCTTTTATCTATCCATCCATTCATCAGTTCATCTATTCATCTATCCTCCATCCCTCCATCCGTTCATCTATACGTCCGTCTATCCATCAGTCGATCAGTCGATCAGTTTATCACTCCATCCATCCATCCATCATCCATCTATCCATCTATCCATCTATCCATCTATCCATCTATCCATCTATCCATCTATCCATCTATCCATCTATCCATTTATCCATCTATCCATCTATCCATCTATCCATCCATATCCATCCATATCCATCTATCCATCTATCCATCCATATCCATCTATCCATCTATCCATCTATCCATCAGTTAATCTATCCCTCCATCAGTTTATCCATCCATCCAACTTTCCATCCGTCCGTCCGTCCGTTCGTCGATCAGTCCATCACTTCATCCATCCATCCCATTGTCAGCTGCTAATGAATCAACCACTCACCCATCTTCCTTCACACTGCTGTTAATTAACAAAACATAATCAGCTCTGGACCTGGATCCATACTGACAAACCTCCCTTGTGCATGTATTAATTATGCTGTATATATATATATATATGTATGTATACATTGTGTGAATGTGCGTGAGCATTAGCGATGGACAGTCCTGTATCGCGCTGATAAACTAAACTAGGAAGAGCTGGATTCCTCGCGTTTCGCCACGCTAATGCTCTTACTCTGCGTCTTTATTCACTGCTAATTAATTAGACCAAGCAACACCACAGCCCCCCCCCCCCCCCCCCCCCTCCACACTCCCAAACAACCCTGCACGGCCTGGCAGTGCTGGTGTTGAATGAATGGTGAGATATGCTGGCAGGATTAGAGAGTTATCCTGTCGCTGGTAGCATCGCGGTAATCCGGCTGGCGAGGCGGCTAGTACACGTTGCCTATTGTGACAGTGGGCATGCGCCTCTTTCTGCTTTTGTTTTGAAAAGACGCTCATTGTCCACTGTCTCCTGGGGAACACACACACACACACACACAGGAGTGATAATCTCACCCAGCTGTGTGCGTGTGTGTGTGTGTACATGTAATACTAGCAGACAATAGGAAGATTTCACTTAAAACACGTCAGTGCCAACCTCGTTAGTGCGGCCGCCACACTGTCAACAACACGCACACATGCCATAAATCACCCATAATGCTATGTGCAAACAATAAGACTTTGGACTCAGCTAAAACACACAACAAACACCACACTGCAAGAAACACAGCAGAAACTATTCGGGTCTGAGGTTTTACTTGGAAAAGCTTTAATATTTTCATTTTAAAATGAGAAATAATCCCACTTGTTCCAAGTTTCAGGAAGTTTCTAAAAATGAGCTTCAGCGTCTCGAAGGAGGTCAGACTAAGGGGGACGCACTGCTAGAATCAAGAAATATGACTTTGAGATGTGTTGCAGATGTTTTATTATGATTTCTTTGGCATTTTCACCTTTCACAACCAACCATCCACCTCGCGATTTTTGCAGTGAAGCATCTTGTCATTTTTCTAAAGCCTTGAATTCTGCAAAAGAAACAGTAACTTAAAGATGGATGTTTAGAATTGCATCGCAAAACAGAATACAGCCGAGCACTGCAATCAAGAAAATGTACTTCAGTCTGACAATATTCTTGCAATGAGCTGACTAATTTTACAGATTTTTCGTTTGTTTGGTCCTGAATTCTAAAAACCTCTCTTCTCTACAAACAAAGACTTTTTTGCAGTTTTAACATGCCGTTGCAATGTCTCTCTCTCACACACACACACACACACACACACACACACACACAAATCATCTCCCAGTCATCCCAATGTGAATCCCAGTGGTCACTGGTCTCCATTGATAACCACAGAGCTCCTTCAATCCCTTTTCTTGGCTCCGACTCCGGCGAGAACTATCACCCTCCCCAGGAGAGTGTGTGTGTGTGTGTATATACATGAAGTGTATGTTACCCCCCCCCCCCCTCACCCTTCCCAGAACACAGTGTGTGTTGGACTGATAGGTGACGGCATGTTGTCGGGGTCAGAGCTGCTCCGCTGCATTAAGAGGATTGTCAGCAGTGAACACAGACACACACACACACACACACACACACGAGTGTTGTGTTTATCTCTCAGTCTCTCATTGAGACATTTTCGGCTCCATTCACACTGAAGCTGAGCTGGAAAATGTCCTGTTTATCATTTCTCAGGTTTTAGTTAATGCTGAACATGCGTGTGTTATTATAACCAACAGAAATAATTACATTTACTGCAGGTAACCAAGTTAAATACAATACTTTTAAAGTTGTTAAAATTTCACAACGCAATTTAAAGGAACAGTGTGTAACATTTTTGGGGGATTAATTGGCAGAAATGGAATACACTCTTCATAACTATGTTTTCATTCAAATCTAAGAATCGTAGTGTTTTCGTTAGCTTAGATAAAGCCGTTTCTATCTACATAGGGAGGGTCGTCTTCCACGGAGTCCGCCATCTTGCACCGCCATGTTCCTACAGCAGTCCAGAACGGACACGTTTATGTTATCTGAAGGAAGGGATGAGTTCTGAAACTCTGAATTAAACGGGCCACGGTGCTAAATCATAAAAGTATTGATAAGCCCAGAAATGACTGGTGTTTTTTTATTAGTACACTTTATTAGAATGTTTTGGTGTCATTTCACCATCATATCAGCCAGTCGGGACCACATGACCTACAATTATTTATCATTATTATATAATTATTATTTATATATATATATACTGTAATATATATATATATATATATATATATATATTACAGTAAAATCATGCTTGTACATTAATGCATGCTAAGTTAATGATAGAATATATAATTGTATAACAGTCACAGGGGACATTTTTCTACTTTTAATACTTAAACTACATTTATTATCCTTCCATACTTTTACTCAAATAACATTTTCAACGCAAGACTTTTACGTACTAAGAGTAACTTTACAGTGTGTTTTTACGGTGTTATTCCCTTACTTAAGTAAACTTACTGAATACTTTATTCTACAGCAGCCAAGAGAGCGAATATTTACAATTTTTAAAAGCCTTTTTTGAGTAAACAAAATTCTGTGATTTTTAAAAGATACCCTGGAGGTAAACTGTTCCTCGGGTGTGTCATGACAGAAATCTTACCCAGAGTGACTGTGGGTACTTTGTTGTTGACAGGGAGAACGGTGATGTTGAGGTCGTACACAGGAAGCGTGCCGTGGAGAGGCACAGGAGGGGGCGGGGCGTCTCCGTGGCAACATCCGTCTGTCCCTCCAGCCTCTCCGTCAGAGATGATGAGGGTGACAGTGTCAAATACCGGCTCGGGTCCGATCTCCCCTCCTGAAACAGAAACCCCAAAACGTTATTTCTGAATGCTGTGACAACGAGTCTAATGAAGAGCTTCATGACAACAGACAAAGGACACGATTCATATTGTTCTCACAAACAGCAGCTCTTTAGCTCCTAACAGCTCCCTGCGACTGTTTCTGTTTGCACTTCAACTCCCTGTAATATCAAAATCTCATCTTGTTGTGAGGGTTTTAATGTAATGTGAAGAAACTTTATGGAGGACTTGGAACGCTATCTCTGTGGTAGATACATTTAATTTCCCAAAACAACTTCACAATAAAAGCGTTCACCTGTTTGGCCGAGGGTAAGCTTTTAATGTGAAGTAGCACAAAATGTTTTCAACAGCAGTCATTAAAACAGCTCTGATACAGCGATCAGTAAACAAGAAAGTCAGGCTGATCTGTGAAGTCAAATTAAACTCATTAGATTCAGTTGGAAGGTACAACCATTTTATTGTGCAGCTCTGACAACCGTGAGCATCATGTGGTTATAACTGCAGCATAACTTTATATGAAACAGGACTTTTTTAATAGAGTCATTCTGATATTTATCGCTTATTTCTTCAGTTTTGATTCATTGAAAATGTAATGTGTAGTGATTGTTAATGATGCCTTGTGTGAGGGTCTAGTTGTCAAATTTCAGATGTCTCTGAGTTGTCAGCAGTTCCACCAAAGAGACATTTACCCTCTGAACTTTTCAAATGGTTATATTTGAATAACTACTCAATGCTCAAAGAGGTCAAATCATCCAATATTTCCTGAAAAAACAAAGAATAGAAAAAAGTCCAGCAACTGAAGACAGATATTTGTGTATCAGAACGTATATTATTATTTGCTCTTCCATTAATCATCTCTTGACCCCTCAGATTGATCTGGTGACCCTTTGGAGGGGCCAAAACCCCATGCTGGGAACTATTGGACTAAACTAGCTTCTTCTTCTTTTCGTTTCACTGAAGCGTGATGGTTATATGACAGTTTCCCATTTCTTTACACAGTCCTTTACATTTTTATTGAACACTGCAAGGTCTTTTGCATTGCAAGGGTTGGGTAGTAGAGACTAAACTAGCTAACCGCATATAAAGTAGTAAAAACTAGCAAAAGAGATGAGCACACCATTTTTTTCCACGTGCCACGAACACAGCGTTGTCCACAATAACTCCCTCACCTGTGTGGACATAGTAGATGTGTCCCTGCAGCAGGTCCTGCTGGGAGAACTTGTCCACGGTCAATCCGGCTCTCTGAAGCTCTCCTCTGCCTGGACTCCGAGCCAGCATGTAGGTCAGTCTGGAGTCGTCGCTGTCCCGGTCTGTAGCCGACAGGTAGTCCACCGTTACCTGGACCCGCCCTGCCTCCTCGCAGCTCAGCTCCCCCCGCAGCCCTCCACCCAGCTGGGGAGGTTCATCGTTCATCGGCAGGACCTGAGGACAGCAGGAGAGGCTTCACAGACTAAAAACACACAGCACGAACAAATAAAGGCTCAGTAAAAAAACAAAAAACTTGGGAGTCCAAATCAAAAAACGTCCAAACCTAAAAACAGAAAATAATCAAAAGCCTTGATTGATGATGTAATGTTGTACACGTTTTGGCGGGACAGGACACTCACCTGTATCGGCAGGACGACGTCTACTGAGTTCAGACCGTCCGTCACCTTCAGATGGACTTCATCCTGGGTGGTCTCAGAGTCGTCATGGATGTACCTGCCACACAAAGAGCCATCGCACAGTACACCCAACATGAATTACAAAATGTAGTACTGGTTTTACCAATGTTATTCTCTGTAGAGCATCATTTTATGACCAATTCTGCATAGGTCATTGGTTTGTAGACAGTTTGTCCTGTCCTCTCTGTCTCTCATCCTCTCATTCTCTCATCCCCAAATTATTGAAAAGTGTGAATGTTTTCTAACGGTCTCTATGAAGTTATCGGACCAAATGTCACTTGGTCTCCTCCTCTCTCTCCGGTTCATTTTGTTTTCTCGCCTTGTTTTTCCTTTTTCCCGGTTCTGAAGACAAAACTTCCTGTAGCTGGTCCAAAAGTCTGAACCATCCCAAAAAAACTATTACTTGAAACGAACAGGATCATGGTTCAGTTTGACTCGGACAGAGACCACCTCTTTTGGTCAGGTTAGGTTAGAACTCATTATTAATCCCCAGTGGGGAAACTCATTTGCCACCAAATCAACTCATACAGACAACAAATAATAAATATCGTTTCCAGAGCACAAAACAAACATAAAACACAGTACAACAAATACATGACACCATAAAAAGCCACTTGAGACATGATTAACAGCAGAAAGATGCTACATCTAAAAACCATTACAAAAATCAGACCGCTTCTGGAACGAAAGACCTGAGTCGTTCAGTAGAACACTGAGGCATCCTTAGTCGTTCTGACACAACCGTTTTTTAACTTGGCCCTCAGGGGGAGGTTTCACACCATTTTGATTCGGATAAAGTCTGAAAGTCTGGACCAAACGAGGTAGGTGTGAAAAGGCCCTAGAATTTGCTAACTGACAAAGTAGATGTAAAAGAAGGAACTCAAACTACGACAAAGATCTGAGTGAAATAGAGTCACTGCAGAATAGAGGACAGTATACAGTACATATACATATATTTACAATTTATATAATAATATATATTAATGGGATGTCTAACCCATTGCTTTACTTCCTCTCTAGCTCTTGATTGGCTAAACACGAGTCTCCAGAAGCAGGTTTGAGACCACAGAGCTGGCATACAGAGCCAGAAATCAACCTATGACATTGTAATATAGCCACTTTCCACAGGCGCCAAAATTAATTTTGTAAATTAAAAATATATTTTTTTAATTTCTTTGAGTGTACCGAGGCCGCATGAGGAGAGAGACAGAATGCTGAGACCAAAAGTTTCAAAAGAATTGTGGGTACGGAAATAAACTCACACATGGAGCGATAACTCTCATATACCCACGTTGAAATACCCACATCCGAAAACCCAGACCTGACTAAATGTGTCGCTTCCTCCTGAGGTTTTAGTTTATTTATGTTACTGTTAGCTTCGGCAGCCGGATCAGTGAGGACACTGTAAACAGACACTCCACAAGGATCCAGTCAAAAAGAAGGTGCAGACTAACAGTTTACAGAGGAATCAGTGCACGTGGGCCTGCAGTGTAATCATGGAACATCTAATTAGCGTGTTAGCTCTCTGGGATATTCACATAGCTTTGATCATGTTTGGTCTCCATGTCACTGCAGTCAGTGATCCTGAAACCCATGGGGACAACAACATACGTTTTGTATTACATCACTGTATTGTTCCAGAGATTTTGAATCCTAATAACTTCAAACTAATTTAGTTTATTAAAACCTTGTTTGGATTGTTTTCTTGTTTAATCACATCAGCTCAAACACTTAAAACCCAACACATCTAAAATGTCTAGAAGGTTACTATTGTGTCTACTTTTTCAAATGAAATATAAAAATAAAAAAATCAGCTCTTTAGAACAGTGGACATTTTGGCCAAAATTATATTTTATCATAATGATGTTATGTATTAATATATTCCCCAGCCCCTCACCTTGACCTTAGAGACAAACTCAAGTGATTTAAATCTTTATGAAATTGTTAAAATTGTGACAAACAGACTTTTGAAATATTGTAATTGCAGTAGAGGTGGAGATATCCTGACTATCCTGATTTCCCATAATGCAACTTGATTACATTTCTTCACAAGGCCCTTAACCTTATAATCAGGGATACAGTGTTGATATTGTACGATTCTATAAAACCTCAGATTACGTCGAACACCAATGTTTTTTAAATGATCTGAGCGATGATGTTCAGGTTAGGCAGCTAAAACTCCTGGTTAAAGCTCGGAGGACCTTTCTGTCTGGTACACATCGATGTTTTCATAAATACTACAGCCAGTATACAGAAATGTTTTTACATTCTTATTAATTCCAGACAATTTTTTCTTTGCCGTTCTTTTGATCGATGTTACAATGCTGTGAACAAAATTCTACACTTCATAATGTTTTTTTCAAATTAAAAGCCTACATATAAAAGGAAAGGCTACAAGACTTTTAATGTGAAGATTCTGAGCGACGTGTTGAGTTTCATTCATGGTAGCTAAACATCGTTTGGCAATTAGTGCTGTGGAAATGGATATTATACTGAAATTAACAGGTAAACACTGATGAGGATTGACTTCGTATTAAAAGAGAACATTAGAAAATAAAAGCCTCTATTATATATTATATAAAAGCCTGGTTCTCTCTGCAACTGACGAGTAAAACTTTTTCAGACTTGACAAAGCTCCTTTAGAGCAACAGAAAACCTTCTACAACTGCTAACCGTTTTTGCTAAATTAACTTTAAAAGCATGCTTGGAAGGCTCCTTTAACCATCAAAAATACCTGTTTAAACCCCGACTCTAATCTTAAAACCAACGCCCCACTGAGTCTGACCTGAGTCGGAGTCCTTTCAGGTCCTGCAGGGTGAATCTGTCTCCCTGCTGCAGCGCTCGGCCCTGCAGCTCCAGCCGGCCGTGGCGAGCCGTCCTCTGAACCTCCGCCCTCAGAGCCTCCTTCCTGCTGTCCCGGTCCTGAACCAGGAGGTGCTCCTCGGTCACAAAGGCCCCTCCGCCCTCCTCCACTCGCAGCAGGTTGGTGAAGGCCTGAAGAAGCACACAGAGGATCAACCAACAGAGCTGCATAGTCGAATGTGGAGTGAAATTTAAAAAATTAAAAAATTCACTTTGATGGATTTTCTATCCGATATGGTGGAAGATTTAAAAACGACATAACTTCCAGTCACAGATCATCATGGCATTAACCCCCCCCCCCAATCAAGAATGACCCAGTCCATGTTTGACCTCTGACCTCTGGCGCCTGGTCGTCCACAGGGGTGACGGTGATGTTGAAGAGAAGGCCGGAGACGGTGCCGCCGTGGTGGTCACTGACGGAGAAGACGAACTGGACGAACAGCGGCTCCGGGCCGATGTCCTCCACCGGGGGCATGAAGGCCACTTTCATGTGGTGCACTGCATGCTGGGAGAGCACGGGAAACGCAGTCAATATCACATTTATTCAGATGTATATTATTATCTTCATGAAACTCCTGAATACATACTTCACCCACAAAAATGTATATCGTATATCAACTACTCACAGCGTGTTACCATGAATGTTTGTAGTTTTTCTCGCATGCCTCCACAATTATCCACAACAGAGTAAACCCTTGAGTATGTGAAATAAATGGAGGTCAGGTTTAACAACAGCAAAACTATGTCAAGTGTACTTCTCTCCATTTACTTCAAGGATTTACTCCGTTTTGGGATTCTCCGTTCACCAGGGAGGCATGCGAGGAAAACTACGTTTTCTTCCCTAACAAAGCCAGCGAGACGTGACAAATAACTCAACGTTAACTTCTCATTTCACAGCAGTCTCCTGAGAGATCGCTGTTTGTTGGACCCATCCCCCCCTGGCCCGCCCTGTGTGTGTTTCAGCGGTCTTTATACGTCCTCGTTTAAGATCACCTGGACAACGAACGAAAATATTTCGCGGTACATCTACGAATTACGGTGCATTCTTTTTCGTAGTTATTGCTGCGAACGCTGGATGAGACCAGCCTGCACGTGGTGAGTAATGGATACACTAATGGTCGTTTGGTGGGTAAAGTATTTCTTGAAGTAGGAATCGTGCGGCTTGTGTATATCAGGTTGCCGTTTATGTATTTCAAACCTGTGTGAAGGACTTTAACACCGGCACCATGTGGTCTCTCTTCATGCTGTTGGCGCTGTCTGTGTAGAACAGACGTCCTGCATCCATCAGCCTAAAATAAAGAAATTAATAAAAAGGAGAGTTTCTGTAGATTTCAGGAATCAGGAGAGCGTGAATCAGACAGATTTAGAGGCGACGGAAGGTTTATGTTCTCGCTTTTGATTAAACCAGATTAGCAGTCTTTGTGGTAAGCTAGGCTAAACACGTCCTGGACAGCAGAAGCAGTCCTGCCCTTGTCCTGTCCTTACCCAGGATGCAGTGGGCTGAAGCAGGGCTGCGTGATGACATAGGTCAGGTCCGTGTCTGGATGCTCTCTGTCGGCGAAGTGGAGGTGAGCCTGAGTGACGTAAACCACCTCCGTCTCCTTCACCGTCAGAGAGCGAACACTGCCGGAGACCTCCGCCGGCAGCTGGTCCTTCACCGGGAAAATGTGGACCACCACCGTCTGGATCCACAGGGAGGAGAAAAGTACTAGTACCACAATGTAAAAATGCTCAAGTGAATAAAAGTACCTCAAAGTTGAACTTAAGTAAATGTACTTAAATACATTGCTTTTCTAATCTATGGTGACTCACATATGTCTGGGAGAGGTTGGGCGGCTGGTGGCTGTCAGACAGCGTGATGTCGAAGGAGTCCTCAAACTGCTCCTCTCCTGAGTGCTGGTAGTAGATCTGACCCTGGATCAGATCTCTCTGGAGGAAACTGTCCACGGGATCTCCTGCACATCACAAAACACAACGACAATATTTACGGGATGACGAGCGTCGCCCGACAAAACCAGTTTGAACTTGCCGACCTGCTACAACTGTCAAGGAGATTAAGAAAAAGTTACTCTGAATTTGTAATGTTTTATGTTTTGCTTTTATTGTCATTCATAGTTTAGACTGCAAAACATGGAAAAGACCTCAGGTACCATCCAGATAAAGGAAAGCCACAAACATCTATTATTGAGTCGAGCGGACTTTTGTTATTTACAGATTATATGTTCCCTTTTTAATTGATTTAATTGCTACATTGAATGATTTTCTAAGGATAAATAACAAGAAACTTTTTGTTTATATATTTGTATTTGTTTGTTAAAGTGCAGTGTGGATAGACTTCCACGGCGTGCTCCATAATAACTCTCTCTGTGGTTCCGATTTCCTCTCATCACCTCTGCTGTTAGTCGCATGTGAGATGTGTTAATTAAAGGAAATGAGAACAGTGCATGAGGTTATGGTTTTCCAGTCCAGAATAGCAAGTTGCACTATTTTGTGTCTTGGATTGTCTTTTTGGTGGGAAGTGTTTTTTTCTTTGTCAATGACTGCTCCACGTTAATTGTTCTGCACGTGACAAATAAAGAATTAAAAAGAAACTGGGCAGCAGATTTTTTTGTCCTCTGCACGAATCATTGCCAATATTTAGTTAACATGTCATATGGTAGAAGTTGTTTGAGCGCTTCTCAGTCAGTTTTGTATTTCGAACACCTGAAAGTCCAAAGTTGTGTTGATACCCGAGACTGGATTAACAATTAACAGAATTTCTTTTTCAGGAGTGTGATTTTCAAAATAAAAGAGGGAAGCCATAACTTGAAAGAGGCTTTTTCTTACAAAATACAGTTTATGCAGTAGATATCTCTCTTTAAGCACATGTTGCTACATACAGTTAAAACATACATACAATTTCTTAAATATGGCATGTTACAAAAAGAAGTACAATTTAAAATATGATGCAATGTCATGGTTGAGAACATGATGATGTCTTTTGAGGCCTTTTATTTATAATTTCTAACTACACTCACGGCCTTTGACCTTGATAACAAACATTAAACATGTCTTTATTCTTCTATTTCTCAAATGGAACTGAACACGCCCCTCCCTCACCTGTCTCGTGAGTGGAGGTCTTCCGCACCAGCTGCCCCGCCCGGGGGCCGGATGCCACCCGGTAGAGGATGTAGTCGTCGCTGGAGTCTAGGTCGGAGGCCAGCAGCATGTACTCCTCCAGCCGCACGGCGCCGCCCTCCCGCACCTCCACCGCCACGTTGTTGATGAGGAACGGCGGCGAGTCGTCCTTGGGCAGCACGTTGATGGGGAACCTGTGGCGGATGCTGTGGCGGCCGTCGCTGATGCGGAAGACGACGTGGTCGCGCGCGGTGTCGCTGTCGGAGTGGTGGTAGACCACCACGCCCTCCCGCAGGTCCCGCACGCGGAACATGAACGCCTTCCCGCCTGGGGGAAACAAGAGAGTGCCATCAGACTGTACAGGTGTTTACATCAGGAGGAGGCTGTATATAAGTCACATAAGTAAGTCACATTATATATATATCAAGAATTAACTCATAAATGTGCTGATTTCATCTATTAAGTCATTTAGTCTTGACTGTATTACAAACCAGTACCGATACAGTTAATAAGACTTTTAGAACAGAACCTATTTTAATAGCGTGACCAGAGCGCTGTCCAACATATCCCATTTATTGTCTCAAGACTTCCCATTACCAATATTCTACATCTTTATCCGCGTCTCATTGGACAGTGGTATGGATCGTCTCAATGTGTTAAATAAGAATTATACAAGTACAAGATTTTACAAATTTTTTTAATTATCCAAAATGGACAATAAACATTGGGACTAAGGATTTCCTCTCCGCGCACTAAAAAAACACAATCATCAGGCTGCTCCCTGGGGAAAGATGGATTTGTCCCCAAATGGTAAATGATCATTATATGATTTCATATTTGTTTCTGACGTCATAATCATATCATCACGGTCATGAAAAACACGATTTGTTGTCTCTTGTACCATGACGCTTTTGACCCACGCCAAGGTTTTCAATAGGTTACGCTCACATTAGTGGTACCCAGTCCATTACATTAAACAAACGTTTAAATATTTGTATTTCCTTGAATTTTCACGCATTTGCAGTATCAATTCATATTTATATTGTAAAATTGTCTTTTTATTAATATCGGTGTTACTCAAAGCTACTTTCATGTCAATTTATGTTGACATTTACATCATCGGATTTAAAGAGGAAATATGTGGACAAATTTAAATAATGTGAATGATTGAAAAAAAAATCTGTTTATATATGTTTTTAGTATTAATAAATTCAAATTTTCGCCTCAAATGTAATCCGTGGTGTCTGAAATCGGCGAAGAGTTGGACGGAACATGAAAAAACTTGTCTGTCCCACATTGAGGGAATGTAGGCCGTGTCCATCTGTCGGCTCTCTGCTGCTGGCTGGCCTCCCTAGCACTGTACATCATGCTAACCGCTAACAGCACAGCGTCACATGACTAGCGGACATGTGTTGTCGTCGGAGGACGACAACACATGTTTCCAAAGCCAAAGCATCGCACTTTTGATTCAATTACCGTCCCCGACACATGCGCCACTTTTTTCTTTTATTCTTTGCCATTGTCACTTGGAAAATAACAAGTTTCTCATAGGCGCCTGAAGGCACCGCGAGGCGCTAGCTAGGGGTCCGCGGTGGTGGGGTAAAACGTGGCGTCCTTCCCGGTGGCCCGCCCCGGTTTGCCAGCATCGGGGGGCTTCCTGTCTCCCTTTTGCGCGTGCCAGAGAGACAGAAGGGCAAGGTCAGCAGACAGATTGAGAGAGACGAGTGGTCGCGAGCCCCAAACCTCATTAGCGACTTTACCAAGGTGGGTGGGGGGGGGGAAAGCGGCTACCGGTCCAAGTGGATGGAAACAACTTGGTAATTGGGCCCAAAGGTGGCGTTGGGCAACAGGCCCATAACGGAGGAAATGGGATGGGAGGCGTGTGTGTGTGTAGGTGTGTGTGTGTGTGTGTGTGTGCGTGAGCATCAGGACAGGCAGCCATCCATTTGGCTGAAGGCGTTGGACCGAGCCTGCAGTGACTGCCCCCCCCCCCCCCTTCACATTGCAGCATGGAGGGTCAGCGGAGCTCTCCTCAGAGACACAACTCCACCAGAGGACTGCTATCTACAGGGATCGTATGTACGTACATACATGACAGCGGAGCACAGCCAAACTTTTGTTCCTTCGTAAACAAGAGTCCAAACACGAAAGCAGGTGCTACTGTCCAACATGAGGGGGCTGGCTGGAAACAAGCCTAGTGGGACAAAAGTTTCAACAACCAGCCAACTACTATACTATACTGTAAAGTAGGGTTTCTCTGTACAGGTTTGTGATGGTAGTCGGTAAAAAAGACAGAAAGAAAGAGAGAACTGAGAGTTTAAAGATGACAATATGAGAAGCAGGAAACGAAGACAATGAAGAGGCAAGAGAGGGGGAAAAAGACAGAAGAAGAAAGTCATTAAGTCATAAGAGAGGAACTTGTTTGGATTGATTTCTTTCTTCAGTACGAACCGACCCACATGAGGGTTTTCTGACGTGACATTCCCAGTCTGTAGGACATCACCGTTCGTCAGTTCATGTCGCTGGTTTATGAAGGTTTGGTTTAGGCAAATTGAAGTACCTCTTTAAGGTTAGAGAAAGAGGTAACCTCTTCACAGTCTAGTCAGTGGTGGAAGTACCTCTAAATTGTTCTCAAGTACAGTACTTGAGTATTTCTATTTTCTGCCGATTTGTGCTTCTAATCCGCTACATCTCAGAAGGAAATATTGTGATGTGTACCCCATTACCAATATTTGATAGCTTAAGGCCTTATTCAGGCTGCCAGCTCAAATCTGTCTTTTGGCATTTTATATCCACATTGATTTTTAAAAGTCTGGACAGCAAAAAAAACACATGAAATGTAATTGTTTTTGTGCAAGTTAGATCCAAACCACATTTGTGCAATTCCAGTGGGATTTCTACAGATCTCAGTGCGGATGCTGCGGACTCTCAGTTTGGGTTGTGGAAGTGCTGAGCAGAATCCATGCTGCTCCTGTCAGAGCGTTATGGAGGACAACGCGGACAGATGCCCAAATAAAACCTGACAGCACGAGAGGCCGAACGGGCAACATTAAGTTGCTTAATGTGCCACTGAGCAACTTTTAAAGGAACGAATGAGACGCCGCCTCCAACACTGTATCCAGTTCTCTTCATACATCCATTACTCATACACACAGATGACGCGTAACACGCTCCGACTGCATCGGTTTGTGACGGACGTATCGATTTGTGACTGATTCCCCTAAATATTTGAGTGACGTATTATAGAAAACTCTTTTCCGAGTGGCATCAGTAAAACTTTATATTTTGAATATACAGTATATTATTCAGTCTGCAAATTGAGTACATTTGGTACTTTCAGTATATTTTGATGCTAAAACTTTTGTACTTTTACTCCCATTTTTTCTGTTCAATAATCACTGGTTGTGGTTGCTGTTAGCAGAGACTTTAGAGTGCAATGCAGTTTCATGCACTTCCATGAGAAACCACAGGATTTCACATAATCCCATGCAATAATTATAACCAAGTTATATATATAATATATATAACTATATTATATATATTATAAAGTGAAAGCTCACCCCTGTCCTTCGGTCAATACACACACACACACACACACACTCGTGGTGTCAGTGAAGTCTAAACATCAATATAATTAACTTAATTTGTAACCCTAAAATCTGTAGTTGGCGACAGTGTAATTGTTTCTTAAGATTTTGTATGACTTTTACACTTTTTAATTTGAATTTTCTGACCCTTTTGAAAACCTGGAACCTTCTAAAGGGGAGACGATTAAAGGGCAACAAAGGGATAAATGATATCTGCTTTCAAATATTTCTTTAAAATAAATAGTTAACATCCTCAGGCCTCTCAATATCCTTCAAATGAAAAATTTGCTGAGTGAAAAAATCCAAACACAACCACTGTGTAATATGGTTTGTAATGGAAGAGGGAGCAGGAGAAAGTTCACCTTTGAGACTTTGCTCTCATCCAAACTGAATTAAGACACCGAATCAATCTCTAAAATGCAGATATCCTCGCTGAAGCCCAATGCAAGGTGCTCTTGCAGGTCACGATAATTCATTGTTTGAGAATGTGTCCATACTAGAGATATTAAAAATCAAATTTGATGAAACGAGCTGGAGAATCAGCTGAAAACAGGCCTCCTCTCCCTCTGAGCTCTCCTCTGTTCCTGCGAGTCTAAAGCAGCCATGAAAGGTTAACTCCCTGCCTGAACCCCTCGGGGGGGAGCGCCTGCACTCCTGCCACCTCCCCCCCCCACACACACACTCCCTTCTTCACTGCCCCCCCTCCCAGCTGGTAGCATGAAAACCTGTTTGGGGACAGTGCATCTGCTCCCTATGCACGGCGGCATGAAATGGCATAAATCCCTCCAATCTGCTCGTCCAGCTCCCCGTTTCGAGACAAAGAGGCCATGTCCCAGCGCGCTGGGCTGGAAGGGACAGACGTGGACGGAGAGGGAGGCGGTGGTAGCAGCCTCCTCCCCCCCTCCCTCCTCCGGCGAAGCGGCCGCGGCCCCATTTTACACCTGATTAGGAAACACATGCAGGGCCACTAGACATATGCTTCCCCAGCCACACCACAGTCCCTGACGGATGGGCAACACATGGAGGAAAAAGGGCGGAAAAGGCCAGAAGACATTCTGTGGGAATTCCCAGGGTGGTGGTGTGTGTCGGAATACCAGCACGTGATTAGGAGGGCCGAGGTATGGGGACGGAGTATCAAACTGGGGTTCTTCCTCAAAGTAATGTGACTCCGCTATACTGCATGTGGATAAACGTGCAAATATGCATTTTACCGCCCTCCATCATCCGTCTACACCGAGTTTGGGTGCTGCATCCACTCAGGACTGCGCTGAGGTGATTCATCTTGTTGTCTTGCTTTGATCCAGCTGCTTTTGGGCTTTTGACACATATGTTTCTCACGTCTCAACAGAGGTCGGATTCATGCAGACACCAACAACTAAAATATTCACAGGTTAAAGAAATGCAGCTGCTGATGTGGACAGAGAGCCACTACATACTCTACACCAGGGGTGTCCAAACTACGGCCCGCGGGCCAATTGCGGCCCGTGGTCCATTTTTAATTGGCCCACAGCAAATTCTAAAAATATAATGGAATATGGCCCACACTTGAAATTTTTTATTTTTTATTATTAAACGGACATTTTTAACACAAGAACCGGCAGCGAGCGGTGAACTGCTGTTTGTGTGGCGTCACTTCCTTCTGCTGCCGCTCTCCCCCCCACCAGATGACACGCCCGGTCCGGAACCGTCTGTCTCTACATAGCCTATTGTACATGGTGATGATGGTTATAATATCAAGCTAGCGATCGATGCTAACTTGCTAATGACGCTAGCATGCTGTCTAGGCTAGTGCATAGCCAGTGTTTAGCAAGTTAACTTATCAGTCGAGTAGCTAAGCTATAGGAAGAGGGAGATTGGGAGCTTGTATGTTCATGATAACCTTATCAAGAGACGTCTGACCATCTAATCTTGCACTGTAAAGTTATGCTGTATCTTCTCAATGTGAATGTCATAATGCCATATCAATTACTGGCAGATAATATAGTTCACAGTTAGCCAGGCTATGACAGTAGATGTCCATTTGTTAAACATTTTATTTTCTTGTTGATACAAAGCCAAAGTTTATGGGCTAAGTCCCATTAATAAAAATATATATATACATAATCAATCAAGTTGTTGTCTTTTAATAGCTTTGCTTAGTTACACTGACATTCTGTGACTGTTTTTCATTTTTGTGGGGTTCACCAGAGCTTTGTGTACATTATATACCCCAAACCTGAATGCTCTGCTATACCAAATTGTGAGAAAACGGAAAATCCAGAAAAAAGTATTTCCTATATTTTAAATACAAAATACATGTATTGTATTTTGTTACATTTTCTGGCACCAGTATTTAGTATTTTATTTTAATACATTTATTTGAGGGGTATTTTGTATCCCTGTGAACACGGTTGTGAAAACTGTCAACATAATTCGAGCACGAGGGCACAACTACGCAACTTCAATGTTGCGCACTTCCCCACGCAGTCCGAAGTCAAATGTGCTTTTCCAAAGGCCAACCTTTCTGATAAAAAGGGGAAATATGTGTTAGTGATAACGTCTCTCATGACAGAACTCAGTCAGCGCTTTCAATATTTTTCTCTCATTGAGAAAGACATCGAGCTGTTCTCAACTCCCTTCTTCTTGAATGATTAGTCTGTTCGGCTCAACATACATATGTGAGCAAATTTTCTCTGTTAAATCTGAACAAAAGCACATTGAGAACCAAATTTGATTGATTTTGCTCACTTTCACACACTAGGGGTGAGGCAATATATCGAACCTCTAGTGAGTGGCCCAGCCCTTGGTATATTTTTCTGTATGTGGCCCTCAGTGAAAAAAGTTTGGACACCCCTGCTCTACACTAAGGAATTTAAACAAACTAACACATTGTGGTTAATTATAGTGTAGCCACCAGGGGTGGAAGAAATATGTGGATCTTTTACTTAAAACAAAATAGTAACACCACAGTGTAGAAATACTCAGATTTTTACTTTAGAAAATAATTATTGTAATATATTATTGTATTATACATATTGAAGCATTAATGTGTTCGTCACTCTATATATTTTATATGCTGGGGAGCTTGAGAATTTCCGCCTGTGGATCATTCAAATTTGATCTTAATCTATAATATTACATCATCATTTTTTCCTTGACTATTTTGTATTGTTAATCAGAATCGTGAGTAAGTCTAAGTTCAGACCATAGACTGTATATAAGAAGTGGACGTGGTCAGCGTGATGTCACCTATTGGTTTGTGGACTGATGTTTTGAAGCCTCGAGTTCGGCAATTTGGTCGTCGCCATCTTGGATTTTTGCAACCAATGAATGATGGTGACCATATTAAGAGATGCGGAGGAGTAACATTGAGACGCCGTATACGTCTCTGGTAGCAATCTGTCAATCACTGTGTAGCCCCGCCCTAAAGCATACACTGCTTTGTGGTCTATTTGACTCTAAATGGACCATAATTTACTAAATGAACATCATGCTGTATTGAAGAAGACTTGAAACTAGAGATTGAGACCATAAACTCATGTTTACAATGTTTACTGAGGTAATAAATCAAGAGAGAAGTAGAGTCATTTTCTCATAGACTTCTATACAATCAGACTTCTATACAACCAGAGGAGTTGCCCCCTGATGGTCAGTAGAGAGAATGCAGGTTTGAAGACTTCACTCGGCAGAACCGGAGGTTGCCGCCTTGTTAAGACTGCAGGCAAATCCGATTCGTTTTTCGAATGAGATCTTTACAGATTGCCCGAACTATCAATTGCAAGTGATCAGATCAGATTTGTGTGTCCAGACATCACCAACCTATCTGCATGGGTTGCTGTGGTAACGAGCTATGCTGGTGACACAGATACACAAATGCGGTAAAGAGTAAAGAGCACAATATTCGCCTGAGAGATGTAGTGTTTGACCTCACCTCTGACACTAAGGCGTCCATGGAGAGGCCCGTCCACAGCCACCAGATAGACTGCATCAATATTGTCGTTGTCCACTATCTGCAGCTCCTCCCACGTGATTGGTCGGGACTGACCCTCCAGCAGGTCCAAACCTGAGACATCAGAGATAGGAAGACAATGGCATTAAAGTTTAGGTTAAACAGTAGGTGCTCAGTTTGACAACAATAAAGGATGTATTTTGGATGAAACAATGTAAAGGGTTTTATGTCAGTGAAACTTTTGTACCCATGTTCCAGGAGACTCTGGGGGCATTTGTTTCCGTCGCCCTGATGGAGATGTGGACCACGATGGGTGGGCTGGTCATGTAGGAACTGTCTATAGCCTGGAACTCCACCTTACATAAAATAGATTGACAGAATGGACTGTAAATGTAATTTTTGACCATGAAAAAAAAAATGTAATGACTGGAAATTCTGCAAACAAAGAGAGACATCCAAATAAATGTATTTTGTACAAAAGTAATACATGTTAATGAGACAAGCCTCTACTTTAAAGAGGCTATTATTTTTTTTACTAATTTTTATTAAATTTTTTTGAAATCTCCAATTTTGTTCTTTTTCCTGAAAGATCTACCTCTCACTCAAATAGAGTTCTTTTTGACGATACACCTCATATATTTTATATTTTAAGTCTTGTCTATTCATTAGCACAATTAGCATAACCTCCAGTACCTCGTAGTTCCTGCGGTGCGATTGGCTGCTGTTGGGCGGCTGGTAGGCCACCTTCATCTCGTGGAGGTCCAGCCATGTGAAGGACGCGACGGGCTTTGTGTGATCATCCAGGTGGGTGATGTAGCCCTCAGCGGGCGGGGCGGACACGTTAAAGACCAGCCTCTCCTGCGGCGTCTCGTGGTCCTTGGCGTCCAATGAGGCCGTGGTGAGCGGGGTTAGGATGAACTGGTCCACCTCCAGGATGAAGGAGGCCATGAAGGCGGCTTGGGGCGGCTGGTTTTGCATCGCGCCGTGGATCAGAACCGGCAACCACACTGACTCTGCCTTTAGGGGCGGGGCAAGGGGACGGGAAGGTGAAGGTCGTGATAAAGTTGCCACATTTTTTCTAAAGAGCGACTCATGGTTCTGCTTTGAGCCTCATGAGATTTAATTTTACTTCCTCTAAAATCTCTTTTGGGACACTCGAGTTTACAACTTTGACTTACCTCACATTTAATAAGTCACACACATGACTTGAGACTGGACTCAGACTCAAGATTTGGGAAAATTAATTTCACTAATGTCTAAACTTCACGTCTCATCTCAGCTATGGCTAGCCAGGCAGTATCTTATTTTGCAATTGTGCCAAATTTCACAACCTTAACAAGCGAGTCTCTCCTCATCCAATCATCGACACACACGACAGACAGCAGGAGGCGAGTGAGGGGATCGAAAGTCGAGCTACCACAGGAGCATAGAAGAAGAAGAAGAGCCGCTACGAGAGGTGCTTTGACGTGAGCCGTTCGCATCTGGTGGGCGGGGCCACAGATAACTGTAAACTGCAGCAACAACACTGTGTTGAGCACATCACCTAACTTGATTAGACCGGCATTGGCAGAATATTATGAAAATATGAGTGGGTGTTTGTTTGCTTGCCACAATTGACCCTTTGCTAAGTCCCGCCCTCGAATGCAGACTGGCCAATCGTAGCAGAGCATAGGTCACTCTTCCACAGTCCAAATATGGTAAGTTCCATTCATTGTTTGCAAAAAGCCAAACTCGAGGCTTCATAACTGCAGTCTACAAACCAATGGGTGACGTCACAATGACTACGTCCACTTTTTATGTCTATACGTCTTCTTATGTCTATGTCTATGTATCTAACGTGTCAGGCTCATCAGGTTACCATTAACACCATTACACTGGGTTTGAGGGGCTAGAGGTATGTGTTCATTTACAGTAGATTATAAACTGTTATTAGTTGGAGACCTGGTAAAGTTACAGAATGCTCTCTCTCTCTCTCTATATATATATATATATACTGTATATATATATATATAGCAACCCTTTGGTTCTACGCTGTAGCTGTATCTTCATGCTGTTCTTCAAACTTCCCAATAGAAACAAGGTTAATGTAGGGTTAGCACTAGTGGATTGTCAGCTGAACAAATCACAGTTTAAGCCTCTTCAATGTAACCACTTAGTAGACAGCAGAGAGACTGACTCTATATTTGGAGTCCAACTGCACCTTTGTGGTTTAATAATGATGGAGGGTCACTGATGCTTTTCTGAAAACAAAATCAAAAGCTCAAGTATTCTCCTCTCGTCATGCAACGCTGTGGGGACATGGACTAATTGGAAGTTTGAATCATTTCATTCTTCTTCTTTTAGGGCCAAAACTATTTAAAATTAGTTAATTTTAAATATTTTGGATTTTAAAAAGTTTTAATTATTTTATTTTTGTATCTCCGTTAAAATAGTTCTTAGTGAAGGAAAGAAGGAAAAACATCAATACAACTGCTGATTCCTAACTTTTGAACGGTGGTGTACGTTTTAACACATGTATCACTTAGAAATCAACACATGCTGCCACAACTTGTTCTGTTACACGTGGTGGTAGAATAAGCCAATCAGACGTGTTAGAAATGACAGGTCTTTGTTAAAAAAGACACACTGTTTATGTGCTAACAAAGGGACGTTTTGACATTTGGATTAGTTTTTGGAGCATTTTAAACTCCTCCACAACCTCCTGCTCAGCTTCCTTCCACTTCCACAGAGCTGAGAACGTGAAAGTGGGATGTCACCTTTCGACTGCCAATAAACCTCTCAGACGTTAATCTCACCTGGAAAACATCCGACTTGGATAGGACAGAAGCTGCAGTGTATCGCCTTTGTTCAATTCAAGCACTTTTGAGTAGCGTTGCCATTAGTTGTTTTCCCTCCGGCACACTATTTCCTACACTGCGATCAAAAGGGAAGCAAATGTTGCCTGTACCTCCAGCAGAGCCCTGGTGCCCTGCTCCCTCAGCTCCACCCTGATGGGGATGTAGTCAATCTCCGGTGACGGAGGGCTGAGGTGTTGGTACTTCAGACCGGAGCTCAGGAAATCCTGGCAGCTGGTTTTGAGGAAACGAACCTCCTTGGTGTCATGACGACAGGGTTTGTTCCCGGGACAGAGCGCCGCCGTCTCTCTGCCTGATGGAGGACAACAGACGATTGGAGAGGAATCAAGCTGCAGAGATGCAGCAGCATCAGATTAAGTTTGTGCATGCATAAATCATCAAATATACGCGAAAGCATCCTTGTTAACATTCAGTATTTTATTTCTAATCATTATTTTATTTATTATTCTTTCAAATTTGTAGACATTCCTAAATGTATTTTTTTGAATTTCTTTTCCACATTCTATTGGATTCATTTTTTCATATTTATTACATTTTTTGTTTATTTAGCTTTTGTTTACATTTTTTTTTTTTTTTCATTGTTTTCATATAATTTGTTTGTGTTTGTATTTTCTTATATTCTTATTTTCTCTCAGATCATTTGACAATTTCTCGGTTAAGCTTTGTTGTTTTACTGTAAAACAATTTATTATTATTGTTATTATTATTATTATTATTATTGTTATTATTATCCCAGAGTTGCTCACATCCATGTATCGATCCAATTTATGTCAGCGATGTAATGTTGTATTGTTTCACAATTTAAAAAAAAATAAACAATACTTTTAAATAATAAAACAATTGAAAATATATATATTAATTAAATTTGTTACATTTTGTAACTTCATTAGTTACAGGAGAGTTAACTACTAACCGAGCCTGAAGCCTCAGGGAGGTTGCTATGGTTACTGTTGACCAGAGGTGTGTTTGAGGTCATCTGTCGGCCAAATAGGAAATATATTTTGTGTTTTAAAAGCCGTTCAATAAGCCAGATCTTAAACCAGTACTGCGACGTACCCTTCCTCTGTGTGGAGTCCTCCTCCTTCACCAGCTGACCCAGAGCCGGGACGCTGGTGTCGGTGGTCATCAGCCTGACTATGCAGACCAGGTCTGCCGTGGTCCGGATGTTCAGGACGGAGCTGTCGATGGCGTTGGATAAACCATAGAACAGAGGGACCACGAGCGGAGCGCTGCCCAGCTCCACCACGCCGGACCCAGAGTCCACCACCCGCACCGGCAGAACCACCGTCTCCACCAGCGTGTCCGAGGACGTGAACCTTCACAGGGACATCACCCAGCGTGTTAAAAGAGAATCGTTGGGGTTTAGTTTCAATGTATTGTTCCAAACACACTTCTTCACAACATAGTTGAATACACAGCTGGAAACAGCTGATTTAAAAAAGTTTGTACAGTTTATATTTATTGCTCCAGTAAAATAGAAAATCTAAGCCGATTTTAGCTGCAGATGCAAACTTTTCAAATCTACGAAAGGCCAACAGGCTGACTGTTTGATAGATTTTCATGGAAGTATTCCTTTAAAGAAACCGGTGACAATTACATAATACAGATAATACACATATTTGTAGGGATGAATGTCTTGTAAAACCTCTATTTGCAGTGCAAACTTTGTGTCATCTTTTGAACTACTTTGTCTCGGGTGCATGAGCAAAAGCTCATTCGCAGTTCTGCATAATTTCTGCTTTGTAATACTTCAATAGAACCATGTAAAAATAGAAAATATATCCATTCATTAAGTTACTTTCCATCTGTATCATCCAATATCAATTCTTAATCCCAAGATTGATCTCTGATCGGGGCCTTTTCTTCGTGACCATTTGAGCTAAATGTTTTGTGTAAATTGTGATGTTAAAAAAATAAACATAAAGGTTATTTTCAGTCATGAAGTAACATAGATGATAGCTGTTTATATATTTGAGTTTCAATGGGGTAATTTCCATGAAACCCTTTCATATATATAAATCTGCAACATTGGTATTTATCTGATGTTGCTGAATCTTTAAGAATTGAATCCCGATAAATCAAATCTTTCTGGAGATCAGTGCCAACATCCAGCCTCCGCTGGGTTTAATATTTATTCATTTTCTATTTGATTTAATTGTTCATTTTATTTAACTTTTGTTGAAATCTATCATTTTTATTCATTTTCTTGTCTTTATATTTCCATTTATATTATTTAATTTTATCTGATTATTTCACTGCATTTTAAAGTTTTTCTCTGTTTATTTTGTTGTTTTACTGTAAAACACTTTGCAATTGTACTAGGCCTTCATACTGTAAATAAAGTGTATCAATATTATTATAAATCAAGATAATTACTTCATTGCAGTCTTAAAACAGGAAACTTCTTGATGCTTCAAATTATTTTAAACAGATCTGCAGTGTTAAACAAACAAATCAGTTTTTTGGTGAAAAACTGTAAAAAAAATAAATAAACGTAGGACCTTAAGAAGTCCTACAAATACAGAATGTTTCATCACTTTATTATTTCTCTCACATGATAATTAAATTAATGAATTGTTGAAATGAAACCTAGTTTTACTTGCATTACTACTGCTAGTAGAACTGCTTCTAATGCTAACGGTTGCTAACTGACCTGTAGACTCTCAGCATCACTGCGTCCTCGTCCAGCAGAGGACTGCCGTCGTGGACGTATTTCACCTCGTCCTCTAGGAAGCTGCAGTCAAACACCTGCAAACCCCACAGAACCAAACACCAGTAAAACTACTGGACTGGTTCAGTTCACGTGTAACTGTAGAACTACAGCAGGCGTGTCCTCACCTGCGGGGTCAGCCTCCCCACCCTCTGAGTGACGGGTTCGTTCATCACCACCTCCACCTTACAGTCTGCAGTGGGGCCCACTCTGATCTTCAGCTCCCTCTCCGTGACGAACACCGACCGACCCCTCGCGACCTCCACGCCCGAGTTCACCGCCACCAGACTCCCGCCGCAGACGGACGTCGTTGCCGCCGCCGCCAGCAACAGCAGCAGCGCAGCACTGACAGCAGCCATGTTGGATCAGGGAGGTCCTCTTGTTGCACAGGTTTGCGTGGGAAGTTGTGTTCTGGAGCAAAGCGAGTCGATGGAGGACGAAGGCCGAGGCGTCTTCCATTCAGTCTGCTGCGACCCGCATCCTCTTCTTCTTTTGTATAGTGTCACTGGAACCTGCAGAGGAGAGTTTAAATGAACGTGATTAAGAAATAACAATCACAATTCAGAGTATCTCCACTACTTCTTACACAACAGGGAAACAGTTCAGTGTCTTCTGATTCATCTTATATCTGTACCCCAGCAGTACATTTTGCATTTATCCACTCTGGAAAGCAATTCTCAGTTTTAGCTTTGTGCTGCGAAAATGGAGGGGAAATTATATAATTATGAATTTAGCCAGTTTACTGGGAGTTCAGAATGCTGCGTTATGTGTTTTCAGAAACCAATGAGACAGTGAGTTCCATTTTGAGTAACAGAGCCATGAATCTGAAAGTTTATCGGAGACTTAAACACTGCAATTATTTTCTCTCTTTTCTCTTTTATCTGAACGTTTGACCATATCTGTTGTTAGAACGTCGATTAGGCATAGTGTGTTCAGAACGTCACTCCACTTGGAGACAGAAAACACTCACGTTTCATCACCTTTTAAAGTAGTTTTGTTAGCAAACAGCTGCCTCAGATACACCCAGCAGAAACAGGGAAGCATGATCGACACACATGAACTTATGATAGTCGCTCATCAGAGCTTATTCGATGACAATGCTGAGACTGAACCAGACAGGAAATAAAAAGGACCAAATGAAACTAGGAGTTGAAATGCTCCGTAGAGCTGCAGAGATGTGGAAACACTTCCCCCCTTTCACTTCACATATTTGAGTCACTTTTAATATTAAAAAAACAACTATTGTTTTGTGGAGCTTGAAGATAAAACAAAATGAGGCAATTCCAATTTTAGAATTTGATCCATTAAAAAGCTAAGAAACACAAACCTGACCCTTGACCTCTTCCAACACACACACTTCTCCCCTCAACACTGAATCCAGTGATACTTACAACTTAAACTCCTGAACAGCTCCGAACCTTCGCTGACGTCACCATCTACCCCTTAAAACTCTTTCTTGCTAAAAAAGGATGAGCTGCAGCTCTGAATCCCCACAACTGCCCATTGCCAACACCAAAAACCTCTCGCAGTCCTCCAAACCCGTAAAGAAAAAAAATCCCAGCATGCAGCTGGCCAGCCCGGCTTCTTCACCCCCCCCCCGTCGGCTGCTTCACACTCCCAGCCGGAAAACGCTTTCACCCTCCATTTCACTTCAAAACTAAGGCCCACTGCAGGAAACAAGGGGTTAATCTGCGTGACCCGCAGAGGTGCTGGAAATGCCATGGGACCGGGGTGAAGCGGGGGAGGAGGGCAAGGGGGAGGCGGGGGGTGTTTTCAGGATCAAAGCAGGGCACCAACTGGAGCCGGCGTGTCACTTCCCATCCAGCCAGACGAGCGCCGCTTCATTAGTTTGAGGTTTTCAGCTGGATGTGTGTGTGTGTGTGTGTGTGTGTGACTACAGCTCTGTGGAACTTTGTGAACGTGCTGTTGAGGACTCAGTTTTGCCTTGGATTTGGGATTCAAACCAGTACCTGTACCTCTATGCATGTCTTTCACTGTGGCGTTGCTTTTTTTGCCAGAGTAATTGATGTATTCTATAAACTGTATGCAGTGTTGAAATGTAACTTGTAAGTTAATGTAATTGTAACGTAAATGTACACTTACTCAGGTACTTGAAGCTACTACGAGGTACATTCATTTTGGGTTGATTTTAGCGATAAAAGCAGTTGTGTTTCTGAGCCCCAGGGTCTGTTCAGAAAACCTTTCATTTTACTGCAGCAGGGTCTGACAGTCGGCCCCGCACAATCCTGGTTCTGGTTTTCCCGTGACTCATATCCCTCCAGCGGGCCCAGCAATACGGCCTGGGTTTCCAGTAGTGTGGTGTCAATGTTGGCTTTTAGCGGAAGCAAAGCTCTACTCCTGGCCGGTGGAGGAGCTGCTGCTGAAGGCAGCAGCAGAGCCGGATCTGGGTCTAATAGGCGGACCGCTGTCCTATCCAGACCAGGACGTATAACTGATAATTGAGAATTATACATTTTGGCTGAGCGCTTCTATTTTAACCTGCACAGCTTTTCTAGCCTTTACGACACTCGTTCAGCAGTTCAGGAAACACACCGACCAATTGCATGCGTTGTAAATTATCTCACGTGACGCTACTCAGCCAATCGAATATGTGTATTCCAAAATGCATCGTGAGTCGAGTGAGATTTATTCACAGACACGGGAGAGACGGGGCGAGAGAGAGAGAGCAGTGGGAGAAGTAAGTGAGTCGGAGAAGCAGTTTCACATGGCATGCTCTAAAAAGAGAGAAGTGGACCGAGAAAACAGAGCTTTTAGCAAAGAATGGACGCACTCTTATTTGTTCATTCTTCCTGCTGGCGCTACAAAACCACTCTGTCTCATATGTTCAGATACCGTGGCCATTATTGAAAGTGCCAATGTGAAACGCCACAATGAGACCAAACATACATCTTTTGAGCAAACATACCCACTCCAATCTGAACTGCTGGCAAGATGTTAAGATGTGTAGAGATTGTTTATTATGAAGTTGACCGTTATGATGTGAAATGGATTTAACAAAAGAGAAGAAAAAAGTTACTCCAGCCACACTCTTTTATTTTATTTAAGCACTTTCTTTTAAGATGCAAGTTTTTCAAAAGTTCTTTTTTGTGTATTTTATTTTTAGATGGAGCCCTTATTTTACTTGAAATGAGAGAACATTTATTTATTTATTTCTATGTATTATATATAATCCATCCGGTTAAATGTGAAAACTGAGAATAATAATTGATGTGTACTTTCTTTGACAGTTGTTGACTACACAGAGACATTGTTACTACTACAAGGCTTCTTGAATATATATATATATATATATGGTGCTAAATAGCGCATGTTAGATATTATTGTAATGTTCCGGACCTTTGCACAAGGAGATTTTCTCAATCTGGACCTTTTGGAATTTTAATTGATTGCCTCTGATATAGAGACATCAGGATTACATAGACTATCAGCTATTAAATAAAGGCTGGGACACAGTCTTCAACTGTGGGGTATGGCATATGCGCAGTGTAACTGGAGCTGGGTTCGCTCAGGTAAATGGCAAACGCCTCTCTAGTCTTCCGACCGCTTTACACTTCATGTCATCATTCACCCGTTCACACAATTCATACACATGCTACCATGCAAGGTGGCCTCATTGTGGACTGGAGGGGCTGGGGATCTAACCGCTGATCTTACAATTGAAAGAATGGATGGCTGCTGATATACAACAGGACTCTACAATGGAAAGCATTTTTTAAGGTCTTTTATTAAATGCCTTCATAACTATTGCAGAATTATAATTTTCAACTATGAAACCCTCCCTGAGGACCCTTCAGTGAAACAAATAAATCATCCTAATGTTATGATCTACGTTTGTTAGTTGGTTGGTCGGTCCACCATATTGGTCCAGACGTTTACCTCAACAACTATTTGATGCCAAGCGTCTGATCACTTGCAAATAATAGTTTGGGCCATCTGTAAAGATCTCATTCGGAAAACAAATCGGATTTGCCTGCAGTTTGAACAAAGAGGCAACCTCCGAATGAACCGATGCGCAAGTGTCTTAAAACTGCATTCTCTCTACTGACCAGCAGGGGGCGACTCCTCTGGTTGTATAGAAGTCTATGAGAAAATGACTCTACTTCTCTCTTGATTTATTACCTCAGTAAACATTGTAAACATGAGTTTATGGTCTCAATCTCTAGTTTCAAGTCTTCTTCAATACAGCATGATGTTCATTTAGTAAACTATGCTCCATTTAGAGTCAAACAGACCATAAAGCAGGGTATGCTTTAGGGCGGGGCTTACTGTGATTGACAGGTCACTGAGCCGTATACGGTGTCTCTATGTCACTCCTCCTCATTCAGAGCCGAAGATGACAGTATTGAGAGACACGTTTTGGGTTTTGTTATAAAGATGCAATTGGTGAGATTAATTCCTTCTTTCTAATTATGTAAAGCTTTAAGTTTGTTTCCGACGCCCGTGTTTTTGATGTTTTTTATTTTAAACAGTAGATTTACTGGCATGAACTAGAACGTAAGACCTAGATAGTTCAAAAAGCGTGGTTGACGAATTGCCATGAACTTTTGTACAGTTATCATGATCCCCGGAGGATAAATCCCTTTGATTTTTGTAAACCTGTCTTTTCCTCTTAGCATTTAGGCAAGTACAGGCTCACTGAGCTGCTAACATGGGAGTTAGATTCTTGCACAATTTGGGTGTTGTTTAAGGCCCAGTTTAGGTTGTTTAGTTTGTGACAGTACGTTTGGTCGTAGCCTAGCACAATGGACAAAGCCTAAAGAGTCAACAGAAGTTCTTAAAACAGATTAAAACAAAGACATTTCTCTACTTACATCCCTGCGGTCTCTCCAAGAGAAACTCACTTCCCAATCTCAACCTGCACAGCCGGAGGATTGGTGTCCGTCTCCGCAGAAGTGATTCAGCGTCGGATCCGAACAGCAGGACTCGTTGCTGAGGCAGGACGTCTGTTAAATGATCCGCCAGCTGCAGCGACGGCTGGAAGTGACTCACTGCTGCTGAATGGGAAACATACTGTCTGAGGAGAACTGACACGGTTCTGAATGAAACATGATAATTAACTTCAGATCCGACCACCGTCAGACCCACACAGGCCTTTGAACATGGATGCTGACAGGTTCTAGCTGTGCCCAACTTTAAAAACCTTAAAATTGGATTACTTGCATTCCAAACATACCGAGTATTTAGTTTCAAATACAGATTTTCATGTTTTTAAACTGCGAAGCAGCACAAGACTCGGGATACTTAACTAAACTTGCTATAACTGTGTTTTATTGCTAACTAATCTTTCTATTTTAAACCATACAGTTCTGTTTAATGTGTACAATGAGTTTATCTGTTTACAGGAGTATATTCTTGAGTTCATCTGGATATTTGTTTTTATCTGCTTATTCATGAGTTCATGTCTGTGTGTTTATCGGTTTGTGCGTATTATCATTACATATTTATTACATATACATACAGGTCATATTTTCTATAAAGCACCGAAAAGCAATTTAGGGTTCAGTGTCTCGCTCAAGGACAGTTTGACATCAGACAGTCAGGGTTGGGATCTAATTCCCCAACCTTGTGTTAAAAGGAGGACCCACTCTACCCAATGAGCCACCGCCACCCCCATACAGTGGGCGTCCAAATAGTGAGATATCTGTCCATTCAGTGAGTTTGTCTTTTCATACAGTGAGTTTATCTGTCCAGTGGGTTAATCTTTCCATGAGTTCATCTGTCCATACTGTACTTCTGTCCGTACAGTGACTTTATCTGTCAGTAGGTGATTTTATTTGTCCGTACAGTGACTTTATCCGTCAGTACAGTGACTTTATTTGTCTGCACAGTTATTTCATTTGTCCGTACAGTGACTTCATTTGTCCGTACAGTGACTTCATTTGTCACTACAGTGACTTTATTTGTCCGAACAGTGACTTTATCTGTCTGTACAGTGACTTAATTTGTTCGTACAGTGACATTATTTGTCCGTACAGTGACTTTATTTGTCTGCATTGTGACTTTATCTGTCCGTACAGTGACTTTATTTGTCCGTACAGTGACTTAATTTGTCCGTACAGTGACTTTATTTGTCATCACAGTGATTTTATTTGTCCGCAGTGATTTTATCTGTCCGTACAGTGACTTTATTCATCAGTACAGTGACTTTATCTGTTAGAACAGTGAGTGGATCTCCATACAGTGAGTTAATCTTTCCATAAAGAGAGTTTATCTGTCCATACCGTAGGTTTATCATAGCGAGGACATGCAGGTCTGCAGGTCTTCCTACAGAACTGCAACAAAACACTGCAGAGAAAGTTTCCGCTGAACTCCTGCTGCTCTAATCACATCCTCTGCCTGTCAAACTGGTGGAGCACACTTCGCATGAACGTGTGTGTTTACAAGTGTTTTACAGAAGAAGCCATAAGAGAATGAAGGGAGGGAAATCCCCTATTTTTCCTCTAGTTTGTGATTTTTTTCTGTGTCAAGGCCTGTTCGAGGCATGTGTCGGCACGAGAGAGCAACAGCCATAAGTGTGTGAAAGATTGTTGGCACCTACCTCCAAGTTGTTGGAGCTTCTCTGTTCGTCTTCTTCACCTCCTGCACACGCTCAGAGGAAGAGGAATGCTGTCACACACACTTCACACTTTGCCAGCACCCCCTCCCCTCTATTCCACAGCTCGCCGTCACCCCAAGACGTCTGGCATCCAACAACACAGAGAAATAGAGAGAGAGAGAGAGAGAGAGAGAGGGGGTAAAGTGTGAGATAGGGAGAACAAAGGGCGAGCGAATTTCCTCAGCCTGTCCTCAAGCCAAAAACCAGAGAGAGAGAGAGAGAGAGAGAGAGAGAGAGAGAGAGAGAGAGAGAGAGAGAGAGAGAGAGAGCAGACAGGAAATGTGCTGAGAGGTTTCCAGGACTTTTATTTTTACAGCCCCCAGCCTCACTGCCTCCAACGCTCTGTCTGTCTTTGTTTCTTTCTCTGTGACGCAGATACATGTGAAAATCCACCGTTTGCTCTCGTTTTCGACCTACATCAAAGAGCCGGACCCCATCGGACCAGAACTACCTGATGACCTCATGTGATTGAGAAGTTCCCGTTTGCCGTTGTGCCATTGTGTAAACACGATGACAAACAGGGACTGTGTGATCAGATTCACTGAAATAAAAAACAAGAGATCCCGTGAGTTGAAGTTGACAGAACTGAGCTTTAAAAAGACATGTTCTTCAACCCGGATGTCACTCTCATATTTTCATCCGACATATTTCCACCTCAGGTTACCACCTTACTGTTAACCTGTTTACATTTCTGGCAGTGTGTGCATTTAGTTTTTGCACCTTATTGATAATCTTTATTGTTTATATTTTGTATTTTTTGCACACTTTACTCTTTACTTCTTTGTTCTGCAACTGCTGCACAACAGTTTCCCGAAGGATAAAAAAAACAAGTTTTATCTGATCTGACTGTCAATGACAATAAGTGGGGGAAGATCTACAATGATACATCATCATTTCAAGATATATTTTGTATTAATAATCTGCAAAGTAACTAAAGCTGTGAGACAAAGGTATATGAGTAAAAGTTTTAATATTACATTTAGAGATTGGTCGAGTTGAATCTTAAAGAGGCATGAAAAGAAAAAGACTCAGGTCAAGTAAAAGTACCTCAAATTTCTACTTGAGTAAATAAACTTAGTTACATTCCACCACTGCTCAGCACAAAACCTGGAAGCAGCGGGAAACTGCCAGCCTAGCTTCATCAGAAGAGATTAAAAAAAATGCAGCTTCCATTAACTCCATGTTGTTGGTGCGTGAAACCCCCACGGACTTAAACCAGGAGACCTCTTGTTTTTGTCACAATGCTGTTGTTGCTGTTGTAGTCCTTGTTGCCCTATAGACTCCCGGCTTAAAACACACACAGGTCACCCCTTCTAATGAGCTGCAGCTCAAGTGAGTGAAAGAAACAGAGCAGAGGTGACCCGTTTCACCTTTCTTAGCCAACACACACACACACACACACACACACACACACCAGTGGATAGCTTTTGCAGGCGACGTAACAAAAACAAATCCTGTTCAATGGAAGAACCAGCAGTAAAAGAAGAAACTAATTCTGATTATTCAGAACAAACAAAAATAAAACATCTTAGCACGGTCTTAACATCCTCAATAAAAAGGTGTCTATTTTTATCAGAGGGTAAACGCCAAGTTAGATTTAGATATTTCTGGTGAATTCTGTCCTGATGGTTGCATTAGAGGAAAGGTCAGGGGTCACAGAGTTTCCTGAGAATCTTTTTTGAGAAAACTGGTATGTCGTTTGATTAGAACGTCTTCCCTTCTGCTGCTCTGTGGAGAGTATTTTTGTTTCCTCTGAGCAGTGTGCTGGCAGCATTCAGAGTGTTTCAACACATGTTGTCCATGGAGGGTCTGATGATCGCTGGTAAATCCATCCAGGAGGAAAGCAAATCTGCTGGATGGAACAACACTGATCAGGATGTTCCGTCTTGGTGGAATATAAAGAAGTGCAAATACTCAAGTATTGTGCTTAAGTGCAAATTCAAGGTACTTGTACATTACGTGAGCATTTCAATTTTATGCAACTTTATACTTTTACCTGCTACACCTCAGAGAAGAAATATTGTTACTTTTCAAATGACAGCTTTTCATCCACTTCCTGTCCTGTGAAAACCAGAATCTCCAGATGTGTTGATGTTGAATGTTTTTGATGAAAGAGAAAGACAAAGTGTTCTTGTATCTGCTGAGAAAACCCTCCTTCTCCTTCAGCTAAATACTCTTTAAGACAGAGCATCTCGCATCAGGAGGAAAATGCATCGTCACGAAGCTGAAAACAGCTGTTTCTCTTTGTAGAGATACAAGGTTCTCACAGGACGCCACAAACATATGATGATCTGATAGAATATGATGCATTGCTGTAGATTAAACCAGTCAACAGGATATAAAGGAGTTAAAAACATCTAATACATAATATTAATCCAGAAACATCTATATAATATTAAAACACTTTCTGAATGCAGGTCTTTAACTTGTAGTGGAGTATTCAATTTGGTATTAGTACTTTTACTTCAGTAAAGGATCTAAATACTCCTTCCACCACACATTCTGAGGTAAATAACGGCGTAATAACTGTAGGATTGTGCTGTCCATATCAAAATAACAGAAATTAAAAATGTCCTCGTTTTCTGCCTCGATCCAACTGTTGCCGTCAGTTACGCCTCTGATCTCGGCTGAGTGAAGACAAATGGATAATTAACGTAGAATCAGTGACACGTCCTTTTAAATGAACCCCCCACTTCTTTCCTCCAGCCCGGCACTCATCCACACTATTAAATCCTTTCCACTTCACGGTTTTAAATGCTTGCTGTCCCAATAGTAGAACAAACACTGACCCCATTGAAACTGTTTCAAGAAAGCATGAATCATCTCGTACTCTGTTTGCACACAGCCTTTTGTTGTCTGTCACTTTGCAGTTCACACCAAACGCAGCGCGAATTATTTGCGCGAGTAGATTACAAACAAAGTCTATGCACAGACAGAGTGACGCAAATTTGCGATAGCGCGGCGCATTTGGCACGGCGCGATTGACACGAATTTGTCAAACGGCACTAACGCGCGAGTTGAAATTCTTCAATTCCGGCGGAAAAATCGCGTGACGCTGCGGCGCGATAGCCTATCAGCGTTGAGATGCTCCTCATGTTGAATCAGGAAACAAATACTGTAGCCGTCTGTGTTCAACCAGAGCTCTACGATACCTCATATTAGCAGAGACTATGTGTATAAATGTACGTGTGTAAACCATATGGTACAAAAAATGAAAAAGACGCTGCTGTTTTTACGCCTAGATGACATTATTTTGAATGTTGATGGAGCTGCTACAATGTTAGCTTAGAATAGCACCGGTCGATCCGAGCTCCATTGAGAAAACAAGCATTTTAAAAGTGATTTGCTTGTCGTCTTGAGGAGAGAACTAACAAAACCGTTTTGTAGAAACTATTCAAAATCATAAGAAATTACAAAATTAAACAAAAAAGAAAGATAAAAAACCTCCACATCTCTGTGCTGCTACCTCGGCAGAGAGAGGTCAGATAAAGAAAGTTGTGCTGAAGTTGAGGCGCGTCTGTCACACTGGATTTAGGTTGACTCGGTGGCTTCGGTGCCAGAAACGTCGCTGCAGCTCTGACTGACTTCAAGCCAACGGTCCGGCGCTCTCTGATCACTTCTGACTGCTACCCTTTGCGTGGTGACTTTAAACTCTACCGCGGCGTTTGGCCCCCTGCCCACCTCCTCCTCGGTCCCCCCCGGGGGGGCCCCCTGTCAGCCCGACGCCATGACTCCTCCACCGCCTGAAATTAATTTCCCTTCCTCGCTGACCCATAATTAAATCCTGGAACAGTCTGCGCTGATGAGCGGAGGCAGGAAAGAAAACAGGAGGAGGAATCCTCTTTTGGACTTTGTTGGGCACGAACTTGGAGAACACTTTGTCCTCGCGTCGACGGAGCGCCGGATTTTCTGGGTGTTGAATTCGCAGTGGTGGAGCTGGAGACTGCAGGCCTTCGCTCTGCTGGCGGCCGTCACCTTCTGACAAGTCTGTTGGCCGAGAAAGTGAGGTTCGGTCCGCGCTACTTTGAAAAAGGCAGCTCAGTAATTATCAGGTACCCTTCCAGTGGAAGCTGAGAGATTCTGCAGAGCCACGAATAAAGTGAGAGATTAAAGCGGCAACGTCCACTGAAGCCTCTCCAGCGGCGCTGTGTTGGCAGTGGCATCAGAGCGGCGGGCTGCTGCCAGCCTCGTGGCATTCGTTCAGCTCGGTGGCACCGGCCCACGAAGATCCAGAGCCCCCCCCCCACACTTCCCCTCACACAGCCAGCGAGAGGAGGATGTCTTTATTAATTAAGAGATTCACAGAGAATCACTGAATATATTCCTCCATCATTACTGCCTCCACATGCGAGAGCAGAGCTGAAACACAAGTAGACGACATCACCAATAACAGTGTTTCACGTCATTAACACAAAGCTGAAGTATGATCAGAACCTGATTATCTGACCACATCATCACCCACCTGTGGGTGATGATGTGACATAGTGACACCGCTCCTGTGACATAGTAACCAGAGTCATCTCTGCAGCTGCCAGTTTAATGAGTGATGCAACACAGAACCAATAAACACATAGTGCTGTGGCTCAGAGGTATAGGGTCGTCTTCCAATCAGAAGTTTGGCAGTTCGATCCCTCCAGTCTATGTTGATGTGTCCTTGTGCAAGACACATATTGCCCAAATTGCTCCCAAAGTCTGTGCCTTCAGTGCATGTGTGGGTGTGAATGTTAGTTAGAGTCCTGATGTGTGTGAATGGATGAATGATGACATGTAGTGTTAACATGCTTTGAGTGGTCGGAAGACTAGAAAAGAGCTGTACAAGTACAAGTCCATTTGCCACCTTTTGCTGAGTCCCACCCCTTTAATGCAGACTGGCCAATCATAGCGTAGCCTGGGCCAGCTCTTCATGTTCAGGCTGGTTTAGTGGCTTTGGAGCTCGTCATGGTTAAACGTTGTGTAATAGTGATACCCGTTACCCGGAGAAGTTGGAAGAACATATACGTTTCTAATATGTTGATACGCAAAAACCTGTGGAGTTAACATTATCAGAGTTTGTTAGCACCTCATTAACTCATGTAGCACTTCTATGCTACGCTAGCTACTGAAGGTATTTTGCTTTTTAATAAAGACTTACCCGGCTTTACAGGAACAGTGTTCCCTAATTGTCTTGTGTCTGGATCTCCAGGTGATGTGGTGGTTCACTTTTACACTGTGATCTGTAGCTTTAGCTTCTATCTTTATCTTTTTAACCTGTTTTCACTGCTGAATCAGCTTGACATCCTGGATATATCCTGCCGACACATATTGTTGACCATTCTGTCTGCTTCTCTTTGAAATCGCTTTTCCGTTTTTCCAAAAGTTCGATAATCAGGGAGTGCAGTTAGTGACAGTGTGGGCTCCATGCTAACTTAGCTCTGACAGCCTGAATGAGTAGCAGCGGGGGACGGGGGGCTTAGCGAAGGGTCAATTAGGGCTGCAGCTACGAGGTCATCCCTATGTTCTTCATATAAACTTACATTGGAAGAGATCGATAATGGTTATCTTTGCAGTTTAGATTGCAAATGGATGTTTCAAAGCAGTTTGAATGGTAAAAATTATTAAAGCATCTTTAATGAGTCATATTAAAAGGATATTAAGCTTTGGAAGATTTGATTAATCTGACAATACAATACTGTATTTTAGCAATTCAGTGATTATTAGTCATTATGCCTATAAAATATCAATAGAATAGCCAAAACTGTTGACCTCAATTTGACAGAGCCTTCTTCAATATCTCATGTATGTCTTGTGAAACCCAAAGATATTCAGTTTACCATATTATGTGACAAAGACAAGCAGCAAATCCTCAAAGCTGGAACCAGCAAATGTTTCAAATTTTTAGCTGTGACTCAAATGTCACAGCTACCGTAATTTCCGGACTATAGGCCGCACCTATATATAGGCCGCACCTGCTAATTTTTAAAAGAAAAAATAAATTGTGCATAAATAAGCCGCACTTGTCTATAAGCCGCAGGTGTCCCCGGCCACGTCATCGTGCGGGACCACCCCCCAGCTGCTCTGCAGGCGCGCCCCCGTCTGAAGCTCGAACATCTTCCTGAACTCCACCCGGCCCTTCTTGCGGTACTCGGCGACGAGCAGCTCCCCGAACGCGAGCGGGCGACACGCTCGTCTCCGCGGCCGCGTCTGATGCGCGCGGGCTCTCGGAGTCGTCATCCTCTGCAGGGGTTGCCCCGTGATCCTCCTCTTGCGTGCCCGACACCCGGATGTTCGCGTCTTCTTCCATCAATTAGCCGCATCGTTGTAGTCTCAAAGCGTGTGAAAAAAAGTAGCGGCTTATATGCCGGAATTTACGGTAAATGCCGCGGTCGCGGCCGGTGGGCGCGCCGGCGGAGGTGGGATCCCGGCCCCGCTGCGAACCGGCTGCCATAGACCGGCGAAATACAACTGGGGAGGCTCCATGAATCGAGAAGGACTTCTTACTGGAACTGAAATGATGTACTGTCAACAAAGAATTTGTTAAGTGACAAACTGCATTTGTTTTTTTACATCTGCAGTAACGTTTTTATGAATAATATTTGAATGGCTCGTGCTCTTGTGTGGTGGAATGCGTGGATCCGCTGCAGGTTTGCTGGATTGATGTGTCATGCTTTGTTGTCATATGAATATATGTGACTGGTTCTTATGACTTTGTTGTCATTGTGTTAATTACGTTGATTTGACTATGCATTGTCCGTTAATGACGCAGCGTCCCGTCATGCACGGATTCATGTATCTGCACCGTAGCTGTTCAACTGTAGTAGGACAGCACAGAAGGCCCAGGCATAAAATGCATGGCCCGCCACTGGATTTCTTTTATACTGGCTGCAAGATAGAGTACATGATGACACTTACTACAAAGTAGAGGTGAAACAGAGAGGCTATTTTGATAATCAATCAAGCAAAAATAATGAGAAAATTCCAAATATTCTTTGGTTTCAGTTTCTCCAAACGTTATATTCTGCTATACTCTGTTTACTCTGATATACTCTATATCACAGTAAACTGAATATCTTTGGCTTTTGGACTGATGGTCAGACAAAACAAGACACTTGAAGACATCTCTTTCGACTCGTGGAAGACTTCGATGACATTTATTGACAACATTGATCAATACATGGAGTGAGTAATCCGCAGACTAATCGATAATTAAAATAACTGTTAGTTGCATCCCTGATAGGTAGTACGTGCTGTTTAGAGCGGTCACCTTTTCAAAAAAGTCAAGTTCAACAAAATTCTAACTAACATGTAACTTGTTTTGTTAGTGACTAGCTTAGTTTACTAAAAGGTCAAAAGGTCAAGTAGTGAGTGGGAATTATTACAAGGCAAACTACTACAAACACTGATGCAGTTTACGTCTGTAACTTTGTAAATTAGACAGGTCATTACAACTACACTTTATACATAAGACTTGTACAGGGACGACTGCTGTGTGTAGAGACGGCTGACGGTGTCCAAGTGTCTGTTGTAGTCGAGACCATTAGTCCCATTAAATAGTCATACTGGGGACCAGTGAAGGTACAGTCACACTGGGAAGCTTTCAGCTTTAATAGGTCACAATCACTGACTGACTGAGTGACACCCTCCTCCTTCAGAGGGGGGGGGGGGGGGGAGATCACACACACACAAACACACCTGCCTGAAGCCTGACCAGCAGTATCAGGTGAGGCCGGATTGAAGCAGGAATTAGACGACTGCATGGACAAGACAATGACAGAAAAGAACTGGGATGTGTTGTGTGTGTTGGGGGGGGGGGGGTTGTATCACCTCCTGAGGAAGACGGGGGGATGTTGGATGGGGGTCTGACCTTCCCCCGGCAGCAATGAGGAGGGCGGAGCTCATCCTCAGATTATGCAAATGAGGCGTCGCTTTGATGCAAAACAAGACGGACTGGCCGCTAATGTTTCGCCAGTCGTGAAAGGGCGAGACTCCCTGGGAGAAATACCAGAAGAGAGAGAGAGAGAGAGAGAGGGGAAGAGGGAGGGAAGGAGCAGGGGAGTCTGGGTAATGAGTGGGGCTGGGCGGGCGGCTCCCCCAGCGTTATACATTATCATATTTCCACGTAATTAGTTGTTTTTTCCACATGAAATGAGGAAGCGGCTCGACGACGCGTTCACTGCCGCGAGGACAGCCGGCCTCTCCTCGTCGTCCTCCTCCTGTTACCGAGTGATGACCTCTGACCTTTTCCTCGCACATCATCAACCCACCAACCCCACACAAACACACACACACACACACAACTCCCGTCATCAACCTATCGAGGATGATGGAGTCCATTGATCTGATTAATATGTGTGTACGGGGGCCGTTAGTGAGAGACGGAGAGCTAACAGCGAGCTTCAGGGGCCTCCGAGGGGCCCTCGGCGGTCTGCTCTCAGTATCGCAAACACACGCAGAAGACACATGGCAGGATAACCTGGGCACACAACCAAACACACACATGATATCAAAGCGGTTTTGGGGTTTTGATAGCGTCCTGTAGCTGAAGGCCCTTGAGAGACCTGCTGAGACCCACTGAGACGCCAAAAACTCTGGGTCTAATATCACTGCGGACCCTGAAGGCATCCTGCTGCACAATCCTTACATTTCCACTGTGCAGGACCGCAGTTAAAGTCAGCGCTCAGATTGGAGAATAAACACCAACATTCCTGTCCCTGAAGACTTAAAGTTCCTAGTTGTTGCTAATGTTTTATAATCATCTAAGTTTGCAGGTATTCATCATAAAAATCTGATGAGATGATCATCTAAGAAACTGGCGCAATCAGAGACGGGTTTTTTCTGCCATCTTTACGTCTTTCAATACATTTACTGGTGGTTTTTGCTTCTTTTTTTTTCACTTCACCAGAAATGTAAACGGACACGTTTACAAAATGCTGCTAAAACAAACAAAAGTGCTGCCATGACAGAAAGTCAAAGACCTGACGTTACTTCCTGTAAATATTCCTGTAAATATTGAATAAAACCGTTTGACACATCTTTAAAAAAAAAGAAAGATAATAATTTAAGCAACCCATGCAGGTTACTTGAGTGACTATATGTTCCAAAGCTGGATGAACAAATCTTTTGTACCAATTTTATTTGCAAGTTCAATTTGTACCGGGTCTGCATTGGTATGCACTGCTCCCCAGACATATACATTCTAAAGCAGCGGTCCCCAACCACCGGGCCGCGGACCGGTACCGGGCCGTGGGTCATTTGGTACCGGGCCACACAGAAAGAATAAATATTATATTATTTCCGTTTTATTGATTATCAGAGTCTGAAAGAAGTTTTATTTTGAAAAATGACCGGATTCTCTCCCAATTTAGACATTTAGAGATTTGATCAGTCTCAAATTTCAGACAAAAGTGAAATGTTTCAGAACCGTTTTTGCTCTTAACTGCATAACAACTCTTTAAAAAGTTACAAGAATATAGGGACTCTGCTTTGAAACTATCTGACTGGATATATCATTGAACACATAATAAACTAATTACTTACTATGATGACGAAAGTCTCAATCTTAAAATGTGATGCCAAAATGCAGTATTTACTTTATTCATTTTGACTGGTTTGTGTCTCGCCTGGGCAGTGTCCCGCAATCACAACAAGCCACATCACACATGGTAACAGCTGCCTGGAAATGTAACAAAAACAGTGGATCACTGTTTTGTTTACATCTCACAAAGACGTTAAAACCACAATCAGATGAAAAATGAAGACACGTGTTCTTCATAATAGATTCTCTTACGGGTGTCTGTACCGGTGTGCATGTAGGAACCACAGAGGGGACAGAAAGTAGTTAAATGTCTACATGATCAAAGCTGGACTGCTGGTTTGCTACAACCTCGGTCTCTGTGGATTTGAAGACTGTAGACTAGATTAATCTTAGAAAGACGGAGCCCCTTGACAGAGTCTGCTGTCCACTGAGTTCATTTAGCGGCTATAATGGGTGTGGATCTGAGCCCCCAGAACCCTTAGGGGCCCCAACGGTCCCAAGTTCAGTGCATGTTGGTATCAACTAAATGGTGGGCCATTTGGAAAACGCTCAGGAGCCAAACTATTTCTATTCAAAAGCCTTCACCTTGTGTCGCCTCCTCAGAATGATTCCATTATCCGTCTCACGTCAATATCAGCCCAAACTCCTTCTGACGTGGCATCTCCGTGCTCTCCATCTGTCCCCGGGGGTCCCGCTGAAACCCAGCCATCATGCGTGTTTGGAGGCGGCATGAGCCCAGGCTAAACCCGGCCTGGACGGACGGATGGATGGATGGATGGATGGATGGATGGACTGGAGGCTACAGGCTGGGCGAGGCGGAGCGACCGGGCTTGATGGCGTGCATCCCACGGAGCACGCTCAGTGAAGCAGCAGGCGAGCAGTAGCTTCCGATTAGCCCGTCGAGGCTGGAGAGAAGTTGGCTGCAGTCCGGACTTCATGCATCATCAGCCAGAGTCCTGAGTGTGTGTGTGTGTGTTTTCTATCTTTGGAGCTGGACTAAAGTCCACAGTGTTTCTGCTCTCATGTGTAACTTCTGTGGTTCACCTCTGATCTGATTTGATGCATTTTGATCCTATGTTGACTGAATATTAGATCAATGGCTGTGGTTGTCAGAAGGAAGCCCTCAGCTGATGCTTGATCAGAATATCTGCATGAGTATTAAGGAGACTTAAGAAAACCAAAAGCATTCGTGGTTTCAGCAAATGTTTCCGCAAAGGAAGACGTTGTTTTAGAATGACAACGAGGTGATATCGAGGCATAGAGAGGAGATCTGGGGGGGGGCGAATCATGACCAAGTGGCGTCCAACATATTTTAGCCAAACCACAATCGATCCTGAAATATTGGGTTGTGTGTAGATTTTAGGTTTATTAGGTTGTCTTAATTTGTCTTTAATTGCTCTTATATAGTTAATTTTCTTACTTCTATTATTTCTAGTTGTATTTAACTTTTATAATAATTATTATTATTATTATCATTACCCTTCTGGGGATCAATAAAGGCTCATCTTATTTTATCTTATCTTAAATACAAGAAATTCCCCTTAGTGTCTTGGTACATAAGAGCCATAATGAACAAAGTAAGAGAAACGAAAAAACATTAACATACAATCTATATTTACAGTAAAAAAACATGTAAAATAATATAATATCTGTTTTAAAATGAAAAGAGCTACACAGTGTTTAAAACGAAGATGATGTGCAAACTAATGACTTCAGCATGTGCAGTCAGTCACAGTATGAAGTGGGACTATTAGAGGACTGACTGACAGAAATCTGCATATCTAGACTAGCATGGTATTATAGGAATATTATTATTAGGAGACTGTCCTTACAAGAAACATGACAACTTTTGTTGTTTTTTCAAATGTAGAACTTCCTGTTTGTCTGACAGAAGTAGTGTCTGGTCTGGGTCTGTGTTGTTTTTGAGGGAAATAAAGGTGACATTGTTTTTGGAGGATTCATTGACTAAGAGACGGGCTGGTGGATGGAAACTGTTATCATGCTAATTAATCTTAGGCCCCATTCACACCTTCCTTATTTGGTTTGATCTGCACCAAAATGACAGTGGTGAAACCTCCTCTGGACACGGTCCAGACCAAACGGCTGAACCGTGGCAGTCTCAAACTCAACCATAGTCCGGGTTCAGTTCTAGCATGGATACATTTTTTGGATGGTTCAGATTTTCAGATCAGTTACAGGAAGTTCTGGCAGGCTGTCTATAAAACAGGAACAAAGGTAAAAACAACAAAAGGAAATAGCACATGGGAACAGGAGGAGACCAAATGTTTTCAACACTTTTCATTCATTTTGCGAGAGGGCTAGAGCGGTTGTTCTGTTGGAGGTTTGGTTGGATTTGGTGGTTTTGGTTGGAGGGAGCCTGATGAGAGAAGAGGAGCTGGTCAACGGGGACAAACATCCACTTTCATCAGAGGACGACAGAAGTCCGACTCAAAGAGAGACGCACTTCTCATTCCTAAACAGAACCTGTTCTCTGCAGGACGCAACACACACACACACACACACACACACACACTGCATCACTGCGTCTCCAGCCCAAGTGACATTGCTGACTTCATCTGTCTGTTAAAGTGATGCTTTTTGTCAGGAGCGGAAATAAGTGGAGCTATAAATGACCATCTTGAGCGTCTCCTCTTATCTAACAATTCTCATCAGTTTCATCACGTTTTAGAAGATTCTTCTGCCCTTTTTTATGAACTGAGAGGACGTCAAGTTTATTTTCCGACATTCTGTATGCAAAATCTTTTTGCTGGATGTTCATCATTCCGTCCATGCTGCCAACGTGGAGAGGAAAGCCAATAAACATACACAACTAGAAAGACCCTGTTACCCAAGCATGGAGGACTTCATGTGAATCTTACACTGCTGGTTTGATTGTTACTGTGGAGCATGTTTTTAAATACATTTTTTCCCGCCCTGCATGGTGGAATTTTTTTTCCATTTTAACTTAAAAATGTTCTCTTTCCCAGTGTTTTTAATCTGATATTATCCTCGTTGTGCATAAGAGGTCATAATTAACTACACAGTGATCTTAGTGAGACAAAACAAAAACCTTATATGATCTCTCAGTGTATGTAACCTTTATATTAACCTTATATTAGATTCATACTTGAGTTGTGTTTAAAAAATATGAAGAAAAGTTAAACATTTTTAAAACTGCTGTCTGTCCGGACTTCTATGTAAAAGTGCATGTCTCAACCACAACCTGACAAGGTTGGACCTGTAACGTTTCTGAAACACATTCAATGATTAAAAAAAAGACTGCAGCATCACACGGTTAAAGGTGCAATGTGTCCGATCTCGCCAGAATTTTAGTTTAGTCAAACATTCAGAAAATATACTAACATTAATAAACAGAATGTGAAGAAGTCCCTCTGTCAAAGACGTCTATGTATTGTGTATCTACGCTGATTTCGAGCTAACTAACTGAAGGTCCGTCACTCACTCTCCTCCCCGTCGAAGCATAAACTCTGTTCTTGGGTGTGAAACGCTTCGGTGTGAATGTGAGGCCAAACTGGAGAAGAGAAGATTTGTTTCCAGATTCAGCCAGCTGAGTGTGGACATGTCCTCGGAGTGAAGGAGGAGGAGGAGGAGATGAAGGAGGAGGATGTTGGCTGGTGGAGGAGCAGGATGGGGCTGCATGGCGGGGCTCCAGTCCGCTGGCCCGAGCCCAGTTGGTGCTTAATCACAGCGAGTGGTCCTACGCCTTTCACAGCCAGCTGACATCAGGGCTGTGTGTGTGTTGGGGGGGGGGAAGTTGGGGCTTCCCTTCCCCCCTCCATCACCCCCTCACCTCCCGTCCAGCATGTAGGTGTGTAATCTGCAGCCAGAGAGAGTGGTGGTGGTGGTGGTGGGGGTCGGTAGTTTGAGTGTGACCTGCCAGCACTACGAGTGTATGCAGACGGCGGTGGCGAGGCGAGCCAAGGCCGGAGCCGAGCTGGCAAACGGAGCCGGGTGACCCGTCCGTCCACCGCCTCTCCCCAGACACTCTGCAGCCGCTAACAGCAGCGCCGTGCCAGCATGTGTGTGTTTTTGTGTGTGTGTGTGCTCAAACAGGATCTTTAAGGTGTGAAAACATCGCATGATGACAGTTTGGCCGGTAAAACACAGCAGCTGCTCGGCGACACATTTACATCCCCAGTGATTCTGTGGTTCTGTCTCGTTATTGTTAATTCACCAGCGTGGGTTCATGTTGAAGAGCAAACATTATTTACACCATTTATGTGTATTTATATATATATATATATATATATATATATATATATATATATATATATATATATAAATACACATAAATAAATACAGTATATATATATATATATATATATATATATGGGTACAAAAAACAATCCGTTTGCAGGGCTGAAATATTGGACATTGAATATTGGACACAAACACCACCAAAACTTTTTTCATCAGCTTTTCTGAAAAGCTGAACAATATTAGTTGGACACATGGTTGTGTACTCCTCCATGTAGCACTTGCCTTATTTTAACTACCTAAAGCAAGGATTATTTTGTTAGCATTCACGTCAGCGACCACAAGTCTTTGACAGCACTAAGGCCCCGATAACAGGCGGGGGGCCGCTTCAAAAATACCCTTTGGAAAAGCGAGTCGGGCCAATCAGCTGATGAGCCTGTGGAGCAACCAGGCGATCAAATGTAAACAACGGGGGAAGATGGATTCAATGTAGACATGGAGCTCTTGCTGTTGAATAAGAAAGATAAAAATTATATAATTTATCGTAGTTAAAAATCGCACATATCAATGTCCGTTCCTACCACATCTACCGGCATCATAACAGGAAGGCAGTGGTAAAGTAGTGAAATCCGCCTCTTGCTCGATTTGATAGGCTGCCCGGGTCAAGTGTGACATTGACGAGTGGTGGGACTCTGCGCTTCGTGCTGAAAAGTTGAGAATATTTAAATTTGTATGCGTGTCTAAAAAACGCTAGAAAAACGCAGTGCTTGGCGCGAGAGAGGAGCGCACACCAGTCGCGCCGTACCACAGGAAAGCCATGGTTTTGCAGGCAACGCTTTTCTAGGGACGCGTCTCGGTGTGATCGGATCGGGGACTAATGATCTTAAAAGCTAGCCTAATTAATGAAGCGTTTTTGCATTCTGTGTTGATTCTCATGTGCCAGTTAGCTTTTAGCTAGCAAGAAACACGCACAGTGACCATTTTTGTGTTAAGTGCTTGCGCGTTTATCCAGTTATTTCTTATAACTTCCCCTGGTTCCTTTTCCTTTTTTCCTCTTTTTTTTTTTTAACTTGGGCATTTGCCTCTTTTTGCCACTCATACCTTTCCATTGGATTAGTATGCAATCGTGCTGCCTCTAAAAACCAAAGGCAGATAAAATGTGTTTGTCCATTACTGTGAGATATACTCATTTATCTCAGTAATACCTCAGTAACATGTTTGAGTGTTTCACACTGATTAGACTAAAACAGCAGAGAAATTTAGATGGTTGAACTGCTCAAAACTCAGAGACAGACCCAAAATCTGAAATTGTCCAACAGCCAAATATCATTGATGTTCTGACAATTAATCAGATGTTATAAACCTTTAAGCATACGTCAAATGACTATAAAATGATTCAACTCAGGGGTTGAATTAGGCTTAATCTGCTCAGTTTAACACATACAGACCACAGAGTTTTAACAAAGTTTTTCCACGTTGTAGTATTGCTAGTTTTACTCAAGTAAAATATCTTCCAGCACTGCCCGTGACTAACCCCACTGACTCCACAGAAACAATAGATTACAGAGTGAGGTTTGGTGCGCCACCGTCCACGCCGTGTGTCTGATCTTAATGAGTGCTAACATAATTACTGTGGTGTGCTGGTCGCCCCGAGGCGCCGTGCAGCCGAACAAACCTCTGAATGTCAAACAAGACACGGCGGCGGAGCTGTGATTGTGTTTGTAATCGGAGCCGCGGCGCATACGGTGGTTGAACACGAGCGCGACGGCATTAGAGCGCAGGAACCCCCCTACTCATTATGCGGCGCTGTCTGCTGTAGCGCACCACATCACAGCAGAGGTTAAAGGAAAACATTATCAGGATGTTTTCAGGTCATATTCAAATCACTCAGCGTTGTATTGTGAGGAGAGGCGTGCAGTTACATAAAGGAAAATTCTGGTGTTTTTAAAAGAGCAGATTTCCATTCCCAATCAGAACATATTGAAACAAACTTCACTTTTTAAGATAAATAACAATTACAATTGCAATTACTCTTTAATATGAGCAGATATGTGTTGTCTTTGAGAACAAATGAAAATTACCTTTAAAAAAAAAGAATTGTGTTAAATGAATACAAAAAGTATAACATAACTGATTTGTGAATGTACAACAGTGCACAGTAGCTACACGTGTCAAATTCCTTGCAGGTGTACCATATTGGCCAATAAAGCTGATTCTGATGTTGTATTGCCAACTAGCAGTGGAAGAAGTTCTCGGATCTTTTACTTAAAAGTCCTCTATAAGAAACTCAGAGCATATCGATTTCCTTCACCCGGCTCTCAACATGGTGACGGTTGAGTAGGCGGATATCAGCTAACGCTGCGAACAGCGCTAACAGTGCAAACAACAGCAACAGTGCTGACAATGTCTGCACAGGTAGCTGAGCATAGCTAATAGTTGTTTGCCGCTATGTTAGTGCTCTGAATCCCGTACATAGGACCTTTAAAGCTGGGAAAGACAGTTTTTTTAGGGGCGAAAAACGTCTGTGATAGAATTTTTTGCATATTTCAGCTCTGTTTTCAGGCTTCAGCAAATCTAGCCTGTGACGGGAGACTCTGGCCAATCACAGGACATTTCAGAGAGAGGGCGTTCCTATTGGCTGTTCAACAAATGCAGATGTGTGCACACATACTGTCAGATGGTGAAAGATTGATTTATTATGCAGAAAATACTGCAGAGTTGCTATTTCAGCAACCCCCAAAATAAGGACCAACAGATGTTTGTAGGAAATACATTTTACTACAGTTTTTACACATCAGTAAACTCTGGTGTGTGTGTGTTTTTAAGTTAGACATTAACATTATTAGAAGTGTATAATATAAAATCAATGGATTTTTGTTTGATTGAAACTTTTTGATGATTACCTCAACTTCAATCAGCACATAAAGACTCTTGTTCTAATCCTGCTCTCTGATAATCAGAAATATTGCCAAATTCAAACCTATGCTTTCCAAAAACATAGATGACAAACTCATCCATACCCTCATTTCCTTCTACCTAGACTACTGTAATTCATTATTTACTTGGCTAAAAGATGCAGCAGTTGCCCGTCTACAGTTGGTGCAGGTTGCAGCAGCAGGACTCCTCACAAACACTCAACGTTTAGGGAACACATCCCTAAAGTCCTGGCCGAGTTACACTGGCTCCATTCCTTACAGAATTCACTTTGAGATTCTATTGGTCACTTTTAAATCCCAACATGGGTTTGGCTCTGCTTTACATTTCAGAACTATTAACTCTTTATGCTACTCTGAGACCCCTAAAATCAGAAAATCAAGTCCCGTTAGAAGTTCCACAGTCCTGGCTTAAAAAAGGGACCTTTGACTGTTTTAGCTCCAATGCTCCAAAGCAAACTCCCCTTCAATGTCAGATGAGCTGAGACAGTGACACAATTTAAAAAGCTTTTAAAACCCATATTATATTATAATATAATATTTATCACAATATAACATAATGCATTTAAACATTTTTTAATGTTGTTCTTTTCCATCGTGTTTCACCCCTCTGTGTTGGACCACTTCTTAAAACCTGGGTTTTTATTGCATTGCTGTGCGTGAAGTCTTTGTAAAGGACTTTGTAATTTATAAACATTGTAACTTGGTTTTAGATAGGCGCCATAGAAATGAGTTCATTACTAATATTATTTTAAATTTTTCTGCTTTTTAATTTCTGTTCTTTTGAGCTAAAATCTTAATTATTTAGAGTGCACCACACTTGCACTTAACCTATTGTTTTGTAGATGCGATTTTTCTACATTAACTGGCTAATTCTTTACTCTTAATTGTTACCAGCTGCGACAGCAACGCCGGTAATGTTTTCACCTTGTGTGTGAGTCATCACGGCAACATGTAGTCCTGAAGACACGTGCTGTAGCGGGAACTACAGAGGAGGTAATGAGTACTGTGATAGGTGTTTATGTGTCTCTCTGTCCATCTGTGTGTGGACAGAATCTGTCATCGCGATATCTAAACTGTGAAAGACGCAGTCACGAAACTTTACAGGTGTGTAGTTGAGATCCTAATGGAGGCCAAGTTAGAAGATAAGCGTGGTCCCAACGAGGGCTCCAGACCACACCCCTGGTCTAATCTAGCATCACGGCTGGTTTGATCCCATCGCAAGATGGTCTCTAGTTTTTTAATCAAATGGTTGTAAACAGTGGTGGAAGAAGTACTCCCATCTTTTAATAAAGTGAAGGTGGTAATACCACAGATTAGAAATACTGTTACAAGTAAAAGTCCTGCATTCAAAATCTTACTTAAGTAAAAGTAGAAAAGTATCAGCATACAAATATACTTAGTATAATGAACAAAAGTAAAAGTACTCATTATGCAGATTGGCCCGATTAAGAATAATATATATTATAGATTAGATTCTAATTATTGATGCATTCATTTGTTCGTCACTTTAATGTTGCAACGGGTAAAGGTGGAGCTCATTTCTATTATATCATAATCTAATAGTTGATTTTAGTTGATCTTAATCTGCAAAGTAACTATAGCTTTGAAATAAATGTAGCGGAGCAAAACGTATAATGTTTCCTAAATGTGCAGTTTCACTAGCGATGATGACATGTTGTAGTCAAACAGCAGGTGGAGCGTTTAAAAGCAGCAGTGATGTGATGTTAACCATCAAGTGGAATCGTTCACTAATAAACCTGAGTTCCATTGCTTTGTATTTACACGTGTGTGTGAATGAAACAGCAGAAGGAGGAAGGAGGTAAAAAAGAAAAAAGAAAGAGGAGATCACAGGAAGGAAAAAAAATAACTTTGATGTGTACATATGCAAATTAGTTTGGAAATGTCAAATTAGCATAGATTTGGGTTGACCCGAGCGGGCGGCCTCCCTCGCAGCTACAGGCAGCCGGGACGCCTGACAGCTCGGCCCGCGTCCAGACGGCCTGCTTTACATATTAGAGTGGCCTCCCATCACCGCGGGTTACCACCAGCATCCCGTCACCACGGAGACTGATAGAGACTGACAGGGCGGACGGCCTGACTGACGGACAGAGAGGGTGGATGGATGGATGGAGAACAGAGAGAGGGAGAGAGGGGGGGAGAGAGAGAGAGGGGGGGGGGGGGGTTAGCTCTGGGCCTCGCTCGCCCACAGAGGAAAATATAAAAACACTTGATTATGTTAATGTAGTTGTTAATTTAATCAATTACTGGTGGACTGTTCATCAGAAACACAGCATCTCCATGACCCCGAGCTGAGGAGGGATTTTCTTTGTTGTTCATCGTCTTTTAACCTTTAAAATCTCAGACAAATAATATATAAATTAAAAAGAAGAAAGCACAGAGATTTCTTTTGTATTTACTTCAGCGGATTGATAAAGTTCAAATCAAGTTATTTCTGTCTATATTAGATTCCTAAAACCTCGCTTTATTGCAGCGAGAGAACTAAGAGAAAATATCTTGAAGAAATGTAAAAGCATCAGAAAATGCAGCAAATCAAGTACCTAATCATCTTTTATAGAATCACTTCATTCTCAAAAACAGTGGGAATTTGTTCTTTTCAATACAGAAATTAACTTGTTTTAAGAATTCTCTAGAAATATATTTTGAAAAAAAAACAAGAGGAAAGCATCTCGCTGTAGTAGAACCTTGATTTTTGAAAACTTCAAACGAGATGATTTGCATTGGAAACAGGTTAAAAAGTGATAACTTGTTACACTTACACAAGCACTAGCCTGTAAGGATTTATGAATGCTAATCTTCTGAAAAAGCAACATGAATACTAATCTATTCATCTGACTTCGGAGCTGCAAAAATACATTCAAGGTACTGGAATCATGAACTGTCATTCTTTAGTGTCAAACTTGGAGAACAAGAAAGTAAAACTCAGATTTTCTGTATAAACCGGAGCTTTTCTGCAGCTGCTCCTGTTGTCTGGAAGCTAAAATTACATATTTGGTTTCTCTGCCAATCCAAATATGATTCTAGTTTGGTCTTATTTATTTGTCATGGTTTTAGTCAACTCTAAGTTTATTTTAAAGTGTTATTAAGTCTTTATGATATTTTATTCATGATCTTATAACTGCATTCCTGTTCCGTTCCGATTCGTGGCATTTATTTTCTGTTGCATGTTTTATCTAACTCTTGTTCACTAACACTATTAAATAAAAGAAATATTTGTAAATTTTGTATGTGTGATTCATGTGTGCTAAGATGATCAGATCCCCTGGCTGTGTTTGTTATTACATGTTCATTGAGTAAAAAGAAGAAAAAAAAGTTTCACATGTTATGAAAAATTCAGGTCCTGCATCAAACCACAAAGGGACAACACGTATCCGTACCTGTGTGTACAGGATACTGTAAGGGTGTGTGTGTTGCCCTGCAGCATTATGAGCAGAGCTCCTCCTGCTGGTGAAGCCTCAGATGACAGCAAGGACACACACACAGCAGTAAGAAAACCCCTCATCACACATGCAGCATGCACATGTGATGCCGGAGCTCTCCTGTTTCTTTCGAGAGTTACATTTGATACAAGATCCGTTTACAGTCTGATTTATCGCAGTGGGTCATAACCAGCAGTTGGTCCTGGTTTCATGTGTTTCATTTAGGTCACTAATCAGCCCCGAGGAGCTGGATTAACTGGATCCTGCAGAAACCTGCTGGACTGATGTGAAATCAGTTTAGAACAGCTTCCATGTGAATGCAGAGGAGGTCACGAGACGCTGGTCTGAGATCAGCTCGCAGTCCGACAACAACATGTGACATGTTTGATGAGTCTGCGCTGCTGCAGGCCTGAAAACACACACACACACAGATCTCCATTCATACATGGAATTAGAATAATAATTCTAGTTTGTAATGAACTGGAGAGGATTGCAGTGGACACGTTTGTGGCTCCGCAGACTGAACGTACGACAGAGGAGGAACACTGTGGAGGTTCATTACAAGAAAAGATGAAATCAAAACAAATCAGCTGACCATGGCTGATCTTCAGGTGAAAAATCTCACTTCATAATTCAATTAAAAATGACTTACAAACCGGTTCAGAAAACAAAATACTGCGAAGACCAGATTCAATGAGATACCCTAAAATGATGCTTGTATATATTTAGTCTACGTTGTGTGGGAACGTTGGTGCCACGCTCTTCTATCCCCACAGAGATGAAATGTTTACACTTAACGTATAAACCTTTACCAAATGCTTTACAATAGCTATGTCCCAATCCAGCGGCTGCATCCTTCGGAGGACCCAGCCTTCTCCGAAATGAGACGGCCTACGCTGCAGAGGACTTCCTGTTTGCGTCACCAGTTGTCCCCCCCTGCTGCTCCCGTGCCTAGAATCCCTGCTCAGAAGGATTATATTATATATATATCAGTGGCGGGCCGTGCATTTTATACCTGGGCCTTCACTGCTGTCCTGCAGCTGAAACATCTCCTAATAACCTCATGATGGTGCCACAGCTTAAATTGTAGGAAATATAATGTTTTCTGCACTCACGTAGGGGACAACTGGCTGTGTGACCTCTGAACCGGAACAAAAGGGTTAAAAAAACACAAAAACAGCTGAGGGACCGCACGAGGCTACGCTAAACTAGCTTAACGGAAAACAGCAGCAGCAACACGCATTCTGCTACACACTCGAGGGCCATTCAGATATTAGATGTAAAAAAACAAACGCAGTTGACTTACCAAATGTTAATCACTTAAAGACAAACTCCATCCTCCTTTCTTTGTTGACAAAGAGTTTAATCCCACGGTTAAATCCCAACTCACAAATCCGTTTCTCCTCCTCCTTCAGCCATTGAGTGTTAAAAAAACAAAGCTAGGTAAAAAAAAAAAATCTACACCAAGCAAAATGCAAAAAATGTCATAATTTCTTCCATATCTTTCAATTTGAACTCTTACTACTCCGACTAAGCCTCTGATGGCTACTTTAAGTTTCGTTTCACAATAGTCACGTGCTCGCCTACTGACCAATCACAGCGCACGCTGCACCTCACTGCAGAGCTGCACCTTAAAACTGAGCTGCCCGTTAATGCTGACGTACTTGTAGGCCAGCTAGCAGGCTCTGGCACGTCAAAGAATACGCCCAACATGTCAAACTAAAGATCTGATTGGTCTATTGGACTATGATAATCAACAATATCGTCCCCATTCACTTAAACTGCAAAGGGATTCATTTGTGAGTCTGCAGGCCTCGGGCCTCTCTTCAATGAGAAAATAAGATAATGGGAAAAATATTTTTATAAATTATAATACATGGTGTATTTAAGAAAAATTATTAAATTATAAAATAGCTATAACTTTGTGATTCTGTTTAGGCCAGCAGAGAAGGCCTTGAAGGCCCTGACGGCCCACCACTGATATATATACATATATATACAGTATATATGATGAAATCCGTTATCAATAATGTTAACACAAGAATGCAAACTTAGAAGATTGACAAATTTTACACAGCAGAATATACACAAATCCACATAGAAATCATTTACATGGATGTCTTATTGTGGGTTTAAATAAAAGAAAAAAGGTGACAGTCACAACTGTCATCTCTGTGACAGCAACAATAACAAATCAGAAGTGTATTGTCCTCTCGACTGGTTGTACCATTAGTAAAGGCTTTATATAGGATGAGAGCTAATGTAACTGTAACCTTATTAAGTACAATATGGTCAAATGGAGATATTACAAAAGGACTAATGTCTTAATTCCAGCTACGGTTGCTGAATGTTTGTCCGTCGTTCTCCCCCCTCAGCTTAATGAACTGAGCCGTTTGCTCCTGGCTCCCTAAAACAAAACAAAATGAAGAGTCAGTTTTATTTCACACCACAAAACAAAAGGAGCAAAATACTCAAGTTCAGTTTATCCGTGTAATTAATCTCAACATATCGGACTTAAAGTGATATTTCAGGTTCACAACCTGTCTAGTGAGTTGAAACCCAATACTTAGATTTAAAAGTGAATGATGCCTCTTCTCCAGCTGCCGCTTCACTCACCGCCATGTTGATTAAAATAAAATCTTCATCGGCAAGCAATGCATTTTAGGATATGGTGGGCCGCGAAGGATCCATCAGTTGTGTCCTCCGAATCTGGGAGCAGAAGGTTGCATTCGTCGGCTGCATTTGAAGGAGTCTTTGAAATGGGACAGCAGAGTCACAACCGGTCTACTAATGTAGCCTCCGAAGGATGCAGCCGCTGAATCGGGACATAGCTACTAATGACTGACAGGGAGACAGAGGCTTATCATTATGGAGGTATCAGGTAAAGGTCAAGGAGACTGTGTCATTACTGATAGGTCTGATCTGATCAAGTCTGTACATACATATATATATATAGTTTACTTAATCCCTCTCTCCCTCTCTCTCTCTCCAGCAGAGACGGGTTGTGTAATGTTTACAACTCATAGCTGTACTGAATGGTAAAAGAGCACTGAAAGATAAAATAAAAATAACTCTAGTATAAATCAATCAGATCATGTTCGAGGATACAGAGGACGAGGAAGAAGAAGAGGAGGAAGAAGATGTAGAAGATGAAGACGACCCTCTCACCCAGTGGTTACCACCTCTGGGTTTCTTGGAGAAGTTGCGACTGCTGCTTTGTCGTCCCTTTCCCGCTGGCCATCGTCTCTCCCTCCCTTTTGGTGTGGAACGTCCTGAAGAAGCTCTGCCCCCAGTCCCCCAGAGGTCAGAAGAGTCCACTAAGACCCGGCGCCTCTCACCCTGGGCAACTCCAGAAAAGACCAAGGTCCAACCCCTCTCCAGGAGCTTGGTTCCAGAGCCAGTGCTGTGTGTGGAGGTGAGTCCAACTATATCGAGCTGGTACCGCTGCATCTCCTGCACCAGCTCCGGCTCTTTCCCCGCTAGCGAGGTGACGTTCCACGTCCTTAGAGCCAGTCTATGCTGCCGGCGATCGGCTTGCCCAGGCCCCCGGCCTGCCGTCCAGTCTGCATTGCACCCGACCCCGATGCTTGTCCCTGCAGGTGGTGGGTCCACAGGGTGGCTGCTCCATGTTGTTTCTTCGGGCTGAGCCTGACCGGGCCCCATGGGCGAAGGCCCGGTCACCAGACGCTCGCCGACAAGCTCCCCTCCTGGGTCTGGCTCCGGGAGGGTGCCCCGTTTTCCCTGGTCCAGGCGAGGTGGCTGAAGACCATGGGCTGCTTTTCATCAGGGTTATTTTGAACCGCTCTTAGTCTGGGCTCTCCCCTGAGACCTGTTTGCCTTGGGAGACCCTACCGGGGGCTACTACCCCGGATAACATAGCTCCCAGGATCACTGAGCCACTCCACCACGTTAAGGTGGCGATTCGCGGAGGAGCATTTTACAAACCGTACTGTAAAATACAAAACAATCCCACCATACAGACATTTTATTACACAAATATCCCACTACTGTTACACACACATGGACACACAGACACACACACAGTTACATGTGAGGCACTTTTGCATCTACATGTACAGTATGCAAGTGTACAGACCAAGAGGAACACTGCAGATCCTTTCCCCTTGCAGCTTCCAACTACACTAAAGGACTGTAAAGTGAGGGGGGGGGTTGAATCTTATATGTTTGAACAGTGTTGGTACAACTCATATTTTAAAAATAAAAGAGGCAAAGCATCAAGAAACATATTCATTTATTTATTTATTTATTTGAAAGGGACCATGTACAGTTTAAATGACACCATTCGATACACTGTACCAGATTGTAGCTTAAGCTAATTTGCATCTGCAGTCCCTTGGCAGGTCAAACAAGGACAAGAAAATAACACAGTAAAAGGAAAAGACATAATACAAAGATATACCATAAAGAACATAGACACCCACTACAACGCTACACACAAATAGCACATCAAAAATGTATGTTTGTCAATAAAATCAAGTCAGAAAGACCACAAGAATTGAGGTCAGTGTGTGCAGTGTTGTGCAGCTTTTAAAATAAGTTGGATTTAAAAGTGGTAATAGAGCTGCAGCTCCTCACACCTTCAGGCAGGGTGTTCCACTGATGTGTTGCTTTTACAGAGAAGGCTGATTGTCTAAAAGTAGTGCGGTGAAATGGTATTTTACAATCTCGTGTAGAGATATAGGGTAATAGGGTAACTTAACCTTAACATTTAACCGTAATATGTAATAGAATAATTATTTTCACAATTGTTGTATTATTTTTCTTTTTTAATTGATGAGAGAAGATGGGAATAAAGTATATAAATCTTGGATGACAAAAAATAAAAAGTCCCTACCTGAGAGATCTTCTTTACCTAACAATTTTCATACAGTCCCTAAGCACATCTCTAACAAGTAAAATGGTTTTGAATATTGGAATTTTGAATCTCCGCACAATTTTTGCATCATTTCCAGTAACTGAACACATTAAAACCCCTTTGTGTGGAAAGAAAATGGAAGAAACCTCAGGAAGAACAACTGAGGAGGGCCAAAATTCCAATAAAGATAATCAATTTGAGAAAACGGTACACTTTTGAAAATAAATCATAAAGATGGATCGACGGTGTCAAGCAGCTTCCAGGTGTCGCAAAACAGCGAGAGCCTGAGCCACACAACCTTCTCTTCACTAAGAACCATGGAGAGACGGAGCAGAGGAGGCTGGATGTCCTGGAGGATGGAGATCCAAACATGTGGAATGACAGGAGAGCCAGGAGTGTGTACAAACAACATCTAATGCCTGCCTGTCCGTCCTGAAAGAGGGATCCCTCCCTCATCCTTCATTTGTTTTTTCTTCCTCTTGCCTGTGGTGTCAACGTCCAAAACAAAGTCTAACTCAAGTCTAACTCAAGTCTAACTCAAACCCTATCCCCGGTTAATACAGAAACAGAATGTCTCGTGAGTCTTGTGCACATTGTGGCTTTTGCATCATCTACTTTCCTCCAACAGCATTTCTGGCAGTTTGATGACTTTGCACCGTGTTTCATCTGGGAATTCAAATATTAAAGGTAGATTGGGTCAGGAGGTTTACTAACTCTAACTAAAGATATACAGTCCAATTAAATATTCCTAATGAGGTTGTGGTGACAGTATGTTTGGATCTTCAATGGGTTCTAATGAAATAATCTGCTTGTGTATTTCTTTACTTCAAGGCGTTTTGGCCTCTGTGTGTGCACCAGGTCAATGACTGGATCAATCAACCCATCAATCATTTATCTTAACTACGTAATCCCTTGTAAAGTTATTTGTCACGGCTCATCATGAGTTCAGGAGGAAGAGCAAAGGAACACTGTTGTGCTATCAGGAACACAAATGAATCAAAGCAAAGTTGTCAATATCTAAATGCCAATAATAGCATGTGTTGAGGCAATGACAAAGACAAAACTGCAAACAATGGAGAGATGATCAATACGTGGAATTGGAATCTATTGCTGAAGCAGTGGTTGGGTCAAAGACTTGAAGCTGGATCTGACTCCTTTGAAGTTAGACCCACAGGAGCACAGAATTGGAGATACTAAACAATCTGTCCAGTCAGTGTTTTCTCCTCAGAATTAAATATGGCATCTCAGACATCACCAGTTGTTTGCATACTGCAAAATGCGACCAGACGCAGTACATCCTGGTATTTGTGGCAAACTGTATTTGATATACTATGTATTAGGACATACTAGATATATTTCTGGCATATTAATAGAATGGAGGTATGGTTATTGGAACACACATACATACACCTTCACTAAAGCACTGAACTGATCAGTGTTTAGGGAAAAAATGCAACACAAACAAGCTTTTATGTTGGTGGTTTGGGAGTTGACCAACAAATCCACTAAAAGAGGAGATGATGGTTTCCACAACTCTGCTCTACTACATGCAGGTGAGATAAAATAAACCCAAGTAAGTGTGCAACAAAGTAAAGCACATATGACGACGCTCAAAATGCTGTGTGATTAATTACAGCGAGCATAACATCATTATAATCTACAAGCCAGTTTGGCTTTCAGTGTACAATAGATCTGTTCTGTTATGAGACACTTTGCCCAACAACACATGTACCCATTTGGAAACATGACAACAATTATTTAACTTTACAAGTCAGGATGTAAACATCCAACTCGACCGCCTCTTCATGACTTCTGTGCGCTACTGGAACATCCCACTTTACTTGAGTATATCCATTTCATAACACTTTCTACTTCTACTCCACTGCATTTATCTGACAGCTGTAGTAAAAAGGAAAATGTGCAAACAGTTTATCCAAGTAGAGCTGAAAAGATTACTCTACTTTACAAGTATTCCGTTGACTATTTTGATGGTTTCAGTAATTTTTCATGTAAAAACATTTCATGGTTCCAGCCTCACAAATGTGAAGATTTGCTGCTTTTCCTTTCAATAATGTTAATAATTGTAATGTATTCGTGATAATGTTGAGGTTTGGACTGTTGGTTGGACTAAACAAACATTGTGACTTGTCACTTGAGTAATTGTTAGAGCATTTCTCACTATTTTTATAAACCAAACAATTACCGTATTTTCCGCACTATAGGGCGCACTGGATTATAAGGCGCACTGTCAATGAATGGTCTATTTTCGATCTTTTTTCATATATAAAGCGCACCAGACTATAAGGCGCGGGCGCTCTGAAGAAATCTGTAGATTCTCCACTTCCGTGTCCGTATTCTCACGAGATAGTACGAGACTCACACAGCGAGATGTGATGCATATGACGAGCTTATGACGATCTGGGGGACGGACTGTTTACATCGTGTAGTGTAGCTTGTTAGCTCGTTAGTTAGCACGTCTGCTAACGGCAGCGTTCTGAGACAGCTGTAGCTTTATGATTACAGACATGTAAACACACAGAATAAATAATGGCCATCAGTGAGAAACTGAGTTGTGTTGTGAGAACAAGTGAACAGCTGGGCAGGTGTCTTGAGAGATAGAGGCAGATTACCCCTAGCTTGTTAGCTCGTTAGTTAGCACGTCTGCTAACGGCAGCGTTCTGAGACAGCTGTAGCTTTATGATTACAGACATGTAAACACACAGTTAGTGGAGTCTGCGTGACTCACACAGCGAGCTATGATACTTATGCATGCTTATGCTTACACCTCGTCCAGAACTACCGGTGAGACTCCTGACTACGGTAGCCGTAATGCTGCAAGCGGTGCGGCTTTGTAGTTTACCAAAGTCGTACTAAAACATTTTGACAGAGCGCCGTGTACCACACAAAATCGCTTCGAGGTCAGTAAACACAACCAGAATTAATCCATATATAAGGCGCTCCGGATTATAAGGCGCACTGTCGTTTTTTGAGAAAATTAAAGGCTTTTAAGTGCGCCTTATAGTGCGGAAAATACGGTAATCGATTAATTAATGGAGAAAATAATCAGCAGATTAACAGTTCTAAATGAGCTCCACCTCGACAAACTACAACAGTAAAATCCTGCTTTTACATTAATGCACGAGTACCGGTAATAACATTTTAATGATATAATATATAATAGTAGAACAGTAATACTTGTAATACTTTAACTACATTTTACTGATGATACTTTTAGAAAGGTGACATTTTCAATGCAGGACTTTTAAGTCCGTAAAGGATCTTAATACTTCCTCACCACCGCTTCCTGGATAGTAAAAGCTGTTGCCAGTATAACATTTTTTTTGACCAACTCTGGTGCATTTACAGCAGTTTCCATGACTGCACTTTGTCCCTGTTAAATAAACAAAAAAAGTGAGGTAGAAACGTGTTTAATTAATACAGTAAGGTGCACTCCAGGGTCGCGGTCATGATGTCATGATGTCATGACGCAGGGTGACGGGTCTCCAAAACTGTGAATGGATGAATGAGTTTCTCGTCAGTGACTTGTGTTTACAGCTCCTGATTGGTCGTTCATACGGCAGCGTGAACTCTAAACAGACCACAGGAGAAGACCTTTATTCAAACCGCAAAAAAACCCACACAAACTCAGCTGTTTACTTTACTATTTAATTTAATCAAACACTACACGGCCAGAAGTATGAGGACACCCACAACATTTGAGCCATGATGAGACGGTTGTGCAGTCAAGTTATTCCACCCCAAAGTGTGAAAAAACACTTCTTTATGGAGCTGGGCCTGTTTCCTACAAATAGATGGTGGTAAAATCTATTTTGTAAACCCTCTTAAGATTAGAGCACCATAATTTAAGATGCTCATTTAAATTAATGAGGGACTCATATACACTTGCAGAAAGATAAGAGTGTCGTAAGAACCTGCAAGAGAAATCAATTCAGTTGACGTTATTGTTGTCTCTTCTCATGACTACCACTGTTGTCTATCAAATGCTGTAAAAAGAGTGATGTTTAAAGTTACTGTGAGGAACTTTTAACTGGTTATGAAACAGTCAATTTAACACTGAAGCCTCTATATGACCTACATAAGTAAACGACAATTCCGCATTGGCTTCACTCTGCAGAACCGGAGGTTGCCGCCTAATCCAGAAATGTTTTTGTTTTTTTGCATAATCATGACTTCAAGACTAAAGCTGGTTTACTACAGCTGTATGAACCCAAAATAAACGGACAAAAGGGGATGCCGAAATAACTACGTAATGATGCCGATTTGTAAAAAGTCTGAATTCGTGTTTTGTTAGTTCTCTGCGAGACGACAAGCAAATAACTTTTAAAATACTTGTTTTCTCAATGGAGCTCGGATCGATCGGTGCTATTCTAAGCTAACATTGTAGCAGCTCCATCAACACTCAAAATAACGTCATCTCGGCATAAATACAGCACCGTCTTTTTCATTGTTTGTACCATATGGTTTACACACACACATTTATACACATAGTTTGGTCTGGTCTCTACTAATATGAGGTATCGTAGAGCTCTGGGTGAACACAGACGGCTACAGTATTTATTTCCTGATTCAACAACGGCAGGACGGCAGTGATGACAGGAGGAGCATCTCAACGCTGATAGGATTCAACTCGCGCGATTGACGCAAATTTGCATCATTCATGCCGCGCCATCGCGAATTCGCGTCACTCCAGTCTCATCGCATCTGTGCATAGACTTTGTATGTAATCTACTCGGGCGAATCATTTGCGCTGCGTTTGGTGTGAACACGGCATAAGAAGCTCTAAATTTAAGCTGATTTGGGAAATGTGTGCAAAAATGTTATACAACGCTTGTAGAAAACATTTGTTGACACAAACTTAAAAGAACCCTGTGGCTTTAAATTGTATCTTCACCGGAACTAGAGAAGGTTCCGTAACATTGGAGTGTGTCCGCGTTCCCACAGAGGAGCAACGGCAGGTACCATGTTTGTGTGAGGATCTCAAACCTGCAGTGTTGCGGTGAGGCAAGGGGAGCTGACTGTTCTCACCTGAGGCCTCTCAGAGAACCAACACATCTATTATACATAGATGAAGGGAGGGGGGAGGGAGGTGTGTGTGGGGAGGGGGGTCCAGATGCTGCCAGGGAGCCTGGTTACTGTTCTCAGTTGAATGGGCAACTCAGCTTAAATGGCCCCAAACACCTTTCATTTATTCATTCACCATTTTTTATTGATCTGCTGGTGAGGCGGATAGCATGCAAAAGCCGCTACACACACACACACACACACACACACACACACACACACACACACACACACACACACACACACACACACACACACACACAAATGAGGAACATATGGACATATACGGACAAATGAACATGTGCTGAGTGTTTTTAATGCAAATGAACATTATTGAACAGAATTCTATTGCAGATATTTTTAAAGTTTAAAGTTTTTGTTTGCTCATATATTTTAATGCCCAATAGTTGAAGTCCCATGAAGTAAGCAAGAACACTTTAGGATAATGGATGCACAACATTGACTTTACTTCCATGAGCTGATGTTTTGGATCGTACGAAGAGCTCATCATTTTTTGTGTGTTTTCCCACAAAAGTCCGGCAACACAAATCAATTTGCGGTCGTTACATGCATACGGTCTTAAAATAAAACTTCTGTCTTAACAGAAAATAACTCAGTTAGGTTTAGGCAACAAAACTACTTAGTTAGGTTTATGAAGAGATCGTGAAATAGTTTAGGAAACAAATTGGCATTTGGGTTAAAATGACTACAAAAGTGCCAATACTGAAGTACGGAAGTTAGGTGACAAATAAAACAACGTTATCTTCTTGTTTCACATGGGGATCGAACAGCGGTCTCCTGGGTAAAAGATCAGTGGTTTTTGACCTCCGTCCTGTGGGCTTCTGCTACATAAAAAAATATTTTCTGGGATATTTACAAATTACGTCATTATTTTTCCTAGGTAAAGTTTTAAATGCTGGATGAGACCATCCTGTGTAGACAAATGGATGCATAAAAATGCATTAGAGTCAATTCTGCAATAGTTTAGCATGTTAGCACATACACTGAGCTTAAAAAAAACGTACATATATCCTCTCTCTGTACAATCAGTGATTCAATAAGACAATGTGTTTTGACAGCAAGAGCTACAAAACGGACAGATTTTGTTTCCATCATCGTGGACATAGTTAAAAGCACACACACACACACACACACACTCAGTATATATACTCAGTGCCAAATGCCAGTGGCTCACAGCTGTCATCCAGACAGCTGAAATCCATTTTGTTGGTGGTATTTTTTCTTTCTTTCTATCATTCACAAATGGAAACCAACTGGGAGATCGGGCTGGCGTGTGTGTGTGTGTGTGTGTATGCACACACAGCATCCCCTCTCTCCAGGCCGAGGGTCAGCCATCTTCCCAGCACCTCCCATTCACTCAAACCTGCTGGAGAACATCAGCAGTGACTGGGAGCTGTCTGCAGTATCAAAAAAGAAAGACATTGTGCTATCTGCTTTCATCTCGCCATCACTGTCCTCCCATAACAGACACATCAGTCACTCATATTGTTCATGTCTGACTGAGACAGTGAGAGTGTGACACTTCAGCCCAGCCGTGACTCTGACCTCTGACAACAGACTCTCCGAGGACGGCAGGGGACAAAATATGATACCTCACTTTGTATCAAAGGGATTTTAATGTGGCCGGCGACAGCTAATGACTTTCAGCAGAGAACAAAAATGTGAAAAGTCACCTTTAAAGTTGCTGGGGACAGTTGGGTTTAATGACAGATTCCCAACTCCCAACATCAAAGTTGGGAGTCTAAATGAGACACAAACACATGCATTAGACTTAGACATGCAAAACACAAAAGTGTAGAAGACATTCTGAGTCTGTGTGTTAAGTGCAAAGCTGGAGTGAGGTCGTGGTTAGCCTAGCTTAGCATAAAGACTGGAGACGGGGAGACAGCGAGCTCCGTAAAACAGAGTTGCACGCTGGAACTGTTTCTTGACGCACCACAGTGTATCCATCCGTCAAGTACTTCTCCCCAGTGCCTCCGGCTGTACGGCGCAGGTTGCCAGATTCGGTCGAAGAGCTTATGTTTTGATCCCTGTACAGACGATGGTACCAAACCTGGCAACCTCACTGTGACGATAAGACTTTGTGAGGCTGCACACAGTGGCTTTAACTCAAATGTCTCTCTGTGCTTTGGGCTCGGCTCTAGGGATAAGTTGGTCCAGACTGAAGTATCTAAAAAAAATTGGCGGAAGGATACCCATAAAATGAGGTTCACACATTCATGTTCCCTTCAGGATGAATTGTAATGACGTTGGTAAACCCTTTTTTAATCTAGTGCCATCATAAGATCAACATTTGAATGTGTCCCAATACTTTGGTTTAACACCTTATACCTGCAGAACTAATGGCATTCCCATCAGCTGCAGCTGTACTTTGTTTTTACTGCTAATTAGCTAATGTTAGCATGCTAACGTGCAAAGCTAAGATAGTAAACAGCCTCACAGAGCTGCCAACTTGGCTGTAGAGTCAACAGAGTTTATTGATCATCAGCAAAGTGTATTCTATCCATCAGACATCAACCACATATCTGTCTAACCTCCGAAATACCCTTTAACCCTCCTCCTCATGCTGTTTCATGTCAACTGGCTGAGGCTTCCTTCCCCTTCACTGCTCACAGTGCTCCCAGTGCCTCTGTCCATATGGCTCCTCTGCTGAGCGTCCGTCAGCAGGGAGGCAAGCCGTCCCTCCAGAGTGATGAAAAACCAGCAAGAGGGAGCGAGCTGCAAAGTGGGTAAAATTCACAGCATGTTTATGTTATCAATAAAAACTATGAACATATGGACGGAATATTTGTGGACGAAATATTTGACAATTTTATAACCCTTGAAAACTAAAATATTGGCGAAATAATTACAACAAATAAAAAATAAACTCAAATGCACTGTTAAGAAGCTTCTAGATTTTCCGTACAGTTGTGTTTCCCAGTCATTTTAGTTAACGTTTACAGTTTTTCATATTATAGGCTAAAGTTGTTTATGATTTCACAAAATTAGACGAAAACGGAGCAACAAAATAGCTGGAAACACAGCGAAATAACGAAGGCTAGCACGCCGACATTTATAAAATGTTAAGCTAACGTTAATGTAACGTAAAGTTTGCGCTGACGCTTATCAGTTTGTAGTAACGAGAGAAGGATTCATGTCAGCTTTGAACCAACTAAACTTCTCTCCAGATGTTATTGGAAGTTTTAGTTGCTCAACTCAAGTTTAACCCTGACCAGCATATTAGTATTCATATTAGTATATGACATAATAAGTAGTGCTGGGCAAGTTAATGCATTATCGCATTTTTTAAATTATTATTATTTTGAAACTCCGTTGCTTGGTGGAGGAAGTCTTCGGCAGACTACGTTGGATGCAGCGTGTGGGAGAAGTATAGATAAACAAAAGCAAGACAAGCTAACAAATGCCACAGCGAAGTGGATACAAACTGCAGGCCGATTAGTATTGTGGAAGATGTCGGTCTGAGGAACGTTCTCAAGGTGCGTTTGCGTCGCGTTTGGTGTGAATGCACCTTTAGGATCAACGAATGACGGCACGTATGAGCCTCCAGACGCACCATCACAAGAAGAATACACGAGTTGTATGAAAAGGTGAGGACTACAAAAACGACGGCGTTACAACGTGCACCAGCTGTTGCTCTCACTGGAGACTACTGGACATCGCTGGGTAACCATCATTACCTCGGAGTTACAGCATTATATTGATGAACAGTAGAGCTGCATTCACATGCTCTGATTGTCATGAAAACAGAATACAGACATTTTGCTGAAACGTGCGCGGAACATTTTATTCATGTTGCACAGCAGTGGAACGTTTCAAATAAAGTCAGCACACTTAGCACAGATAGTGCAAGAGATATAACTGCTACTGTGTAAAGGGAATACTGCTGTTAAAAATAACCTGCAATAACCTATAAGTGTTTGCAAACCAAATGTTATTGCACTTTTGTTCATATAGCAGTATGCAATACACTACTTTTGAATTACTTATTGAACTTTGCCATAACAATGCGATTAATCGCAAAAAAATCATGCGATTTTTAAATCTGGAGGTGTATTTAAGTTTGAAGATGTAGAGTCAAAGAAATCAATACCAGTTTGTCCAGCTGTATCAATGATGTCACCACTTTATTATAATCAGAAAAATCATACGAGCTGGACCGAAGCATCTGCTGTCCACAGCCAGGAGGAGGAAATGCTGGCCAAGTGAATACAAATGCTTGGCCATCATCATCATCATCATTACTAATCCTTCAATAATTCATGCTCATACTGACGCGACCGAATCCCTCTCAAACACGAGACGTTCCGCTGCCAACAAAACCCGACGCCGCTCACCACGAGTCCAGGCCTGATTGAGTTTTGGCTGCGGCTGCGTTTGGGAAGATCCTCTTTTGGGAACGCCGCCCAACATGTTTCTCGTCCCATCAATGGAAACATTTGGAAGCATGACCAAAGGCGTTGTCCCGGTCCAAGTCGCTCCCAGCATGGGGGCCACGGGGCCCCTCAGGAGCCTCTGTACCATCTCTGCTGCCCCGCTGCTACTGTGAGAACACAAACCACACAAGATGTCGGTGATGAGAGAAAAATAAGAGGACATACGGTGAATCTAGAACAACAAAAGTCTTGTTTTTACCTTACCATTTTGTACTAGTAGTGATACTGTTTGTACGTTCAGCAGTACACTCTGCTTCAATGGTTTAAGCTAAAATATGTTTACATATATTGAAATGATACTTTCCATGTATTTTTGGTCACCAAAATAGTGTTTGGATGTTCTTTACATGTTCAGAAGTTACCTGTAATCATTTTAACTTTTAGTGTAGTCCTTATCAATGCAAAGATAAAACATTGTGTTTTCACCAACAAATGTTTTAGTTGTTTCTTCTGTAATTTTCACAAGTGCTGATCAGTTAGGATTTTCTATTAGTGTCTTTGTCCTTTAATGTGGATTGGGACAAAATATATTAACTCATGTACCGCAAGGTACTTTACTTGAGTATCAGACAGCTTTTGTTACTTGCACATTGCAGTGTTTCATCCCCCTTCCTGTCCAGTTGATGTTGAATATTTGTAATAAACTGAAGGATGAAGTTTTCCTTTATGTGTTGAGAAAAAAAAACTTCTTAAGCTAAATAAACTATTTAAAAAGCCTCTTGGATCAGCTAGAAAATGCATCATATACAAACATATGAGGATCTTATAGAATATGATGCATTGATGTAGATTAAACTAACCAACAGGATATAAAGGAGTTAAAAACATCTGCAGCAGTAAAATGCAACATACACATTAATGCAGCAGTAATATTAATCCAGATCCTTTTTAATAGCAATATTACAATAACACTGACATGAACATTTGCACAATTAGTACATTTACTTTAAGTACATTTAGATGACAATAATTACATACTTTTACTTCGGTTTTGAAAGCAGGACTTTGACTTGTAGTGGAGTTTTTTCACAATGTGGTATTAGTACTTTAACTGTATTTAACATTCTCCACCACTGCGTGTGTGTATGTGTGGCTCACTGTTACCAGGAGGAGGGACGACTCTCAGCCCCTAATAGAGCTGACTGTGCTTGTTTGACAGCGCTCGTTAATTATCTCATTTAAACACTTATTACCCAGCAGCTGTCAACTTATATGAGCAACAGGGGGCGGAGAGAACAAAGACGGTGCTGCTCTGGATCTCTGAGAGCCACAGAGGTTCGCCTCAAAACCCAGAGGCTGTCAGACGAGTTCACATCTGAGCCAAAGAAACACTGTAGTGTGTGGTGGAGGCGAAAAATAAAACGCAAATGTGAAGGTTCATTGATGTGGCCCTAAGATTTGAGGAATCTTCAATTTGGATAATTTTCGCGAGATGATTTCATTTAAATGACAAACTAGTGTTTAGTGGTGAAAGAAGTATTCAGACCGTTTACTTAAGTAAAAAAACATCTTTGTTATTATTTGTTAAATAATACCTAAAAGGTCCTGTGGACAGTGGCCATTGTAGCGTAGGTTTTCTCACAACTATTCAAAAGTGCACGTTGGGCAGACGGGAGAATAGTAGAAATTCCTCCCGGTCAATTTTATAAAGAAATAGCACTTTGAACAGTTGGAGAGAGAACTCACCCGGCTAACCTGTTAACCCGGCTACAAAATGCAAAGTAAATAAAACTCAACCAAGTAATGTGTTTCATTTAATTAAGTCAATTATATTTCACTCACACATCATAAATCAAATCACATAGTTCTTCTTGAATACAGACTTGTACACAAAAAGGTTAATTAAATCAAATACCACACATGATCGAATCCAAATATAGAAATCAAATTGTTCATTTCGTCATCAAAATTAAATAAGGACTTTAGGTGAATGTCAATGGTTTATGTGCAAGTGATAAGGTGTGAGTGGTATGAGTGTGTGTGTGTTGGGGGTTGTAGCCTGTTCCACAACTAAAGGAATAAATGGCAGTTCTTTGTTTCTTTGGATGGAGGAAGGCAGTTCATTTCAGTTCCGTTTAATTCAGGTCAGTTTATTTCAGGGCGTGTGTAATTGTTCTAGGAGAAGAAGAAGAAGCCTGGAGAGTTTCTGTTAAAGGGACTTAGCTGATGAATCCCCGAAGTTAAGGAGGCCCAACCTGGTCCAAGCTGTAGTAGAACACGATTCTTTTCCACCACCTGCAGCACACATCAGCACACCTCCAGTAAGGCCTGGTCCTCCAAGAAAGCACCATGTGTTCAGTTGGTTCATGGATCCTTGCTCCTCCGATTTAGTTAGTCGTTGTCAACTATTTCTTATGGTGAGCTTAACAGGTCCAGAAACTGAATCATACCTTCTTTAACTCCATTAACACTCTCACTCCTCTCTTGTTGCTCCTCCATGCAGCTTTGGTGAGTTGATTGTTTATTTTCTCCCAGCTCACAGGTACGTCTAATTTATAGCCTCCCTTTCCCCACCTTCTTTTCCTGTCAGGTGGGAAAAGGGCTATTCTGTGCATTTCTGTTCTGCTACACCATAGATAAATAATCTACAACTGTCATTATATTTTATTTTATTTAAATGTTGCTAAATTTCAACGGGAGCGTTTGAATCCAGTCATTTTGAGTTCAGATGGACTTTATTTAGATGGACTCACAAAATGACAAATGCACAGAAAAAAGTGATTGGTTCACTAAAATGAGAACTAAACTAGACAAAAACTAACAATGATTTTAGTTTTTAGACTAAATCAGGAAGTGTGTTACATCACGTTTTGCCACCAAAACAGTGTGACTGGTTTCTGCTATTACTGTAGCTCAGAATCAGACTCAGAATAAGGTTAATTGCCAGGCAGGTTTTCACATACAAGGAATTTGCCTTGTTGTTTATGTTCATTATCATTTCATGTTCCTTTTATATAAAAATCCTGTAAAAATGTAAGCTGCAAGCAGCGATGAGGGAGCCCTCGCACCTTCCCACGACCCACTGGTACTGGCGGCACTCCGATCGACGTGGAAAGGAACAGTGAAACAGGAACTCTGCTGAGTGCAATGATGGCTCCCTCAAGTGTCTACAACAAACTGTTCATGAGTTATGATAGGGGTGGGGCTATAAAAATAGGGTCTGGTTTGCATCCAGGTGGTAACCTCGAGTTCTGAAGCCAATTCAGAAGTGTCTTGAAACTTGCATTCTCTCTACTGGTTGCCAAAATAAGTTTTGTAGTTTTGATTGTATAGAAGTCTATGAGAAAATGACCCTACTTCTCACTTGATGTATTCCCTCAGTAAACATTGTAAACACACAGGTCACCACTACCAGAGCAGTATACGACGTCTCCACGTCACTCCTCCGTATTCCAAATATGGTAACTTCCGTTCATCGGATGCAAAAAAAAGCCAAGATGGTGACTGGTGTATTCCAAGATGGCGACGACGAAATCGCCAAATGTGAGGCTTCAAAACGGCAATCCACAGACCAATGGGTGACGTCACGATGACTACGTCCACTATTTTTATACGGTCTATGGCTGGATCCGTGAGCGCTCCGAAAAAAGCAAACAGTGGCCAGCGCTCTGGTTTGGCTCGTCTCCATGATATGACTTGGGAAGCACTCAGCCCCACATTTCTTCGTTCTCGGCTGAGATGGACGTCATAGCGCTGTGTCTTTTGGTTTAATTAAAGGTATTTACTACAGTAATGTGGTTGGTTTTTGATATGTTATTGAATAAGTAACATTTTCCAAATGGTTTTGTGTATTGTAGGCATGAATATCGGAATAGTATACAGAACTATTCAAGTTGCTACAGATACAGCTTCATATCTTGCTGCTTTTAAGAGCCTCATAAACTATTGTGTTAGTTAAGGTAGTACTAAACTGTTTTTCCAATCTAACATCAAAGTACTGATTGTACAAAATCATCTGCTATGGTAAATGCACCGTCCTAGTGGTTTCCGAGATCACATGGTTATAGGAGTTAGACAAAATGGTGTCCCGACTGGGACATGGACAGTGGATGGTGCACATAGCGAGCGAGAGAAAACAAGGAAGCCAGTGGAGAAAAAAAACACAGATGTTCCGCGGAAGACAAAGCTGGAGGGCATGGAATTCTCTTCAACTCCCGGCGAGGTTGAACCTCCAGTTCATTTTTGCCTCAGTTCATTGGACGAACAAATCAGGCGTGAACTAAAGAACAGCGAGGCGAGGATCACCCAAAGTATAACTAAGGGCAGAGTCCAAATCCAAGAGGATTCGCTGGCCAACTTCCTCGATCAGCTCCGAGAACGGAAGGAGGGAAAAAGTTTGAGCCACGAGATCTTATGCAGAGGGAGATATGTGGCCTGAAAGCCCATCTGGGAAAGATCTGCCTGATGCTGCGGAAAGCTCAGAAAGATCTCAAGCAGCCGAGGACCTGAAAATCAAATTGGAGCAGATGAAGGCAGAGAAAGAGGTCCAAGCAAAATGAAATGGAGGCAATCAAGGTTGAGGTCCTTGCTGAAAAAGACTCCGGTGCAGTGGTCATATACAACCTGGAGACCACCACTCATTACCTAAGGGTGCAGCTGAAAGACATAGCAGAGTTAAGAGCATGTCTCAAGAAATGTCTCTGCCAAGAAAACAGTTTTGACACAGTGGTCAAATATGTTAAGAAAGAGAAGGTGGAACCAGTCAAGTGAAGGAGATGAGAAGGTATTCAACAGTATTTTGTTGCTAGGGGCTATCTCTATGGATAAATTGCTCTGTTTTAACCTAAGAATATAGGAAAATATATATTCTTATCTCTAAAAGGTAGTTAAATGTAAAGATCCCAGGCTTCCCATCTAGCCCTGCTGGAGAAACAGAGTGCAGATCAGGAAGATCCCAGTCGCAGCAGCCCTGAAAAAGGCAAAATACCTGCTGGAGACTGAGCATCTCCTCTTTCAGCAAAAGAAGACCTCCCTGAGGACACTGAGAAAACCACAGCCTCAACACAACACCCCTGTGGCTGCTCGGGAGAAGAATGAGCAGCAGTTGGAGAGCCATCGCATCAAGTGGCAGGAGGGCAAGTCATCACTTGTTCAGGCCACAGGAAGCTTCAAGCAGACTCTGCAGGAAAAGGAACAGGAGAGGGAGAAGTTCAAGGGCTCCATGGGGTTCCAACTGGAAGATCTCGAGCGCCAAACCGTCAAAAAGCAAGAGAAGAAGTGGTACACAAACGTCTTCTAATGCCCAGATCCAGAACTCCACTCTCAGGAAAAAAAAATAATGTGCGCAAACACAACCATCCAAGGAGAGGGGATCTCTCTTTGAATTGTCTTTCCCGAGGTTTCTTCACATGTCCATCAGGTTGGTCTAAAGGTTCATGGGGAGTTTTTTCTCATTGTCTTAGAGAGATCCGGCTGGGCACCTGTTGCTGATCTGGGTCTGTGAGGCCCAGTCTGGAGTTGGAAGCAGTTGGCAGCAACAATAAACAGACGATGTCATTAAACATAGACATGCTTACAGACAGACCTTGCTTTACAGTTAGATGCACATACAATAAGAGATATGACAAACCGGAGGCATATTCCTTGTATGTGTTCAAATATTTGGCCAATAAAGTTGATTCTGACTTCAGCAGATGAAAAGAGCGGAACATCTCTGAGGTCTGGATGAAATTAATCATGTGAATGTTCTCCTTAAACATAAAATTAAAAGTCATCTCTCAGTAACTGATTGTTGTAAAGCACATGGGAGGTGTTTTTCTCTCCGTGCTGCTCGGGCGACATTTTCTGTCACAGGGATGGAAACAAACCGAACTGTTTAGGAGAGGACAAACTCGGGCTAATGACGGTAATCAAAAGCACTCATTAATGAGTGTGTGTTCTCTAGCGGCGGAAGGTCCCTGATGATATTAGCTACTATTAATCTATGCTAATCAGTCCTGTCGCCTGGCAGGACGCCCCCCCTGTCACAGCAGTTAGCATGGGGTGCTAATCACAGAGGACCTCCATATTGTAGTCCCCAGCGAGCAGGTGGTGCTAGTCACAGGCGATGACTAATGACAACTGCGTGCGCAGTCGGCCCCGCGGGTAGGATTTCACCGAGAACCGCCGCCTTTAAGTGCTCAAATATGGCCCGATTTACATCGGTTTAACATTTTTGGAAAATATTTGACCCGAAGCCGCGGAGGATGGGGGACTCTCAGAAACCTGCGGGGCAGACACCCATTTAAAAAAATAAAACAAGCACCCGTGGCTCTGTTCCAGATTCAATTTAAATATTTTAGGGCAGGTCCGCACATCAGCCCGCAGCCAGGAATTGTTTAACATTCACACTCGACATATTTTCGGTTTTCCTCCCAGTGATGTGACGCTCTGCAAGGGGCAGCATCACAATTTAATGTGGTAAGTTTAATCAAAAGATGGTCCGTCTGAATTAGAATGACTGAGGGAAATATAACCGGATTATGAAAATATGTTCACATAAATCATTCATCCCATGACTCCTTATCCTCTTGAAACTGTCACACGTTGATTTAACAGTTTGATTATGCTCCTTTTAAACAACAACACCATTGGCCTGCTGCTTTTTGCAAGAAAGTGGAAAGGATGAATGTTCAATAATTTAAGTGTAAGATTTAAGGACAGAAATTCTTAATTTTAGGGGGAAAAAAGCATACTGAGCGCTTAAAGAAGTAACTGAGCGCTCAGTTGTTAATTTGAGCACACAAATTGCTGATTTAATTGAACAGACTTTTTTTCCCCTCCCAGACACCAACTTTGCTTTGTGTATTAAAAACATGGCCTTATAGCTTAATTTAATGTTCAAACGGGGGTCAAAAATAAAGCTGGCTGATTCAGAACAGTTACAGGATCAGATTTCAGTACTGGAGCCAGAAGAGGAGCGCAGCCAGGCTGTAATAAAGACCCCTCCCAGCCAGCTCCTGATCGGCCTCCACCGTCCCGTCTCCCCTCTGTACCCTCTGACCTGAGGGAACGAGGAGTCGGCCAGGCGTCCCGGGCCGGGCCAAGTTCTGTTTTCAGGCCACTGACCCTCAGCCTCCCTCCTCACTTTGAGCTGCATCCACCTCCTTATTATCGTCGCTGTAGCTGAAGGTGTCTCCGTGTCGAGGGCTTTATAACGCTGGAGAGGGGACAAGCTCGTGAGCAGCAGGAGAGGAGAGATAAAGATGAGGGGCTACAATGGGCCTTGTTAGAGGGGTTGGACGTGTCCCCAGCTCTCTGGCGGGGGGCTCACGCGGGTGGAGATGGTCGTCCTCTTAGCTGTGCGGTATTATTAGGACCTTCCTTCCTCTGGGTGTTTGGGTGTGAAAAAAGCTGTTTTGTTGGAGCAGCGGTGGTATCGGGGCGGGATAATGCTCTCTCGGGGGGCGTCAGCGGCTGCCAGACTGCTCGGCTTGTCTGTTAATCTGCGCTCACTGGGAACGGGGGAAGGCTGACGGACTCGATGCCAAGAGCGGGCCAGCGGGCTGCAGATGGCAACACGTCACTATATGTTCCTCCTGCAACACTCTTCTTTTTAATCGCTTTCCTTCTGAAGTAAAAGCTTTGCTCTAGTTTCACTCACATTTTTCTTTCCTTTGAACAATCGAGTCTGCCAAAAGAAAATTTCTGTAGGAATTTGTGTCATTTCGGTGTAAATTCTGTTTAATTTCTAAACATTAGTAAAAGCTTTATGTTTGGCTCATCAGAAGCCTGTTGCAGACATTTGTAAACAGAATCCTTTTGTGGTGTCGGACAAATTCTTTTGATACCATGAGAAACTTTTGTAGCTACCGTTTATCGGCAGACTTTGATATTGGACATTTCTGCACAATTTTCACATTATGTTACATTTTTCTATGGTATTGTTAAGGAAGACTGAGAGTCAAGAGAGAGTCAAGTTTAGGTTATTTTATGGGACTACGTCTTGTGTCCGTCCAGAGAAAAGAAGGAAGTAGTGCGATAATACAGGAAAAAACGACCTCAGAGAGCGCTTGGAGGTTTTCAGATGTGACCGTCACAAATTGTTCTCAGATAATAGCACTATAAACATGTCCGCCAATTCATTTTGAAATGCTCAAGTACACCCTCCCTGCTGATCCATCATCAAGAGACTCAAACCATCCTGCCTTGTCAAAAGATACATTTTTACATATTTATAGCACTAAATGTATTCACATTTAGGGCCAGTAAAGGCCCTTTTGAAACCGGGTAAACAGGAGGTCCTAATAATCAACATTGAGTAAATATTTTGCCAGCCATTTTTTTTGGTACGCCTTCTTGCCTTTCAGAGAATACTGCAACGAACAGCACGTTGAGCAAAAACGCCTTTGTATGTGATCGTAGTTCCTGCGCCATCTGCGGAGGCTGGTGCTAGTTTACACAAAGCTACGTGGTGGCTGCATGTGATGCTTTAAAATAAAGTGTCGGCACCACGAAAAAATACCAACGGAAAGTCAATTAGGATCCCTTTTGGTGGTGAATTTAAGGCACTAACGTGAGTATGCGACGGCTGGTTCTAGACTACTTATAGTGGGCGGCAGGGGAGGTGGATGGGTCTAACAAACATAGGACTTTACAACCAAAAGGCCAGTGTTTAAAACCGGCGTTTGTGTCCAAAACTGTTTCAACTGACACATTTGTAATGTTTTTCCAAAACCTATTGTTCCTTGTGTTGCCTAAACCTAAGTTAACTTACTCATTTTAAAGTCAACATGTAAAAAAGTCGTGCTGAGTGACACGAAAATATCTGAAGATTTGTGTCAATCTACACAAATCGATATTCAATTTTGTCAATATTTCACAAACTGTCGTGAGACTGGGTTTTGTGTTAACCACAGACCTTATTACAAGCATTAACACATACAAAAAAAAACATTGACCTTTAGACGTAGGATGTGCAAAAATAATTACGCATTACCAGGTTATTAGGACTCGTTCCTCCAGCACCCTATTCATCTCTAGTGTAGAAACTTTATTTAGTGATTTAAGAAAATACATATCTTTAGACATACCACCATTGTCTGGATGTGTGTCGCTGAAAAGATACAAAACTTTTTTCTTTTTGTACACAATCACTAACCCAAGTTATGAGACCAAATGCAGGAACAAAGCAAAATTAGCCATCTCATATCATCAAATTAAGTTTTAAAGTCTTATTCGTTTTCTTGTTTCTAAGTTCTTTCAAACGTTTTATTTTCTTACACTACATCTCAAAAGTAAAATAGTCGTATTTCAGTATTCTACCCTGTTTGGAACAACTTAGGGATCTCTTAAGGTCAAGGATGCTTTCAATATGACTATCAGTATTTCGGAATACAGCACACATCTGCATTTGCGAGAAAAGGCTTATATCTCATTAAAGAAACAAAACGAGGAGCGAGAGTGGATTCAGACTTGAAAAGTCTCTGTTCTGTCTGTTGTGAACCCAGGAGACGGCGGCTGAGGTTGGAATCGCAGCAGCAGCAGAAGTGGCATGTTGGAGCCTGGAGTCGGACATCTGCTGGGGGGTTGGTCAACATATGTTTCCACCGCGCTGTCTTCCCACAAAGACGACAATCTCATGTCCCTCCAATTAAAAAAAACCTTGACAATAATGCATTTTGGAAAAACTAAAACCACAACATACAGAGTGTGGATGGCATTTGGATTTGGATTTTGGATGTGCTGCTGAGAGGAGGAGGTTTGGCTCCAGCTCCGAGGTCATCCTGCCGTCCTGTTTCCACTGAGTTTATATTTATAACTCCAACAGACTCTCCATCAGAACTCTCCAGCTGTGGAAGAATCCAGATTTATTGCAACATGTCCTCCTCCTTACAGGTTACAAGACAAATGAAAACATTTTCCTTTGTGACAAACAGCTTCAGTTTCTACATTTTTTTTAACTGCCGGCTGAGTAAAATATGTTTCTGCTAAATACAATGTTATATAATTTTTTAATGCATATCTGCACCGGTTTTACAAATATACTATCGGTTTATAACTTTGTAATATTTTGCAAAATTCATGCATATCATCACGACATTATCGTGGTATAGATATACAAAAATGTGACTGCTCTATTTACCCTTGTGAAACTGTGGTTTTACACACGTGATTATGTCTTGGCAACAAAACTACTTGGTTAAGGTCAGGAAAGATCATGATTTTGTTTGATTTATAGTAAGTTACGCAGTACATGGTGTGGTTGCACGCTAACGTAGAAACGTAAGTTATCCAACCCAAAATCCTCCCTACACTGACATTGTGACTCTTTATACGATGTCACCTGACTTCCTTCCATCAGAATTAGACCTCCCTAATGCTCTTGTGTCTGATTGCGGTCAAATCTGTGCAGCAACATCTGGTGGAAACACTGGAACCAGAAGAGAGGAGGCTGTTGGAGCAGAACATTTAGGGCATGTTGTGTATGCATCGCTATTAAAATTCAAATATGTATTAATTTTACAGTTTCACTGCTCTGCAAAGCAGCATGATGCGTTCAGATGTTGATGTCTCTCCACAGTGTTCCTCCACATGAGCAGCGAGCTGCTCGGCCACTCCGGCATTAAACTGGTTAGCGCGGCGATGTGATTCCCAGTGGCAGGAGGCTCAAGCTCAGTGAGCCTCGCTGTGGGCCGATCACATTAATTATGCTAAACAGCAGCTAAAGCAGGAGGGGAGGGGAGGCCGGCGAGCTGCATTGTTTGCCTGAGAAATAAACGGACGGGCCTGGTGGCGTTCACGGATCACAGCATGCAGTCAGCCGTGTCGACCGCACGAGACGGTCAGAGCGCAGGTCGAGTTTTTAAAAACAGGGTTTGAGGGCAGAGACATTATCATGAATCATGGCCTCTCGTGGAGTGGAAGGGAAGTGTTGTGGCACGTTCCAGCTTGTTACATGAAAAACAAAAAACATGGATAACAATGTCTTTCTGTTGGATTTAAATTTATACGCTGCTGGAGGTGAGACAGGAAGATACATGCAGAAATGTACTGCCGCTGAAGGGCGGCAGACAGATTTACAGAGAATGTATGCTCTTGCTAAATAAAGAGAGCAAGGGGGACATTTACATACAGTTTTCCACACGCCATGAAAAAATATCTTAAGCAAAATACTAGAAAAGAAGAAGAAAACAAGAAAAAATAGCTGTAAGAAGACAAGAGACCAAAAAAACAGAGTAAGGGCCTCGTCATACCGGCATTAACGAGAGTGTAATTTCAGGGTTAAATAGTCTCATTGCAGTGGAATTACTATTATCAAACAAATGCAGAGGAAATTCTGTGTTCTTCTTTGATAAACATTGACACATACATTTCATTTGTTGACTGCATACACAGTGATGACCTTTGAGGGAACGGAGAGGCAGAGTCCACAAAAAAGACGTCACAATCGTTACAGTTACAGTTTGCATTTTTTAACCGTGTGAAGAATTTAAGTATTAAAAATAGTATTAGTATGATTATTACCACCTCTAGTGGTGAATAGAAGTGTCACGATAATAAGAATGTCACAATATGTTAAAGGATCACAAAATAGGTTAAATATTCACAATATAGTTATTTATGGAATGTATTCTATGTTTACAGGAGGTTTACTGATAGAGGATATTATATGTTACAGTATATTGACACATTGAATGTATTAAGCCATAAAAGCATAGTCACTGTAGGTATTAAACACTGTAGAGAATAAGTCTTAAAGGGTCAGATATAGGGACATCTGAGTGAGGCATGGAGCAGAGAGGTGCAGCAGCAGGAAGGCAGAGATGACCACATCAAAGGACAATGCAGCAGGAGAGGGGGAAGGCTGGCCGAGCCAGGTCTGGAAGAGGGGGATGGATATTCGGCCATGAGGCGCTCAGAGGGAGACGTGCCACAAAGTATCGATTAGGGGAGGAACCAAGATGACCACAAGCCAAACACTGATTGGCTCAGACATTGTTTTCAGCATTTTTGTGACAGTTGGAACACTTTCTATTCAGCGATATATAAGCCTTTGTTTTAGAGAGCAGTAGCCAGATCAGATCATATCTTTCTTCTTTTGAGATAATCTGAGTGGAGAACTGTGAGGGCGAGTGTGAGTGTGTGATCTCTGTTCTCGAGAGCATTTACTATCGATAGTTAATTTAGTTTACATTTGTTATTAAATACTTGTTTTACTTTTAAACCGGATTCAGTAACTTTTTGGGTGCGCAGTAAGTAGTAAATAGAGAAGGCACCCAGTCAAGCGGCCTCCCCTCCATTCAGGAAAAGTGAAGCCTCAACAACCGTGACCACCATCTTTTCCAAACCCGAGAAGTAAACCAGGGTTTTGTTCAATATCAAATCGAGTTGACAAAAGTGAAGCACGGTTTGCTGTCATTGATGTTACAAATACAGTTTGTTAAATTAACTGCTAATGTACTGCTCTGTTAACCCAGCTACTATTTCACGAGAATCCGTGAACGCGGTGCCACTTTTACTAGTCTCATTCAGCCACTTGTTGGCAAACAACTTTTTTAAAATGTTACAAGTGGGAACGTATTTCATGTCGTAGAACAATCTGGTAAATTTCTTGAGCTTGTGTTAACCACAGACCTTATTTCAGCAATGTGATCTCACATAAATACATGAAATAAGCATGACCTTTTAATAGCTCACTGCAGGATGGTGGCACGTAATGTGTTAAAATGATGTGGCTCTATAGAAACAATTTAACGTTAGGTGGAGGCAAAAAAATGAATGTTAGGTTAAGGCAACAAAACCACTTAAAGGTTCAGGAAAACGTCACGACTGTAACTTCACAGTAACGCAGAATCACTTTGGGACACGAACACTGGTCTCATGGTGGAAAGTCCTCATTGTACTCATTGTATTTACTGCCAGGTGGTTTAATTCACTTTATAACAATACATTGTATTTTACAGGATCATTACAGGCTTTTAAAACTCTAACTATCAGATACATGAAGTGCAGTAAAAAGTACAATAATTCCCTCTGACGCAGAAGTACCTTAGAATTGTACTTCAATTTACTTAGTTCCTTCTTACCATAAGATGTGAGCATACTGTATATGATTAATGCCATCATCTTATAGAAATCACATGGGCTGACCTGAAATTCAGAGAAAGATGCAGAGAAAGAGAGAGAGAGATCACCTTCAATCCCCACATTGTCCTTTGTGTCCCTCTCCTCCTCCCTCCCTTCTGTACACCTCCTCTCCATTTTTCCTCCCAGCGTCTCATTTTTCTTTCAGCACTTTATCTGGCTGGCACAGCCCTCAACCTCATGTTGGGATCTCCTATAGTGACCATTTTCAATTAATGTCTTCATTCATCGGCAGGGAGCAGTCTAAATCTGGAAGGACCAGCTCTTCTGAGCGGGAGGCGAGCTCACGGCAATCTGCTGAATTTCTTAATTTTAAAGATGATTTCCTCATACAGTGAAAACTTTTTCGCACACTTCTGTGCAGCAGGTTTTGTGAGATAGAAAGGAGATATCCAGAGAATTGTTTTTTTCAGCATTCCTATAGCAAATTGTATTACTGCCTTAATGATTGAAATGTCTTTCTTTGGTCCGCTAGCTATCCAGGATACGATTTAGGACTTTGGAAGGATAGGCCAGTTTACTGCTGTATTGTGTGACTGAATGAATATAACTCACAATTGGCTAACCCCCCAACTAGTCAACAATAGCATAGCATGTAAGCCGTTTTAAAACACACACAATTTAAACTCAAAAACAAGCTGCGGCAATCAGGCAATCGCCTCGAAGTCGTCATATGAGACACTTGCCAGAACTGCAATTAAACTAACCAAGCTGTCTGCCCTCTTAGCAGCTGCTGCGTTGCAGCAATGTACTCAGCAGAGTTTTTACTGGTGGTTAGCAAACTTTTATTTTATTCACAGAAAGTAGTAGCTGGGGTTTTGAGATGCACTCAGTCTGGTTAAGAGTGGGGAGTGAGTCAGCAGTCAGTCTTGGGCAGTATAAAAAAAGACAATGGAAGGTCTTTTGAGAAGGTGTGAGTCACTGCAACCAGGAACATGCAGCCATAATTAGGCATCCAAAATATAAAACAGTTTGCTGCAGAATGCGAGACTCGTCCTGGACAGACACAGGTGCACACTCACAGACACACAAGACTGATCACATGACAATAGTGGTGGGTCGTCAGGGCCTGCAAAGCCTTCTCTGCTGGCCTAAACAGAATCACAAATGTATAGCTATTTTATAATTTAATAATTTTTCATAAATACACTACATGTATTATAATTTATAAAAATATTTTTCCCATTATCTTATTTTCTCATTGCACAGCTACTGTCTTCCTCTGTTGCTCTGCTTCCAGTGCAGCTTGTTTTAAGTATAGCTTTTATCCAATCAGATTTCACCTCTGTGTCTCTAGGTAAGAAGAGAGGCCCGAGGCCTTCAGACTCACAAGTGAATCCCTTTGCAGTTTAAGTAAATGGGGACGATATTGTTGATTGTCATTGTCTTCAAGCAATCAGATCTTTAGTTTGACATGTTGGGCGTATTCTTTGACGTGCCAGAGCCTGCTAGCTGGCCTACAAGTACGTCAGCATTAACGTGCAGCTGGCTCAGCATTAACGTGCGCTGTGATTGGTCAGTGGGCTAGCGTGACTGTTTTGAAGCTGAAGCAGCTTGCAGAAGTTAGTATTAGTAGTAACAGTTCAAGTTGAAAGATATGTAAGAAGTTATGACATTGACATGACATTTTTAGCGTTTTGCTTGGTGTAGATTCTTTTTTTTTTTACCTAGCTTTGTTTTTTTAACACTCAATGACTGAAGGAGGCGAAATGGATTTCTCAAGAAGGACATTTCAGGAAAAGCTGGACAGGGTCGGTCAACCCCACAGCTAGCAGCCCTGAACCAGCATGGAAAAGGATTTGTACGAATGGTATTTCAGCATCGGAGAAGTGTTGCACATTTTATTGCTGGGAATGCGTTTTATTTGCAACTGAGCTCTTGGTGTTTGGAGCTACGCTACGCTAACCAAGGCAGCAAAACGACACCATAGCACGACAGGACACTTACAAGCTACGGTGCTTTTGAAAACTTTTGGAGAGACCCGAGTGGATCTACAACTCAACGAACACGTTCGCAGGAGGACCTCTGACTGGAACGGAACTGAACCGATGTTCTGTACAACCGCATCATTAAACTCTTCATTAACAAAGAAAGGAGGATGGGCTTTGTCTTTAAGTGAACAGCATCTGTGGTAAGTGAAGTGCTTTTGTGTTTTTACATCTGCAGTAGCGTTACTACTGTATTCATTTATCTATCGTGTCGTTTTTATTATACGGTTGATGTTGTTCCCTCTGATGTGAATAATATTTGAATGGCTCGTGTTCTTTAGTGTGCGGTGGAATACTGTTTTAGCGCTGCAGTGTTGCTGGATTGATTTGTTGCTTTGTTGTCATATAAATATATGTGACTGGTTCTTGTGAGTTGTCATTGTGTTAATTACATTGATTCTGACTTGTCCGTAAATGACGAAGCATCGCGGTGTTAGGGTCGGACATTTGATTCTTTGTTTGGGGTTTTGTTTTGTTTAACAAAGCAAGAATGATGAAGAAATGGGGATTATGTGGCAACTGCTTTAGCCCTGTTTGAATCGGTAGGGAACAGCTAAACGCTGTGGGGAGAGTGTAGCGTGTTTGCTGCTATTGTTTTCCGCTAAGCTAGTTTAGCGTCGCGTGTAGAATGTTTTTCTTCCGGGGTCGGAGTGTCAGACAGCTGTCTGTTACGTCATGTGGGTTGCCAGTTTGAGCAAAGTCCACCGAAAACATTATATTTCCCACAATTTAAGCTTCTGCATTTTCCAAACGCACTAGTATTATTCAAACGTATTGTTTGGTTCGTAAGCCTCGTACCGAACGGTTTAATACGAATACGTGTGTTGTTACACCCCTAGAAACAAATAATAATCGTAGCTGCGGCGTCAAAATGATATTATTAGGAGATGGAACTGTAGTCGGACAGCACTGAAGGCCCAGGTATAAAATGCATAACAATAAGTTCTTCATACACCCACACTAATTGGTGATAAGGAGCAGCCAGAAAGGAAGGCAGCAGGTTAGGTCTGATTCAGTCATTAACCACAGGTGTGCTGGACTGGTGAAAAATGGCAGAAACACGGTTGCAGCCATGAGAGTTTGGGCTGAAAGTAAGTTGCTGGCAAACCTGAATGACAAGAATGGAAATTTCATGTAGCTCGATAGTAAGATAGTTTTGTACAAAGTCTGCCGAAGTAATGTTATGGTAAGGAATCCCACCGCATTACATATGTAAGTGATCGCTATACTGATCAATGAGATAAACTATTAATGCATGCTACCTGGGATTTTATAGAGCTAATTTAGTGTGAGCTAATAGCCAGGGAACACTCCAAATGTATTAAATAATCCAGTGTTTGAATTGCACTAGGGTTAGTAACCTCAGGACATGTTGCTAAGTGTGCAGCTAACGGAACTGGCTGGCAGAACTTGCACTTATGAATTTATGTTCTGCATAACGGGCATTTACATTTTGCAAACCGTGACCCCTGTACCGCGGCGGTTCAGTAGAAGGAACTGAAAAGTTACGTTAGCCCTACTACTCGGTATATCATATGGTCAACGTTCATAGGTATGGCTACACAGTTTGCAAATTAGTGTGATAATGGAATAACTTATCGGCTCTCCGTTCCACCATGTCGACCAAAGGCACCTGAACAGTACTGAAGCTTGTGGTCTTCATCTTTTGTGATGTTGATGGTTGGCTATCTTTCAAATGGCATACAAAATAATAGAATAGAATTGGAGCAAAAAAAGGTGCTTAATTGAGGATTAGGATTGTGCTGTTTCAAACAATGTGATGGCAGAAAGGTTGTGGAAAACTAACACGGATTTGGGAAAAAAGTAGGAGGTTTCAAACCTGAGTTTAATTTTATACAATTCACAGCTGAAAATTCCTAATCACACAGGCAGCCGATCGTATATCAAAGAAGCTTCGGCAGTATTGTGGTCAAGATGGACAGGCTAATTCGGGTGGTGGAGTGCAAGCCGCCGGCTTCTACCAAATCAACAGATGAAAGCCACCTGGCTCGAGCCGCCCGTTAAGGCTGCCTTGGGAGGAACATTTCAAAAGGGAAGGAGGAATAAAAGTGAGCTTTCAGGCAGCTCACTCAGGGGAAAGCAGGTATTTTGTGAACTTTAGTTCCAGTCTCTAATCTGCAGTCACAACAAAGGGGGCATTATACGAAGAAGGGGACATCTTAGATCCAGCTTTCACCCAAGCCCCTCCCCCCCACCATTTCAAATGATTGGCCCTCCTCATTACAGGAGATAGAAAGTGGCCGGCGTCCCCGTCTCCAGCACTTGATACAGCTGACAGTGAATAAGACATTCTTGTGCAGATTCACAGACCAACTATAACAGTTTCCCTGAAGAGAAAAATGTGTTTCATGCAAATGCGCCCTGCGGTCTGCACAACACCATTTATTTAAATCATGGAAAACCACAAGTTTACAGAGATGCAGATGCTTTCCCACAATTTAAAGATCTTTGGCATTGACCCCCAAAAAACGAGATACTTGCAGCCATTCAGTGATTCCCTCTGAGAAGCTACAGTATAAATATCCTTTGCATTGGAATATTGCTGGTTGACAGAAAAGTTTGCAACAAATATTTCAGGGTTAATTTAATGACTGAGGTGGTAACCTGTGAGATGACAAAATTAGAATGATAATTGTTTTCCTATTTTCACAGACACTTGTTACAGTCTCATCATTTCACCGCCATCCTCCCTGTCGACAAGCTCTTGAAGCGCTATCTTGCAATTTAACTAGGAAAATGTATGACGGGAAGGTTTTTCTGCATCCATTTTAACTTTCTTAATTCATATGGAAATAATGCTCTGTTTCTTTGAAGGACGGCACTCACATTTTGGTGTATAGCATCAGATTGGATTTACGAACCCACCCAAGGTCACATTCACTAGCTAGCCCAGAGAAACACTCCACATGAGATCAGTAGGTGTGTAAATGTATGTTTTTTTGTGACTTATTTTTCAGGACATTACGTTACTAAACTCAAGTTAGGTTTAGGCAACAAAACCACTTAATTAGGTTTAGGAATACCTCATGGCTGGGCTTAAAAAAACTATGTACCATGAGATTTTGGCAACAAACCCCAAAATATGAATAGTTGTGTTGTGTCGGAGGGACTTGTAAATGTACTTGCTGTAAATATCAATGTAACACGTTATCCCACAGAAATGCGTGAAATGATAGCGACCTCTTAACAGAGCATTACGTGACGTGGTGGCGTGTAATTTTTGTTCAAATTAAGTGTGAGCACCGCAGAAACAAGTTAACGTTAGTTTTAGGCAATGGAATGAAAGGTAGGTTGAGGTAACACATTGTTTGGGCTTTGTGTTTTGGTTACAATTTATTTTGGAAGAAAATTTTATTTGTGATAGAAAATAGTGTCAATTCTATATTTATTTTTCCCAAATTGTCTGTTGTAGATGTATTTATATGATGAGGGCCCCCCACACTAATGGTTTAATCCACCTCAGTTAATTACTGGTCGGGTATATAATGCTGGTTGTTTGAGCTGTTCCGTTCATGTTACACACAACACTGCGATGATAAACAGCCTCAGGTTGTGATCCTGCAGAACTGTATCAGTGAGCTAACAGGTGAAGACTGAATCAGTCCAATCCTACTACAGAAGCATGGTTTCATGTGCTGTGTTTCATTGGTGACACCCTCAAACGTTTGGGTGTCTTTGGAAGATTTCTAGAAGTCACTTTCTTTTCTTTTTTTTACGCAGGTGAACCCTCCGTTTTGCATAGAGAAACTATGGCGAAGTGTTTGTTGTGTTGTTGGCTGAAGCTCCGTGGCTGCTGGCTGGAGAAACCCTGTAGAGCTGCCAGGACGAGAGGCGCTGCCAGCAAGAGAAGCTGCTTCGGTGTGAGAGTGTAAGAACTTACAAAAAAAACCTCAATCAATATTAATTTGAAGGGTGCTTTTTAATTGATGTCTCATGCTCTCTGTGTGTCATTACAAAGCACACCAGTCCTGCATCTTTCTCAAGGGTGTGTGCAACATGCAGTAGATGCACAAATTTAACCACAGCATGTTGATATTTTTACCTTTTTGTAGTGTTCAAACACAGTGACAACTTTTATTTTACCAACAGAAACGGGGGTCATTGCTAATGTCTCACTAATCATGTCTTTGAATATTACGCAAAACGAAAAAGAAGCTTTAGCCACGGGGGCTTGTGAAGTTATTTTTGTAACTTTATTAAATTGTGGCATGTAAAATGTAAAGTCAGGGTTAGGGTCATTTCTATGCTGTGTTCTGATTAGCATGGAGCTTCATGCAATAGCCACTCATACAAACAGATTTGTTCACAAGTGTCACATCACCAATCACCAATTCTCATGTATTTAAATTATTTTTCTTTTACTAAGGCAAAATCTATGAGTCCTCCAGGCCGGTTGTTGTTTGAGTCATGTAGGTCTGGATATATATGTAGATGGAAACATTTTTTTATAATTTATTAAGTAGTTTTAATATTTAAATAATTGATTTAACTGTCAATAAAATCAACTAAAATAAAACCTAATGTTAAACCAGTTATTTATTTGTTCTGTCACATTTCTGCAGTGACGAATAACCTCAAATAAAATGATATTCTTTCTGGGAAATATGTTTGAGATGATACTCAAGAAATGTAAGACATTTGACGTAAACACGGTATAATGGGTTTTTCAGTAACATTTTAAATTTTGTTGCCGCAAAGTTTGCTATGCTGGTCAATCAAACGAAAACTGACTCATGTAACTGAAGTCATGAATGGTGTTTGGCTGCCATTTTCAGCCTGGTCCCTCCTAACTCTACTGGCCCGGTGTCCCTGTTAGTGAGTGGTGCTGTTTGGCATTGATACCATAGGAACCCTGTTGGTCTGGAAAACGGAGGTTTGATTGTTTTTGTGTGGGGGTGGGGTCCTGGCTGTCAGAGGACATGAGGATGACAGGCTTGGCTGCCACTCAAACGCCACTCTTCCTGATCGGCGGTGATGTGCCAAGATGGACATCAGCACAGCCGGGGTCTCTCTGGCTACCAGCCCCGGCCTGTCCGCTCCAATGCCAACACAAAATGCACAATATCTTGTTTTAGGGGAAGGACCACGGCGCTTTTGGCATCGGCCGTCTGCCTCGCCGTCATTTGGCTGCCGTTCTAGTGTCTTCAGGGCCTTTTTTTCTTTTCTTTGGAGGGAACTGCATCGCCTCTGTGTGTTTTTCTTCTTCTTTTTTTATCAGGAAAAAGCGCCGAACAAATCAGTCCAAAACTTTAATGTTGGGTGCCAACGTGACCGTCAGCCCTCACCCGGCAGAATTGATGAGTGCCTTCTGATAATCCATTAAGACACGGCTAAAGGTTGCGGGGTATAAATAGCCTTCAAGGACGCCATGCAGAGTCATCTGAGGGAAATAAAACTGAAGAGGACACGCTTGAAACTCCTCATTAATCTGGAAACACGGAGGTGTTTGTCTGTTATTAAACATCTTTGTCAGGTGGCCTGTGACATTTGTTCCTCCGGTGGGGATAAACAGAGGGATGGACAAAATTCACAGGATTTCTTGACCTTTCTTGACCATGACCTCATTTAAAGCTTCTGAAATGTTGTATAAATTAGAAAGTTTCCAAGTCATGTGACCGACTCGGTTTTCAGCGGCACTGAGGAAAAATATAGATTCAACAACATACTGTTTCAACCATATCTTATTTATTCACCAAATAAATGTCAGGTTATGAGTTTTAGAAAGCTGCAGTAATCATAAATGCATAAAGCCTCGCAGAATTAAATGCTGAGATAAAGCATTATAGCACTGGTATGCATCTTTAAGTCCACTTACTGCCCTATATATATATATATATATATATACACTTAGTGTACTATACAAAAAAAAAATCATTATGCAGCCATGTTTTTAGAAATTTGTTTCTAATTTTCCCACTTACCACTGGATTATTTTCGTCCTCACACAATATAAGATTATTCTTGAAAAATATCCATCCTTCTTCGTATTTTGTGGTTGTTTTGCATTTATTATTTTGCAATGTGTTTTAATTTGTTATGTCTACCCCCTGTATGGATTTTTTATTTCAAGCACAAGAAGTTTGAGAACTATTTCTATTAAATGAGGTGTGCTTAAAGCAGTGGTGGGCCGTCAGGGACAGCAAGGCCTTCTCTGCTGGCCTAGACAGAATCACAAAGTTATAGCTATTTTATAATTTAATAATTTTTCATAAATACACTACATGTATTATAATTATTTTTCCCCATTAGCTTATTTTTTCATTGCACAGCTACTGTCTTCCTCAGTTGCTCTGCTTCCAGCCTGCAGTGCTGCTTCCAGTGCAGCTTGTTTTAAGTAGAGCTTTTATCCAATCAGATTTCACCTCTATGTTGTCTGTAGGTTAAAATAATCTGCCCGGAGGCCTTCAGAATTACAAGTGAATCCCTTTGCAGTTTAAGTAAATGGGGACGATATTGTTGATTGTCATAGTCTTCAACCAATCAGATCTTTAGTTTGACATGTTGGGCGTATTCTTTGACGTGCCAGAGCCTGCTAGCTGGCCTAGCCATACGTGATTGGTCAGTGGGCTAGCGTGACATGTTGTGCGGTGACAATCCCAATATCTGCTGCGTCTGTCGAGCGGACATTTTCAGCCCTCAAACGCATTCAAACAGTGAACAGTCGAGAAGGACTTCTTACTGGAACTAAAACGCACGGATGTACTGAACAACTGTGGGATTAAACTCTTTATTAACAAAGAAAGGAGGATGGACTTTGTCTTTAAATAGTGAACAGCAGCTCTGGTAAGTGAACTGCGTTTGTTTTTACATCTGCAGTAGCTTTAATATGCTTGTTTATATATTATTATTTGTACAACATGTTTTTATGAATATGGATTTTTGTTTGGTTTAATATGTGATAGGAACCATTGTTACGTCCTATGTTTCGTTGGGGACACATTTAGTCGGTGTACAGCAGCAAGAAGACACGTGAAGCGGCAGAAGTCTATATACTCCGCGCAAAGTGTTAAAGTTAAAGTTTTAAAATGATCATCTTTGAAGATTCATGTGTTTTCAAGTGGACTCATTTTCCCTCTCGGTGTTGACAGACGAATAAATCCGTCACTAACAAGAATTAAGGTGTCATGTATTTCCTGGAGGGAGTGATCGTAGCGTTACTACTGTGTTCATTTGTCTATGGTGTATATTGTTCCCTCTGATGTGAATAATATTTGAATGGCCCGTGGTCTTCAGTGTGTGGATGAATACGTGTGATAGCTCCGCAGTTTTTTTAATGCATTGTCCTTTCATTACGCAGCTCGTATTCATGTATCTGCACTCTGCAGTTAGTGTATTTGTAGGTGTTGAGCTTCATTTTTACACGAAACTAATAATAACCGTAGCTGTGGCGTCATGAGGTTCAACTGTAGTAGGACAGCACTGAAGGCCCAGGTATAAAATGCACGGCCCGCCACTGGCTTAAAGTCCTTACAGCCACAGTCGCTAAATACAAAACACAAAATCACTTTTCTTATCTAGCCCAAAATGCTAATTTTTTTGTCTTTAATGCAGCGATTTGAAACAGAATATGTCACATTTATACACGAGTATATGTCAAATTTATGTGGTAAAAAAATAAAATAGTGGTTATAAGATCCATTTAGGATTGTTCAAACAGTGAAGTGAAGTGTTTCGTAAGTCTCTGCTATTGGACACTCAGATGAATATTCAGACTGTATTGCAGTTTGTTGATAATCAACTGTTTCTGAGTGTGTTTGTGGATTAGAAAAAACAAAAAAACAACATCCGAACACAGCTAGCCAAGCTTCACAACCACGTCCAAACTCACCGGCATGCAGTTTGACCGAACATCTTGGCTCTGAGTGACAAGAGAGGCAGATGGTGCTCGTGGCTGACGTTCAAAACCCTCCACACACACACACACACTCTGGTCCATGTTGTCTGCCAGCCCTCTGGGCGCTGTGGCTGCCTCTACATTCACCATTCAATATGTCTGGACAACACACACACACTGTCGGAGTGTATAGATGCTGTAGTGCAGCAGCTGGTTGTACAGTGGAGGTGTCAGCTCTGTCGTATGGAGACTCTCCAGCAGAATATATTGACCTCAGTGGTTCACTTTATTCCACAGAGTCTCTGTCGTCCACTTAGTCGTCAGTCAGAGCTCCTATTGGAGCGGTACTGAATTCATTCCAGCTCAGAGCCCAGGGGGAAATCCTGCTCTCTGATTGGCTGTCAGGTGTCAGTATTGCATTTTTCTGGTCAATTGTTCTAAATCAGTGCTTAAGGTAATAAACTGCAGGTAACCATAGCAACAGTGATGCTGTGCATTTTGTTTCCTGTTAAGGACCTTGAAAGCCCCTCAAGTGCTCTAGGAACCTCTTCAAGCACCCCTCAAAACCATTACAAGCACCCCTGGAACTTCCTCAATGACAATTTAAGTCTCCACTGGACCTCTGGTTTCTCCTCAAAGACCCTGGGACCCCCTCTACGATTTTAGGATTCTCTTTAAAGATCCCCTGATCTGATCCCTTCGTGAGGATGCCGGAACCCTCAAAGGACTCTTCAAATCTCCAACAGGGGCAGCTGGAGCATCCTCAAGGACAATTTGAGGCTCCTCTAGGACCTCTGGCACTTCCTTAAAGATCCATCAAACCTCCTCGAAGACTCCAGGAACCTCTCAGGGATGATTTAGGATGTTAGAAAACGTGGTGCTGTATTTTGTACTTTTGGTTTAAGGATTGGATTTGATAGTTTTTACTTTCATTAGTTTTTGTTCTAGTTAAGTGAAAGACCTAACTTGTTAGGCCCTGTTGCCCCTTTTGTTACCTCAACTTCACTGATGTTGAACTAAAGAGTTCCATTTTTCTTAAATTAATGACTTTGTAAACATTCGCTTCTTTTTCCTGAAACTGGTCTCTTGTATATTCTCAGGGAGCCTGGAACCCCTCATAGACTCCTGACTACTAAAACCTCTCCCAGGACCCCATGAACCTCCACAATGACTTAAGAATCTCGTCAAGTACTCATCAAAATGAGCTTACAATGAGCTCTGGAACTTCCTAAATGACAATTTCAGTTTCCACTGGACCTCTGGTACCTTCTCAAGAACCCTGAAACCTAATCCACGACTCCAGGTACCTCATCGAGGAGGCCCCTTAAGAATCCTTGGAACACTTCAAGGATCACGCAAGGGCCTCTTGTACATTCCCATGGACCCTGGAACCCCTGAAGGACAAAATTAGTCTCCTTTTTGGGACCCCTGGTACTGTACCTTCTCAAGAACTCCAGGAACCTCCTCTATGGCTCATTGGGCCTCTTCAAAGACCCCTGGTTCCCTTTCAAGGACAGTTGAAACCTCTACCAGAGTCCAATAAACCCTCTTAAGGATCCTTAGGAAAGCTCCTCTCGAATCCAGGAACCCTCTCCAGGACATTGGAAACATTTTTAAGGACTCCTGGAAGCACCTCAAGGGCCAATTAGACCTCTTCCAGGACCCATTGAACCTCCTCAAGGACCTCTGGTTTCTTCTTCAGTCAGGTGTCTGTTGAAGACATAAAGCCATACAGTGTATATAGATTAACCTCAATCACAGTTCAGCTCAACAGTTTGACCTTTGTTCTTAATTAGAGCTCAAAGTAAACTAAAATGCAGGTAACCATAGCAACAGTACGGATGCTTCAGGCTCTGATAGCTGTTAACTGACTGGTGGAACTAACTCCATGATGTGAAACGGGCTACAAACAGACTTTAAAAAACCTGGGAGGAGAAACTAAACAAACCTCCTCTTGTTCCACTTCTTTTTTCTGCCGTGTCATGGTTGAGGAGCGTGTCATGTAGTGTGACGGCCCGGATCAGAGAGACACAACTGCTCGTATTTAGACAATATTTAACGTTTGACAACTCATCGTTTAATTGATTATTCAGCTGAGCGTCTGCAGCAGACATGTTTTTCCTCTTCACAGTCTCTGCTGGAGAACAATGAAGTCATTATTGCACTGATTTGTTTCTTCTGCTCAGTGAACCAGATGCCTGGATGATCTGTGTGTGTCTCTAATTGTCGGAGCACGTGTCCAGCAGGTCCTTATTACGGTCCTCGTGCTGCGTTTAGGGTACACGGGAGAGATCCGTACATCGGAGCATTCGTCTTCAAAGTAGTTACGGTTTCAGGAAATAGAGAAGAGATTGGAAAGAAAGGTAAACGTGTCCAGGGTTTCACAGAAAAAAGAAAAAACAACCTAATTTTGTTGAGGAGTCGCCTATTTTTTCAGGTCATGATCTGGTGTCCCCTTTCAGGGTCCTGGCCCCCCCAGGTTGAGAACCACTGATACAGGTAGCAGCGGTCTTTCAACTTTGTATCAACAGTTTGCGTTTGTCCCCATAATAACAAAGCCAGCTCCATAAAGAAATGTTTATCCCAGTTTGGTGTGGAAGAACTTGACTGGTCTGCATCAACAAATGGGTTCATACCTTCTCCAGTGTATATCTGACGGATTTTGGCCTAAAAGTGTTGATACCCGTGTGCTCTGTGGGGTTCGGGTCGAGTTGCGAACCTCTAGCATGAACGCTTCCGTGTAGTTACTTGTGCCTGTTCTCTCTGGAAATATCCTTGTCACCACCAGCTAACAAGGAGATTCTGCCAGGAAATCGAGAGAACCCGTTGGACAGGTTAAATGGCTCCAGTAAACAGTGAATCTCTGATCTCGTTCACTTCCTACAATATATCAGATGGTCCCAGCCCGAGAGAGAGAAATCAAATCAAAGCCATTTGGTCCATTTACACTTCATACTGAGTGCAATATATACGTTGACAGCAGCAGAAATAAAGGAGGATGTGTGGTATTTATTTCTCCGTGTGGTTCTCCCTCAGCAGTCTCAACCACCTGGAACACAAAGGCATCTGACAGCAATCAGGGCGAGTGGGGGGAAAAACGCATGAAAACAAACACTCTTGTTTGGAGCTCCGGCTTGCTGGCTTTTGTCAAATGCCCCGTGCTCCAAATCCTGTAATGTTCCGCAAGTGCAGATGCTGCAGAGCTAAACATTTAAAATGAGGGGAAGAACAACGGGAGAATACACGGGAGACGGCGCGAACAAGGTCTTTTGGACGGAGTGTGTAGGAGGAGAAAAACAGGTCATTTAATATGGCTGATGTGGTGACTGTGGTAGTGGAAGGACAGCTGGCAAACCATCCCTGTTAATGTGTCTTCATATGGACACTTTGGCTTCACTGAGCTTCAGCGGGACAGCCAGCCAGCCAGGCGGCGGGCGGATGGATGGAGGGATGGATGGATGGATGGATGGGAGGGTGGGTGGATGCAGTGCTGGGTGGCAGGGTGCTGCTGCTGCTGCTGCTGCTGTGACGCCCAGGGGCACCGCTGAGCTCCACAAAGAGGGGAGGAAAGGGAAAACAGATGTTGACAATCAGGTCTTCTTTTTCCCCCTTCTCTCTCTCTCTCTTTCTGGTTTAGTGAGAGGAAGGAAGTGAAATGCACATATTTGGGTAACTTATTGGATTTTGGGGATAAATTGGAGAAACGTGTCGAGGCTTGTTCTGCTGACAGGATCCTGACTGAAGCATCAACATGCTGCCGGGAGTCCGTGTCTCCGTTTGGTCCGCATAAGAGGTTTTTACAAGCTTCTTGTTAATGCTGCACACATTGTTCAACAATAATTTGTCACTATGATGATCCACCAAACTATCTATATATGAAAAAAAGACAGACAGACGATGATTTCTGAGGACATACATTTATTGTTACACACTATTCCAGCATTTGCATTTGATAGTAATTAGTATGTAATTGATTTTTCAAAGCTTTATCATCATGGAGCATGTCAGCCTCTCCGTCTCAAGACTTTTCCCTGCTGTGAAAAATATGCGGATATTTGAAAACTGACGTTCAAGGCCGGATACATCTTCTGCAGGGCCACGGGGCAAAAATGAGCTGTAGGCCCCCCATCAATCTCTCACATTTCCCTCTCTGTGAAGTGTGTTATGTTTGCGGTAACTTGATTAAGCACATGTATTGAGGAATATGCACTGTGTAAGCATAATATTAACTGTAATAGTAAAGGCTTTAACTCAGGCCCTTTCTGGGATTGGCAAGCCATGATCCCTCGGCCCAGTATGTACTTGTATGTAATTTCAGTTTGCATTTAAGGAATAATTATCAAACTCGACAGACCTTGAAGAGACCCTGGTCTGTATAATAATCCTATGTAAATGAATATTAACTTCATCTGATCTGCACCGGGAACACAAAGTATTGAATTCAAGTTATTTGTACAAAGACCAAAGACACACTGATTTTGTTGTTCACCATCAATTCTTTATGGGGTTTTTTATTATTATTTTTGCAACAGGAACACAGAACCACTGGACATGACAGCACGAAGAGACGTCTACAGTCAGTGAGTAGGTGAGTAGAAACCTCTCGTAGAATCAAACATCTGTACTGATTTCAGTCAATTTTCCTCTTCAAGTTCAAATTGTAAATACAACCCAGAAACACAACACTGCCTCCTACTGGGAGCTGAATGAATGACCAGCATTGGGAACAACATTCTCACTCTATATACAGTACACAGTTTCTACATGTAGGGATATAACACGCCTGCAGTTGTAATTAGTAACATATATAACAAAAAACATTTGATTTACACATGAAGTCCACGCACTGAAAGGTCTTCAGACATTTTGCTTAGATAAACCTAAATATTGACACGTATTTAAACTCCACACTACCCAACATTATTTTTGTCTCCTCTGCACGATGACAGATATTGTAACACAACTATCAAATGTAATAAAAAATAGTCCAACATGTGGAAAATTCCTAAACATTCCCTCCAATCATGTAGGAATGACACAGCATCATTCACGCAAAGCTCTACTATTAATACAGCAGCATAAAAAACACAGATACATCAGCATCTCATTCTTCAAGCTTTTATTTGTTTGTTTTCGTAAATGCATGAATTTAAAGTACATGCAGGTAAAGCTGACATACATGTTCTCTGTTTTAAAATGGAAAAACTATTGATGAATACATGATTTCTTTGCCATTGTTGCATTCAATTTGTGATTTATCTGATGAAATGTCACAATGAGTCTAAACAGTTCAAATGTGCACACAGTTTGATCTGTTAATCTAGTTCATCTGCAATAGACCTTGTATGACCATGATCATACTGCAGCTCTTTAGGGTGTTTAACGTCACACTACAGTTTGCGTTAGCAAAGGCTTCACTTTAGCAGCTGTCATATTCACGTTAACTAATGATGAAACACAACTTCAGCAATTAAAAGTTACATTTAAGCTAACATTAACTAGAGGTTTATTTTAGAAGCTAAAAGTTTAGTTGGCTAACAATTAATTTTAGGTGCCAATCAAAGCATCTAATATTTCCTCTTTGCAGCGAAAACCATTTCACTTCAGAAGATATTTTATTATAGCTGATGAAACTTTTCTAGCTAACGGTTTGTTTGAGCAAACAGCTCATTTGTCATCATATAAAAGTTCTTTCTTTTGATAGTTTAAAGGTGCACTGTGTAGCCATATGCTCCAAAGAAATACGGGGCAGCATTTCACCTCTCCTACTGGGTCCATACAATCTCAATACAGTTAAAAGTTATAAAAGAAAATAAGCCAACTAAATAACAGGGCAAGAACACACAATTTTGACCAGACTGCTAAAACTCTGAGAGACGGTCAAATAACACTGCTATCTTACAATCTTCACGTGTGGCCTATAGTTTACGTTGGACGTCTTTGTGATAACTGACTACTGCCACTAACCGGGAGATGTGCGGTCCATGTACGCTTTCATAGTTTGTTTATTGGCATGGGTCCGGTTTGGCAGAGACGAGAGAATGTCTCGTGTTTTGTTTTGTCCTCCCCGCCACCGGGTAATGCTTCACCCGGAAGAAAGCATGCAGCTCTTCTGGGGGACGGAGCTGTAGTTTGGCAGCCAGCAAAAAACCTCAGTGCTGGGAGTCACAGCGGCTAGTGAAGCGCTGGGTGTAACGGCAGCAACACAAAGTTTGCTGAACGTGGCGTGGTGTCAAGGCAGTCTCCGGTGCTGGGGTTTGCTCTGGCTGAATTCGACCTAACCGTTAACGGAAAGTCCGTCCCTCTCCCAGAGCTGTCCCATGCTCTACTCCTGTATAAGTGGGGAGGACGAGGCCAGCGTGCAATTGTTTTCTAGTTTCTTCCACTTTGGACTTAGTCCGATAAACTATCATAACGTACATGGACAATTGATGAAGTTCTCTTGACCTTCCTGAAGTGATTTGATTCTGATTCAAAAGGTGCATAACTAAATATATTGTTCCTCTGATTACATTAAGAACCCAGCCCAGAGCAGTTACATAAATGTAAAAGTGTGTGTAACTGGTATTTCTGAAATTCAACCAGACATCTGCCTTGAGGCTTGGTGGCAGGGGCGCCAGCCCCGTTACCCCCCCCCCCCCCAAAAAAAAGTATGCCCCTGTCCCGAATGGCGAACAAGAGTAGATGAGAAAAAACAACTTGTAAAATGCCACCTGCAAGCGGTGATGCTAGCAGTAGGCCTACTACTGAATAAAAGTGGCATGGAAAATGTCTGGCTAAATCTAACACATCATACACATTGTACACTTTCAAAGAGTTTAGTTTGTGTTGGCTAAAGTTTAGTTAATCAGCTAGTTACTCATTAGCCGTTTTTGTTTGAGTTGATTTACTTCAGCAGTTGAAGTAGTTACGTTCAAGTTAGATAACGGTCAGTTTTAGCAGCTTAAATGCTCAGCTCAACAGTTAATTTAGTAGCCAATCTAAGTTGCTAATATTTGAATATAGTGAAAACTGTTCATAATTAGCTCGTATTTTAGACGAAGGCGGTTCACTGTTAAGCTCACCAATAAAACAACTGTTTTAATGAAAAACAATAAATGAAGTTCAAGTTAGCTAATGTTTTAATTTTATCATAATAAAATGGTTCAGTTAAGCTAACGGTTTATTTTAGTGGTTTAAACTTTGGTTTAGTGGTTTAGTTTGTGTTCACTAACAGTTCAGTTTAGCATCTAAAACCTTTACGTTTTTTTTAGTTGCTAAAATTGTTGAGAGTTGAACACCTTTTACGTGGTCTGGCATCACTGCTGTCCATTGGCTGAAATGGTTCTTCAGTTGATCACGTGCTTACTCCAAACCCCCACCCTCCCTCCCCCCCGTTCCTCACCTCCTGGCCTGGTGTACCTTACCCCCCCCCGACAACCCAAACGTCCCTCCGTATCTCCGGCTGAATCGCATTCCTCTGTTTGGCTGCCACAATGGGAGAACTGTTTTGATGGCGGCTCTGCTCTGGTCCAGGTATTCCCCCTCTGATTAGGAACTTGAGCTTCACAGACCCCCCCCCCCCCCTCCCTTATTACCCCTTCACCCCCCCCCCCCCCCCCAAACTTCAGCACAACAGACAGTGAAATTATCTTACAGGTTGAAGCACATGTTTGTTGATGTGCGACATGATGGGATGCTGCTGCTTTGGATGAGCCCCTCTGCTTTTATCTGGTCTGGGGGCAGAGAAAAAAAAAACTCATGTCATTCCATTGTTGGTTTTAAAATGATCTCGTGCTTCTGTTTGAGATGAAAAACGTCCAACCACAAATTATCTTATGAAAGCCTCTCAAATCTAAAACATCCAGTGGTTAGCTGTAAAACAGCGCTGCATTCACAGGCTGGATTCTGTGTAGGGAAAATACAACTCTTTTTAATTCATCTACATTTTAACCACATTTTCAGAAACAATTTCAAAGGAAGAGATATGTAGAAGGCCATATTGCACATCAAATATTATAGGGTGGTTGATCCTGTTAAAGATATTTCTACGGTGGGTGAATTGAAAACTAGGTGGAATTTGTTTATATTTTGAAGGTATTTTTCACTGGACAGTAATAGTATACAAATATAAACATTATGAATAATACTGTAAAGACATGTTTTGGCCTATGTAACCCTGCTGTTTACCCTTTAGTCTCCTTTGTAACATTTTTCTTCTTTTTTAAACAAAACATTTTTTCCTTCACTTTATGACCTACTTATAGTCCTAACATTCCAAATATGAATACACATATACATATTTGGATTAAAAGAAAATTGAAACCCAAGACATACATTTAATGAAGATTTTCTAGATGTACTGCGCGTTATTTTATACACCTTTTCCCAATATGCACACTGAGGTGTCATTGTAACAATGGGAGGGTTAAAGGTGTTAAATGATGATGTGAATCAAAAAGTGCTCAAATAAATTACATTTCCAAACAATTCATATGCAAAAAAAAACCAATTCTAGTTAACTCTCAGATATCAGTAGTGAGTTGTTACTACCTACATTTACTCAAGTCTGATTATCAAGTACGGTTCTAGGTACTTGTTTTTCACTAATGTTATGCTACTTTGTACTTCAATACATTTCAGGAGGAAATATTGTATAACACGTTTCAGTTACAATAAAAAGATAAAATATTATTAATGAATATTAAATAATTAACTAATGCTTTAAAGATCAGAAAGCCATTAAAAAAAACACTTTTGTTTAGTCTTTAAGCTATATATATAATATATATATTTACTGCACATTTGACCACTTACTGTTTGGAAAGAGGTAGCGGAACATCTGGAACAATATTTGAGATTTAGATTAACTGACCCGAGACCATGGTTACTTAGTGTGGAGTACAAACAACATGATGGTTTTTTTTAAATGGCATCTGACTGTAGTAAAATGCAACAAATCACTTAAACAAATACTTTTCAAAAAAGGCATCTGTAAGATTTTGCTTATCTGACTATCTAAAATAGAATAAAACAGATGTATCCTTCAAAAAGTACTTTGGGGTGTACTCTCCTTATTAATGACGTATAACTGACCATGAAGCCCTGATCTATTATATAAATAAATATTTTCATTTTTCTCCACTACATTTACGGTCACAAGTTACTCAGCAACTACACAAGTGGTTAAACCAGCTCCATCTCCACCAGCAGGTTAGTCCTGTATCATTATGGAACACTAACGGGAGTACTTTTATTTACCTGTATGTACTTTTACTTTGAAAGAAGAAGTTTGTATTGCTACTTTTACCACCACTTCTTCTTCTTGTTCTTCGTCTCGAGACACTAATGTAAACTGTGAGTGAGGTTTGAAAAGCAGACTTACTGATGGAGCTGTGTGTGTGTGGTGCTTTTCAGGCGAGCAGCGTCCGGCGACCAGCGTCAGTCCACCCCTTCATGGACGGCATTCACTCTCTCCGAACTTCCACCGGATCCTTCAGTCGGGAGGTATTTATGCCATAACACACAAGTTTTTCAGCTGGAGGAGGGATGGAGGGCGAAGGGGGGGGTGGATGGAAACCCAAAACAAAACATAGCATGATAGTGTAGTAAGCACTTCCATGTGTCCAGAGGACTGATCGCCCAGTGGAGCTTCAGCCCTCTCTCTCTCTCTCTCTCTCTCTCTCTCTCTCTACCTGCCTCCGTCCCATTAAAGTGACCATAACAACAAGCAGTAGAAGTTGTTTGGAGTCAGTTCAGTTTAGCCTGGGCTGCCTCTTCCTCTTCTTCCTCTTCTTCTTCTTCTTCTTCTTCTGCTGCTCCTGGTGACGATGATAATGAAGAACAAGCCCTAATTATACCCGAGGAGGAAAAAAATAAAAGAAGGGAGAAGCGACCCGAGGCGTACTGCGATGCGGAAAAAAGGCTCATCATTCTGCTCCGCTGTGTGTGTGTGTGTGTGTGTGTGCTGTGTCTCAGTGTGTGTGTGTGAGGGGGTGTGTGTTTTCCCTCTCTGAGCAGATGACTGCCGCTCACCTTGCCACGGGGTCTGAATGAGATTGGTTCATTGTCAAGGAGCTTTTTTTTTTTTTTTTTACCCATGATTCCATATGGTATGGAGCGGGCTACATGTTGCCCAACATGCCAGTGCAAATGTTTTCTCAATTAGGCGTCTTATCTCCGGTGAGCGCGCTCGCATCAGATGAAGCTTGCTGACAGCGTAATGGCAGGAAAAACCACGGAAGGCTCCATCAAATGGCAGCTCTGCTACGACATCTCAGCCAGGACCTGGTGGATGGTAAGTTGGCACAACATTTTCTTTTTTTCTTTTTTCTTTTATCTTTCTTCTTCGCTTTCTTCCCCTTCCTCCCCTTTTCTTCAACTAAAAGAGGAACATTCTCTCCTCCTCTTCCTCCTTCTTCTTGTGGCTCTCAGAAACGCCTCACCACACAGCAGCAGCTTTGTGTTTTATTGATTTTTGTGACCCGCTCGGATTGTTTGTTGTTTTTTTGTTTTTTATCTGTCGGAGTCCCCGTTTCTCCGTCGCTCCCCCCCCCCCTCGCTGTGCTCCCCTCTCTTGTCTCGTCCCGTTAGCGGACGGGTGCCAGCTCAGGTCTGCAGCCGCGGACCGGTGTGGAGGCGGGGGGGGTTCGTTCTGTCCTTCTTCTGCCGAGCCTCCTCGCGTCATCCTTTGCTCTCGCTCCATCTAATTAAACGAGGAAACTTCTGCATTTTTTATTTATTTTTTGGTCTCCGAGTAAATGCCGACGCTCGGCTCCGGAGCTCCCACACATCTCCTCCGCCGAAGCAATTACAATCGCACCAGGGAACCCCCCCCCCCCTAACTCCCTCACACTCACGCCCGTCTCAGCAGTGGTGGTCCCGGGATGCCCCGGCTGAAGTGCCGGGGCCACATTAAGCAGCTTGTCGTGGTCAGCGAGGCCAGCCGACCTTTGACACCCCTGTCGCTGCTGTGGAGAATGAAGGGGCGGGGATGGAGGGGGGGGGGGTCCGAGCAGGGAGAGAAGCTGGCAGACAGACGGGGGTTGAGGGGCAGTTTTGGTGACTCCGCTGAGAGACGAGGAGGGGGTGGAGGGAGAGTTTTTTTTTATGGTTCACAATAGTCTATTGTGGCCGGCTCGTTCCAAATGAGCCGGAGAGATGAAAGGGCTCCCAGTGCCAAAAGAGTTCGTTAGAGGACAGCTCATTATTACCGTCCCCGTTACATTTAACACTTTCTGACCACGGACTGATGCCGCGGTTTAGTTTTGGTGCACGGACGCTGCAGGTTCCTCTCCTCCTCCAGCCTCGATTTAAAAGAAAAGAGTTTGTGTTGCCAAAGAGACAAAGGCGGCTTTATCCTCTCCGTAACAGGACCGTGAACTTTGTGAATTCCTCTCGGTCAAATCAAAACCACCAACCCCCCCCTCAGTTCCCGTCCCCTAAACACACACACAGAACACACTTTCTCCGTGCAGCCCATCACCGTCAGCACCAGCAGGACGGTGGCGGGCAGCCTGTGGATGTTGATGGGAGGTTTTTTTACTCTGCCGGCCGCTGTTGCTTAGGGTCCGAGGAGTGTGTGTGTGTGTGTGTGTGTGTGTGTGTGTGTGTGTGTGTGCTGGCTCGGTTGGTGGGTGCAAGAGTTTTGTCCCCGGGTGTGTGTGTGTGTGTGTGTAGGCAGGAGGCCTGAGTGTGCCGGCCGGCTCGGCTGCAGGAGAATTTTATTTTGAAAATGATCAGTTTGTTTTGTGATTTTTATCCCTTAATGAAAGATAATTAATATCTGATGGTGATCAATCAGTTATGTGCAGAAAACTTTATTTTAAGTTGTGTTGTTTGCAGTTCAAATATTTTTGCGTTGAGAAAAATTTGACAGTGATGATGTGACTTTTTGTTTTAGTGAATTTGAGCCCCAAATAATTATAATTTAAGGTGTCACCGTGGAAACAGTGTGTCTTTTCGGACTGAATTATTGTTGTTGACGTAATGTCTCTCACATAGGACGTAAATGAAGTTAAGCTGCAGAAGTGATGATTTAAACACATCACAGATCTGAACTTTAAAAAATCTCTGTTTTTGCATTCTAAAAGCGCTATAAACCATATATTTATACTGTTTGTGTTTAGAAAGGTGTATCTTTATGTATCTTTATTTTATTATTTAAATTGAAAATCAGGGTGTCAGTTAAATAGTTAGACTTTTATTGTTCCGGTTATTTGTACTTCTTACATTTTTAAATCTTCATGGAAAATTATGGACTTTCTGAATATTATATACAAATATACTGTTGTACTGCTGCATCAAAAATTACTTTAACATTAAAAAAAGAATTCAGGAAATATGAATTTCATATTTATTACATGTAAAATCTAAAATCTTTTCCTTACTGACCAAAAAACAGGGATCTGTGCAATAAAATGATCTCAAACTAAATAATAATAAAAGAACTCTTCTCCTCTCTCCTTTAAAAATCAAACGATGTATCAGTCATGAACAAACAGTTTCATAATTCTATTGAGACGTCACTGCTGCTCCTCTGCTAAATGATCATAGCGGGGTAATTAGTCGGACATAAATCCGTCCGGGCTTCACCATCACGGTCTGAAGCAGCAGAGAAGGTTAAAGTGGCTGAAAGCACAAAGAGGATTATCTGCTTAAAGTCGGGGAAACGCAGCTGTAATGATTTCTGTCAGCTCGTCTTTTTAGATTTAGAGTTTTAATGGATTTTAGTTTTTTAATCTCATTTATATTTAAATGGTTTTTTTTAATTCCAATAACTGCAGTGAAAACTGCTGTTTGCTGATTTCATTTGTTTTCTTCAAGTGATATATTAATATTGGTATTGATATTAATGGTGCCAAATAGAAGCGGTTTTGAAATTCAGGCTCACTGCATTTAAAACCATGAAGAATAACATTTTGCATGCTTTTAAATATCATTACAAATATAAAGTGTCATTCTTAATATATCCGGCATTTTGATTTTCACACTATCGCATTGTAACTTAGTCTCTCCGTGCTGTTATTTTCCAAAATTTGCTTCTAAAAGATAAATATATATAAATATATATATACTTCTCTATATACACATATATGTATATATATATATACAGTAATGCGTGTTTTATTGCACCCATGTGATCCACATTTAAATTTGTATCGATAATTTCTCTGACATATATATGCATTTTCTTAATATCTTTCTTAATTTCTTTATTTTCTGCATTTCATCAGTCTGTTTTTGTTTTTAACATTTTATTATCCGTCCGTTCAGTTTACACCGACACGTCTTAACATGTACAGTTAATGCCTCTATGCTTTCCTGCCTCTCTGCATCGCTACACATCCAGTACAATTATATTCAAATGAAACGCATTAATAATCACAGTTGAACCGCTGCCAGTTTGTGTATATGTTGCACCCGGATTTTCAGGCTTACAGTAAAATGGCTGTGAAACGTGCCGCCGAGCCGTCTGCAGCCGAGCTTCAGTAAACACACTCCAGTGTAATCAGATCTTATTAATATTAACAATTGATGCCACAGTGTGAAGTTAGAGGGCCCAGGAGACACACTTAGAAATGGTCAACGACACTATAATAAATAATAATAATAATCAAGCTGCGTTCCTTAGCATAGCAGGAGATTTGTGCCTCATAAAACTATAATTGTTTTTTATTTTATATTTCAAAAATATACATGGCGTCTGAATTGGCATATGTGGATGCTCCTCTGAGACAAACAGAAGACAAAATCGGCTGTATTTTAAAGTCACTTTAAAACCTGAGAACTCTTAATGTAAAACAAGTTTTACATTGTTTTACCCCCCCACACACACACATGTCTGTGTGTGTGTGTGGGGGGGGGGGGCATTGCATTCGTTCACCACAGGGGTTAATGGGATTTCTGCACCACTACAAGTGATGGCCCCGTAATCCATTTATCAGTGAGAGCCCACCCCACCCCTAAACACACACACTCTCCCTCTTGCTATGTACATATCTGTCCAGTGTGTTTGCACATTAAAATAATATTAATAATAACTGTCTTTATTAGTTTGTATATGTCTCCTTACTGTTCAGTCTTAATGAAACCCCTCAACGACTCCAAGGTACACACCACGTGTGGGAGTGATGGACGTTTTATGTCCGAGGAGACGAAGATGGTGTGTTTACGCTGCCTTCAAACGCAGCTCGTCACTTTTACCGTTATTATTCGCCTTCATATTTACCCGCCAGGTTGGAGGAATGTGTGGATGGGTGTGTGGGTCAGTAAAGAGTCAGAGGCCTCTGTTCCTTTCCAGTTGTGTACCGTTCTTTTAATCAGCACCACCATCCTTCTCTCTCTTCATGCAGCTGAAGCTAATGTTGTTTAGTCTGGAGGACTGAACATTTCAAGTGGGAACCAAAGCTGGAGTGTTTTGCAGAGTTGTTGGTTGCTGCTTTTGTTTGTTCAGCATTCGTAAAGAGTCACCTGCTGATCCATTAATATCTAACAGAGTGAATACTAGCTGATGAATCTTTTAGTTGACATAAATCGGATGTGTTGTCGCAGGTTATAGCGTCAGAAATGTTCAGCGTGTTTGTCCGCATGGAATCTCAAGATAAACCTTGGACTCGCCTGAAGGTTCTAATGATCAGAACCGTTCCTGGTTGCCCTCCTTGTATCTGAGTCTTCCCTCCTGAACTGTTGAGGACGTGTGGAGGAGGTCTGTGTGAGGTCCGGTTTGTTAGCCGGACTCTCGGAGGAGGGGCCAGGACTGACGGACACGAAACATTAATGATCTCGCAGGAGGAAAACCCGAGGGGGAAACACGGCAGGGCAGAAATCAGCAGGGGAGACTGAAGATTAACTTAAAAGTGTGAGGCGGCAACCTAAAAGAAGAAAATCATCATTTTTATTGTTCACAGTGCAAAAGAGGAAAAGAAGTTAAAGGTAGTTTATTCCTGTCCCAAACGGTACCAGCCAAGCAGAGCAGCAGCCTCAGTGCTCTGCTAGTGTCTACACAGGATGCGTTCAAGCACAGTATTCAGTGTAGGTCATTCGTGATTTGGCGGTCCAACGCGTGACAAATGTAGTCAAGTGCATAAAATGGAAGAAAACGGACCTGAAACGAGCTACGTGGCCGGTTCAACGTAGAAAGGTTGTCGGTGTTAAACTCTTACAACACCTCCAAGAGGCAAAAGGGATCGCAGTCAGTGCAGAAATGTGTCATGGCTGAAAAATTTATATAATTGTGTCTTTCTTCAGCCAAAACCAAGTATTGTATAATAAAAATACATCAGTAATAAGAAGTCATTTTTATAAGAAGAATTAACTTGGAACTTGGCCCAAATGTCTGCAGAGAACCAGGAACGAAAAGTGTCCCAGCGTTGGAGACAAACATGAAGTGGAACAATTACTCCTCTTTTTTATTTCTATTTCACTCGTTCCACAAAGATGGGAAGTGTATCTCTTCTGATGGAGCTCGTTGTGCTAAGCTAAGCTGAACATTTCCTGCTCGCACAACACCGGTGAAAAACTTTGGAATAGGCTGTTAAATTGATATTTGTCTTTTCTCCTTAGAGATAGAAAACAGTATACTTTAGACACCAGATGTTTTATTTCCATTTAAAATAGTTTTAGAACTTGGAATTTGAATTTTGTTTTCCAGTCCAGAAAAGCGCCGGTGACCCTCGATCATTATTAAACCACAACGGTGGCTCAAAATATCGAGTCAGCACATTTTTCTTTGGACCCTAGACTTTCGGTTTCTGTTGTGAAGTTTCTAGAAGAGCTTTGCTAAAGCAACATGTTGCCTGTTCATTCCAGCTGGTTTCATGCTGCATTATTGTGAAAACAGCGAAACAGGAAGCTGTTTAAATCTGAACACATTTTGATGCTAAGCTTCCTGTTTCTTTCACCAATGACTGCTCATTTCTTCCATTCTTATTCAACTGGTCCGGTTGAACCGTTGTGCAGCGTTTTGTTCTCCACGCGCAAAACTAAATGATTGTTAAGAGGACTTTCTACAAAATAAAAGCATGAAAAGACCATTCAGACATACAGAGCCGTCCTCTCTGACACAGGCGACCACAAGCTTTGAGGGGATATTCTCATCTGAGAGAACGAGCAAAACTGCTCCTTTAAAATCAAGCGACCCGACCTTGCTGTTACTCATAGTTTGATCAGCTGATGGAAATGAGTCACGTTTTCACACTAATTTTACCTTCTCAGCACCGCTGCGTCCACACTGAGATGACACCGGAAGGTTATGTATATGTGTGTGTGTGTGTGTGTGTGTGTGTGTGTGTGTGTGTGTGTGTGTGTGTGTGTGTGTGTGTTTCAGAGGGAGTGTCATATTGTGGAGAAGATGTTTCCAATTTTGGAGACGGCCACGAGCGGCAGAGATGATTAGAGAGGAGGAAATTGGGGGATTAGAATTGTCTGCTTGAACTTCCTGAGTCCACGGTGTGCTCTCGCTCGCCCACCTCTCTCTCTCTCTCTCTCTCTCTCTCTCTCTCTCTCTCTCTCTCTCTCTCTGTGTTCGTCCTGGCAGTCTCTCGTCCTCCCGTGGCGTGGAAAAGTGTGAGGACACATCGAGTCCTCGAGTCCCCTGTTGTGTCTCAGGCTGTCAGCTGACTGACGGACATGACTCACTCCTCCACTCACCTTTTACCTTTCCTGTCATCTTTCCTCTCCTTCTTCCTTTTCCTTCATGGTTCCTTTCAATCTGACCCTTTTTGTCATTCATTTCTTTTCCTTCTCTTCATTTTTACGTTTCTCTTTTCCCCTTCCTTTTGTTTCCTTTCCTGACACATTTCCTGTCCTTTTATCTTTACTTGCTGTTCCTTTTCCTTTCTTTTCTTTTTTCCTCTTTCATATGCTTTCATGTCTCATTACCTTTTATCTTTCCTTTCTGTCCTTCTTTTCTTTCCCTTTGTCTTCCCTCCTTCCTTTCCCTTCATGGTTCCTTTCCTTCCTGTCCCTTTGTCATCCCATTCTATTTACCTTCTCTTCTTCTTTCCTCTACTTGTATCTATCCTTTCCCTTCATTGTATCTTTTGTTTCCTTTCCCTACATTTGTCACTCTTCCTTTTCTTTTCTCTTTTTTTGCTTTGCTTTCCTTTTTATCTTCTATTTAGTCTTTACCTTTCTTTCCTTCCTTTAATCTTTTCCTTTCCCTCTTTATCTTTATTTTTCTTTCCTTTCATCTTTCTTTTCCCTCTTTTTTTCTCCATTCTTTCTTTCTCTCTCCTTTCTCTCACTGTTCCTTCCCTTTCCTGTGTAGTCACAGTTCTTCATGGCGTATGTTAATAAACAAAAGATGTTAATCTCAGGTAAAATGAAACTACCCGCTGTCCTTGTGGGCTGAATATATGTTTGAACCAGACAGCTTTTACTTTCTCCATTGAACCTGTCAGAGAGGTTCTCAGGATTGGACAGAAGTGTAGAATGTGTGTACAAGCAGGAGGACTTGAGGTGCTCTGTTTTCTCCCTGTGATACCGGAGCGAGAGCAGAGAGCGCTCCACCCTGCAGCTCCTTTATTTCTCGCTCTTCGGTCCAATAAGTGAGCCGAGGCTCGGGGCTGTAATATCCGCTGCTGTGCTGCTGGACTTAGCGAGGGAAAGCTGAGCCCGAGGCGAACTGCAGGAGGAAACCCGGCCGATCCGGGGAGGGTCGGCCTCAGCCGTAAAGAAAGACTCTGACATTTTATATCCTACAGTCTTAGTTTCGTAGCGTTGTGATTTTCAGTTATCTAAATCACCGGTGGGGAGAAAAATCTAAGGTGAAGCGTCGACATTGTTATCCACCTGTACAACTAAAAGTTCACTTTCTTACCTGGACACCTGAACGATGGAGCCATGTGTGACGGTGTAACGTCATGAAGTTGCCGCGGTGGATTTGCTCCCATTCAGACACTACGCTCACGGTCTGCGTTTCAGGTTCATCCCAAAGGTGTCGGATGGGGGTTGAGGTCAGGGCTCCGTGCCGAACCAGTCGAGCTCTTCCACACCAAACTGTGAAAAAGCATTTGTTCACGGAGCTGGCTGTGTGTCATGGAGGCATCGTCATGTTGACGCGGGAGATTAGGTTATTTACTTTTTATCAGTGAATTTATGTGTGTTAATAGTTTATATTGTGTTCAGTTATGACTTTGAAAATATGAATATATTCAGTGACTAAAATCAAATACCCACATTGTATTAGTTCATTTTAATTGGAACATGTAAACTCTTCAACCCCTAATTTCCCATAGAAAATGATTTGAACAAAGCCACAGAGGATTGACATGACCTCAGTGACCAGTCAATGGTAGCCACATCACTGAGAGTCTAAAAATATATAATGTAAAGATATCAGATAAGAATCGGAATGATCGCTCATTTTTCAGGTTTTAATAGACATTTTGACTCGCCAGAAAAAGAAAAACAAAGACTTCATTGATGTAAACAAGCAGAGCTAAAGGTGTGTGAGCGTGTTACTGTATCCAGAGGATCGTCTGCCTCTCTGGCCTCTGACCTGCTGCTGACGCCTCGCCATCAACTCGACCCAACCGAGGCGAACACAGATACAAGATACTCTCTCTCTGTAACACACACACACACTGCACGCTGCATCATTAATTCAGGTGTATTATTATTCCAAATGAGACACAACGAGATCGATTGATTCAAGTTGTTGGAAGGCTCCAGTACACACACACACACACGTTCCTGCTTTTCTATTCTTACGAGGACCCCCGTTGACATGATGTATTTTCGAGCCCCTGATCTAAACATGAACCTAACTCTAACCTTTACCCAGAAACCAAGTGTTAACCACTTTGATGTTCAGTCATAATACTTTTTTATTCAAATACAATTTTATTGAATTGTTATGCAACAGCTCCCCAACCATCCCAAGCAATCAATCCCTCACTACATCGAAAGTAATATTGATATTAATGAGAAGAAAGGACATGCATAAGATCAAATAGCCATCGCTAAAATGGATTAGTATTCATATAACAAACACAAAATCATAGATGAGAGAAATAAAAAACTAAATCACATACACAGGCTACTTGTTAACCTGCGCACACATACGTCAACTTATCCTCACACGACGGTCTTACGTATTGTTTACCACGAAAGTCAAGCAACACACGTCAGTTTCCACTCAAAACGTGCAGTTTTTTCAAAATAAAGGTCCTTCCTCACTGGGCAACAAAAGTACTTTTGTTAGTTGTAGACAAAGGTTTGGGTTCAAATATAACTACAGAAGGAAGTGGAGTTATTTTAGTGCGTACCGTATTTTCCGCACTATAGGGCGCACTGGATTATAAGGCGCACTGTCAATGAATGGTCTATTTTCGATCTTTTTTCATATATAAAGCGCACCAGACTATAAGGCGCGGGCGCTCTGAAGAAATCTGTAGATTCTCCACTTCCGTGTCCGTATTCTCACGAGATAGTACGAGACTCACACAGCGAGATGTGATGCATATGACGAGTTTATGACGAGCTTACAGTTCATCATGTGACGATCTGGGGGACGGACTGTTTACATCGTGTAGTGTAGCTTGTTAGCTCGTTAGTTAGCACGTCTGCTAACGGCAGCGTTCTGAGACAGCTGTAGCTTTATGATTACAGACATGTAAACACACAGAATAAATAATGGCCATCAGTGAGAAACTGAGTTGTGTTGTGAGAACAAGTGAACAGCTGGGCAGGTGTCTTGAGAGATAGAGGCAGATTACCCCTAGCTTGTTAGCTCGTTAGTTAGCACGTCTGCTAACGGCAGCGTTCTGAGACAGCTGTAGCTTTATGATTACAGACATGTAAACACACAGTTAGTGGAGTCTGCGTGACTCACACAGCGAGCTATGATACTTATGCATGCTTATGCTTACACCTCGTCCAGAACTACCGGTGAGACTCCTGACTACGGTAGCCGTAATGCTGCAAGCGGTGCGGCTTTGTAGTTTACCAAAGTCGTACTAAAACATTTTGACAGAGCGCCGTGTACCACACAAAATCGCTTCGAGGTCAGTAAACACAACCAGAATTAATCCATATATAAGGCGCTCCGGATTATAAGGCGCACTGTCGTTTTTTGAGAAAATTAAAGGCTTTTAAGTGCGCCTTATAGTGCGGAAAATACGGTAAGTTACGCCACAAATAGAACAACGTTGGCTTCTGGTTTCACGCGGGGCACAAACAGCGGTCTCCTGGGTGAATGAGCTTTTATTTGTGTTTAGTAAACCAAGTGCAAGGACTATAAAAGGGACAAAACATCCTGAGCACACTTTACCTTTAAGACAAGTAAGATAGTTACGGCTGACATTAAATTCCTTGACTGACCCTCTGATTGCAAACTTGATTTCCAGTTCAGTATTAAGACTTTAACCTAGTAAGTTTACTTGCCATAGAATATTTTCTATTTTTTACCTTTTATAGTATTTAAGTAAGAATTCTCCCAGCAATACCCTCCCCATATCTCCTCCTCCCTCCTCTTCATCACCCCCTCTTTGTCCTCCTCCTCTACCTCCTGCTCCATGTCTGTTCCTCCCTGGAGAAACATGGCTACCAGCCAAGACAGCTGCTTCTTCTTCAGGCCGGTCGGTTGTTGTTTTGTGTGTGTGTGTGTGTGTGTTGTGGTGGATGTCCTGCTGGGAGGAGAAACAATAGGACAGTGATGATGATGGTGATGATGATGATATCCCCGATATCCCCAAACTGTTGGAGGATAAGAGAGGTGATATTTTGTACTTTTCTTATTGTTAACAAATCCCATTTTTTAAACCAGTCCGTGCCTCAATACGGTCTGACTTCCTGTTCGTAGCTCTCAGTTCCAAGCCCATTGGTTCCCACTGGAGATCTTTAAAAACACCTCTCAAATATTCAAATATATTTAGTTTAATTAAAGGAGGCTTTGATACACACACAATACTAGTTAGTAGATACGATCACGTGTGTTTGGTGGACAGGTGTATGGACAGAGTGCCCCCCCCCCCACCCCTCTGTGAACCTAAAGGATCTGTGTTAAACAAAGTGAGCATTGTTTCACTCTGCTCTGTGTTGTGGCTCTTTGCCAGTTGAGGCTCAGTATCAAACAGACGCTGCTGGTTTCTACATATGCTCTCTCTCTCTCTCTCTCTCTCTCTCGCTCTGTACTTGCATAGAAACACTGAGGCAACAGAAACAGGTTTTATTATAATATACCTTAAACATTAGCAGAGTGCAGATCTCCGCCCGGGTGACCACCATTGCTGTAATGTTTGAATGAATACAAGCCATGACTGGCTGTCATGCAACCAGACTGTCAATGTAATCTATGCAGACGTCTGCGTCGGCTCCGTACGGGCTCTCATTTTAGCTGCGTCTCACGAGGGTAAGCAAACGCTGCAGGTCCAATCTCTTCGACACTACGTGCGTAAACATGGAGATGATGCCCAATAAAAAACGCACTGAATAAATACATTTTGTAACCTTGGGAACATTCTTGCACCTACTTTCCTTATTAAAAAAAAAATAGGAAACACATTCAAACTCGACACCAGGAGCAGAGGGCACTAGGCTGCGACGCTAACGCCTAGCGCCCTCGTTAGCCCGGCAGCAAAGCTAAAGTTGGTGCAGGTAATGGAGCTAACATCTGTTCAATCAGAACACCCACAAAAGAACGTAGCTCTAGCAGAGCCTAAATATAGGCGCATAAAAACAGCTGTTTGTCTCTCTCTCTCTCTCTCTCTCGCTCGACCGTCCCTTCACTTTCCCGTCATGTCCCTTCTGTCTCTGGATTGCTGCGATGGGAGGGGGAACCGAATTAGGGTCGGAAGCGCAGAACTAAGTGATGTGGTCTGTCCAACTATCAATCTTGCATTTGCGTACTTTGGACAGCGCCGCACATATAGAGACGCATACTCGACACGCAACAAAGATCGCTGTCCGTGGTTCTGAAACAACAGCGAAGCCACAAGCCTCTGTATCTCGGCCAATCATTTTTGTTGTTTCGCCATTTTTCTACAGATATGTAAAGCTTAAACAGTTAAACCTAAAGTGCTGCGGTGTCTGCTCTGCCCGGTGGAAAAGATTAACAATAACTATGTAGAAATAGACAATCTTCTCTGTGATGGTGCCGCCTACTTATGTGGGTCATTTAGAGGCATCAGTATTACATTGAGACTGTTTTTATAACCAGTTAAAAGCTCCTCGTAGTAACTTTAAATACAAGCATCATATGTGATCAATTTATATCATTACTGCTGTATGAATGGACAAAAAATACGCGTTGGTCGTTAAAAAACTCCCGAGCTGTGCGGTTTATCAGACGTTTGGCATTCTCGGCTTGGGCACCAGGCTCCGGGACTGAAGCAGCTTCTCTAATTCAAAAGGAGCTCCACCTGCCTTGTGGAAGCTTTCCAGTTCAGCTGCTGCAAACTGGCCTGATGGAATGAATATCAGGCGTCTGTCAGAGAAAACAGCCAACACAGGTGGAATGTGACTAAGTACTCAAGTACACAGAGTTGAGGTCCACTACATCTTCGGGACAAATATTCTACTTTGTACTACAATTATCTGACAGCTTTACTTACTTTTCATATTCAGATCATTAACATAAAATATATAAATCAACTAATAAATTCTAAAATATCATTATAGATTAAACTACCCAGCAGTATACAAAGTAATTAAAATGAGCTCCAGCTGCAACATTAAAGTAATGTACACATTAATGCATCCATAAATCTGCATAAAGAATACTTTTACTTTTGGTACTTTAAGAATATTTGGATGGTTGTTACTTGTACTTTGACTTAAGTACGATTTTGAATGCAGGTCTTTTGCTTGTAACCGAGTATTTTTACACGGTGGTTTTACTACTTTTACTTCAGTAAAAGATCTGAGTACTTCCTCCACCGCTGGGAGCCAATCAGAGCCGGGTCCAGCTGTGAGTCCGGCAGAGGTTTTACTGCTGGAACCCTAATAACTTTGAATATAAACCACATTTTAAGGACGTCTATCTTAAACGTGTCTGTTTGTGTGTATAAGATGCAAAAACTCAATATTTTATATAAAGGCCCTGTCACACTATTGCGTATGAGAAAAACGTATGAGTTGCGTATGCAAATTCCCCAAAAAACCTTTCATACGCACAAAAAACCCTTGAAAATACAGAATGTTTCGTATACTTACCGCATTGAACCTATGAGAAGCGTATGAGTAGCGTATCGGCAGCGTATGACCAGGGACGAACTGCGCATGCGCAGTGTGCCGCTATCACGTGACAAAGTGCCAATAAGCATATTTCCCATAATGCCTGGATGTGGTGAATTGCCAAATCGATCAGATCATACTGGTGTTGGAGAAGAGCTACCTCCATCCTCTCTCGTTGTAGGTCCACGAAGAACTGAAGAAGAGCTCGAAATGGGAGTATATATATACACTTTCTCAATACGCTAGCTGTACGGTACACCTTCATGCCAGGTATGGACAGCGAATGGCCAGCGTACTCCACCTCTGACGTTACTCTCACGTATTCAGCGTATGCCGATCGTATGCTTAGCGTATAAACCATACGTCCACACACGCAGAACTTTTTTAAGCATGCTTAAAAAAACTTTTCTGCCTGGCCGTATGCCACCGTATGCGACCGTGCTTGAAACGTATACAACCTATGCCTAACTTACCCCTAGCGTCTGTCACCGTATACCTGGCGTATGAGTGATATTTTTCATACGTCCGCATACGCTAGTACGATACGCAATAGTGTGACACCAGCTTAAGAGACGGCGTCTGCAGTTGCAGTGTGAGTGTTGTTGATTGCTGGGTCTGTGGTTTTACAGAAATGATTAAAATGGAAACAGAATCCAGAAACGCCATCTGGTATTTGGGAGCTGTGTGTGTTGTGTATCTTATCCTGTGTGCCACACAGTTCTTGGTCTGCAGCCATTTGGTGTTTGGCTGCCAGCGAAGGTGTCAGTCTTCATTTAAAGGGAAGCAGCAGCTCCGGGTGTTTGCTGTTTACTCGATTGGCAGAAGTGGATTTTTGCCATTTTTTTTTTGTGTGTGCGTGTGTTTCTGCGTGAATATCACCTGTTCTGTCACACAGCCATCAGTGCTCTGGTGTGGAAACCACCGAGGAGTTTCTGCAGACATGCAGTCAGATGACTTACCCTTTCCCCCCCTACACACACACACACATTGTTAGTACTTTGATATTTGTGAGGACCGTCGTTTAGGATGCATTTCTGAGCCCTAACCGTAACCCTAAAAGCTAATGTAAACCCTCGAGCAGCCCCTGGGAAAAAGTGAGGACCAAAATATCTCAAACTCTAAAACTACATGGAGGAAGTGCATGGAGGCCTGAGGGGGCATTTATTATTAGGAAAGAAGTCATTTTCATTTAATACAGCCCTATTTAAATAAATTCTTGATTTTTAAACTATTAGAAAGTAGTCAACAAGTATGTCCTCCTGATGATGGTGAAATATTTTTTTTATCTTGCAAATACAGCCTGATCGATTAACCCTGTTATATCCTTTTATTCCCATTAACTCCCATGGAAAGTTTCCACCCTTGAATTTTACAACCCTAGTCAGGACCAGGCGGCAACCTCCGCATTCCACTTGCATTCTATCTACTGACCAGCAGGGGGCGACTCCTCTGGTTGTATAGAAGTCTATGAGAAAATGACTCTACTTCTCTCTTGATTTATTACCTCAGTAAACATTGTAAACATGAGTTTATGGTCTCAATCTCTAGTTTCAAGTCTTCTTCAATACAGCATGATGTTCATTTAGTAACTTATGGTCCATTTAGAGTCAAATAGACCATAAAGCAGGATATGCTTTAGGGCGGGGCTACCTTGTGATTGACAGGCCGATACCACAGCTGTATACAGCATCTCTAGGTCACTTCTCCACACTCAAATTATGGTAACTTCTGTTCATTGGCTGCAAACATGGCCATAATCCAAGATGGCGACGGCCAAATTGCCCAACTCGAGGCTTCAAAACGTTCCCAACCCTATGGGTGACATCACGATGACTACAGCCACTTCTTATATACAGTCTACGGTCAGGTCATGTCGTGGCAATCTGTCAGCTGATCAAAAATACGAGGGAGTAACTCAAACGAAGCTGTTAAGGGAGTCACCAAATCAGAAACAAAGAAAGAACCCGTGGCCAGCAGGAATGTCAACAGGTGGAACTAACCAACCTCATGCTGTGTCCTGATGCAGGTAAAATATCCCCAAAATACTTATTTTGCAGAACACGTCAGAAACACGGACATCAGATATGAAACGCCTTAGTCTGAACTTTATGTGTGGTCTCAGGGTAACAGGTGTGTGTGTGTGTGTGAGAACATGTGAACATTACATACTTACAGATACATGAGAGTGCAGGTTGTTCAGACACGGCTGCACATTAACGGCTTCGTCCTAATTAATTATTTCCTATCACAGCGACATCGCGCCAGCTGTGGGACGCTTTGAAATGTCCCTTTAATCACATCAACCCCCCCCCCCCCCGCCCCCAACTTTCCACAGAAGCTGAACCATGATGCCTCTCTGAGCAGTTATAACCTATTAATGCTTTAATAACAATCTGCGTGATTAAACAATTAGACAAATGGAGATAAAATCAAGAGTGCTAGTTAGTTAATCCTGATTAGAGGCTGGAGGGATTATGTGAAGCAGCCAGATGTTTGCACATCAGCATCAGTGTGATTAGAGAGCAGCGGTCGGTGTGCCACCTTGCGGTGTCCGGCGGGGACATGGACTCACTGTGGGGTCATGTGACTCAGAAGAGTCCACCAGCATGCAGACCAGGAACATCAATACTCTGTTACTGATACCACACTGTAAGAATACTGTGTTACAAGTAAAGTACCAATACCACACTGTAAAAATACTGTGTTACAAGTAAAGTACCAATACCACACTGTAAGAATACTGTGTTACAAGTAAAGTACCATTACCACACTGTAAGAATACTGTGTTACAAGTAAAGTACCAATACCACACTGTAAGAATACTGTGTTACAAGTAAAGTACCAATACCACACTGTAAGAATACTGTGTTATAAGTAAAGTACCAATACCACACTGTAAGAATACTGTGTTACAAGTAAAGTACCAATACCACACTGTAAGAATACTGTGTTACAAGTAAAGTACCAATACCACACTGTAAGAATACTGTGTTACAAGTAAAAGTAGTAATACCACACTGTAAGAATACTGTGTTACAAGTAAAAGTAGTAATACCACACTGTAAAAAATACAAAAGTAAAGTCAGGAAAATGTACTTAAATAATAAAAGTAGAAAAATGTCCCCTGTGACTGTTACACTATTACATATTATCTCATTCTATTATTACTCGTGCATTAATGTAAAAGCAGGATTTTACTCATTTTAAACTATGGACTAGTGATTATTTCATTATGCATTAATGGTAATTGTTTCAGTTGGGATAATGTTGCTCCGTATCTATTGGAGCTAGAAGTAGTCGGCTGATTGTTTACAACTTCATGAGGCGATAATACATCCCTGTGTCTGTTTAATAGATTCTATTTTAAATGTAAGGACGTTTTTTTTACCTGTTAAGAGCAACTTTGTCTCAAAGAAAGATCCCAAAACACAAACTAAACCAATAGAGTAAAACACCGATTTAAAATGGACTGTTTTTAGACGTTTACATATAAACATTTGAACAGGAGTTGAGTTATGTTCTAGATTAATATAATACATTTGTGTTTACCGAGGTTTTCCCGCGCACAGACTGACAGTTGTAATAGCAGCCTCTTTTCTTCCATCACTTTATTAATATCTGCATACAGAGAGGTGGGAAAGTCAGACCAGGCTTTTTACGCTCCGCCACTATTGAAAACATCTCCTCATCAGCAGCATCATCTCACCGCTCGTCTTCCTCACGAGCTCACTGGCACACGGAGTGTAAAGTTTCGGAAGTGCAGGAAAGTAATGATCCGTGCAGTTATTAATTGAAGATCCCCCAGCTACGCATTTAATCTCCCATACGAAGACAGATTAATTAGCATGAAAGTATTTTTAGAGGAGTAAGCTGCTGAAACGGTGGCACGGTGGCACCATATGTTTGGACATCAGAGAGCCGTTTAACAGCGTCCAAGAAAAAAAAGAGGATGTGATGGAGTGTTTGTCAGCATCTACCTCCAAGGACTCATTCATTAGCAGTAATGTGGAGTGATCACCTCTTTATCAGTGTGTGAACAAACACTCAGGTTTGTCCCGTGGCCAGACCCCCCCCCCCCCCACACACACACACACCCGGTCCCCCCCTTCCTCATCTAATTAAGTTGATTCAGAGCGGTGCCTGTGTGCGCGCCGGTCCCCATTACTTACGGCTGTCCGGTCCGGGGCGACCGCCGACCCCGCCGAGCCTGTCGCCGTGTTGTGCCGGCGCCCCCGACAGGGGGAGCCGCTGACCCCACAGCCCCTGCCCCCGCCTCCCCCCCGGGGGAGCCGAGTACAAACAGCTGGTAGGGGCATCAAGGGAGACCTCGTCCACACACAGGAAACATCCACTCACAGGGGAGTATGTCCTCTCCGTTCCTTTTTATTCTTGTGGGGCGCAACACGGGGTCCCAGGACCTCCAGCGGTCCTTGAGAGGGTTCCGGGGGGGGGGGGGTTTCATTGACTTTGTACCTGATAAACAGCGATGTTCAGTATCTGTAAACTTGTTCTTTACCAACAGAAATAGTTTTCCTCACTGAAAACGCCTTTTCAGTCAGCTGTTCTAATAATTTGGACAATATGGAAATGTGATATAACTTTATTTACCAGGAGCACCCACCCTCACTGCAACCAGGGGTTAAAGACAATTAGAAAGCTAATTACCTTCATTACATTTTTTGCATAATCAACTGTCATACCAACATCGATATGAACTTAAACTCCAGCAACTGCTGAAAGCAGGTTTTCAGACGGTGAAATAATTATTGTTTCCTGAACCTTAACCAGGTGTTTTTAGGGCCTTTTTTCGAGGGTCCGAACCAAGGTTGGAACGTTGTATACATTTGATCCTGTTTTAGCTTCATATTGCAATGATGCGAGTGGACTAAAGAACTCTACATGTCACACCTATGTCCCGTCCTCATCACCTACATGAGCTGCGTCTCCTCTCTACCAGCGGCTCATTTTCTTTTGTTTCGTTTTTTTCCCTGTCTGCCGGAACTTCCTGTAACTGGTTTGAAAAGTCCAAACCATCAACGATTATGTTGTCACGCTAGAACCGAACTGAAACAATGGTTTAGTTTGACAGAGAACATCGTATTTAGTCAGGCTGTTGGTCCGTGGGACGTTTCCTGTAATTGTGGTTTTAGTTCAAACTGAAAAGTCTGACATTTCGGACCAAAAGAAAGTAGGTGTGAAAGGGCCCCATAGTTTCAAATAGCACACCTGAACCCTGAAGTTTTTTAGTTGCCTAACCGTAGTTTATTTACCGCTGCATATTGCAGAAAGAAATCATTTTAAAAACGTTGGCATTGATCATCGTCGTAGGTTTTGCAGAGTCGTCTAATATCCGGTGATGGGGTTGCTGCCCTCCCGACTCTCCCTCCCCGCCTCTCTGTGCAGCAGGAGGCCCCCTCTCTCTCCCGCCTGCCAGCCGGGACGGCGTGGAGGGCAGCCGGGGCACAGAGGAGCCTGGTGCTGCCCTGATGGCGGTCAGAACGGGCCGGGCCTCGGCTACAGATGTGATGCCAGCTTTTGCCAGGGGTCACCTTGGAGAGGCCGATGGCAGCATGTCCGCCCCCCCTCACCGCACACCCCCCAGCACTGCAGCTGGCTCCCTGCTTAATCCGCCACAGGGGGAGAGGGGGGGGGGGACAGGAGGCCACATGGCCCGTTACATGTTTTCTACAGTACAGACAGTTTCTGTGTGTTTGTGGGGAAAGAAACTGAAATACTGAATCAAGCTGAAGTACAGTGTTACTTAAAAGAATGTACTGGTGGTACAAATGGAGCGTACTTTACTAAAAGTTACAAAATGGACACAAAGACAATTGGGTGGAAACTCACCTGATAGCATGAAGACCATAGATGAAGGGATTGGTAGCAGCTCTGGATTGCTTCTTTTTCGTGCATGCGCGGATGCATTTTTAGACCACGGAGATGCCTCAGAGCACAGTGGAACAGTTTAAACAGTGGTATTAGTATTTGTCCTCAAGTAGTGGACTTGAAACTTCCTCCATCAATGTCTGAAAGTCAGAAGAATTTAACTGATCACACACACACACACACTAACACACACTCGGGCTTCTGTCCAGCTCCAGTGTGGCCCCGCAGAAGTTGAAGCCGCAGATCTGCTTTCCAAAACTGGATCCGTCCTCTCTGCTAATCAGCCGTACATCTGCACGTTCCTAATCGTTTCCATCTTCCCTTCCTGACTCTCCGTGCTGAGGGGCTTTCACAGGCCGATTCTGGGTTGCGGCGGAGCAGCGGGGAGAGGCTTTGCTCCGTGGACGTGAAACAATCCGCTAACAGAACCTGCAGCCATTAACGGATCAACTGAAGGGTATTACATTTCGGCTCCGGACTGTGCGTTTCCGATACATTCGCATTGATAAATCACATTGTTCGCTCGACGTTCGTATGCCGCACTTTGATTACTTAATTACACTGGTTCTATTTCGCGTCTCCTCGCTGTCCTGTGAAAACCACGTATTTCCAAGTTGAATGATTATTTTAAAGCGTTATAGCTTAGGAGATTTGTGAGTAAATCCTTTTCAAAACCAACTGGGCTTATTAAAGAATGCATTTTCTCGTCTTAAAAAACTGAAAAGTTAACATTTTGAGCTGTTCATTGGACAGCGATGAGTTCTTACTGTTGTAGTTTTATAGTGGTCGAAGTCAACTTGAAATACTTCCACTCAGACATAAAGAAAAACAAATGTAACGTTTTTTAGAGTGAAACCGTCACAATTAAGAAGTACATTTTAAAATGTATCTCCCGAATATCAGCAGAAATATATAAAGGACATGCACCTGAATTAGGTTTTCACTTTATATATTATATTATTATATTATTATTATATTCCTATTATTTAGAGAAAACAAGTACTGCAAATAATCATATACATACATATATATTATTGTAAATATACATTTACAATAAAATATGTATAAATGTGAAAAATATCAGTTTGAAAACAAAAAGAGCTGTCCAGTGTTTTTAAAAGTCTGTATCAGTGGAACGGGGAGAAGCTGAGGCTCTCGTCTCTGCAGTGTTTTCCAGTGTGACCCCGTTGCCGATGCAGTTCAGCGATCGAGCAGGTACAGCTGCAGGTGAGCCTCGGACAGGACGCACTGAAACCAGAGAGGACTGTGGGAGCTCGGTGCTGATGGTCGACTGGGAGCATTAATGAAGCGGATTAGGTGTCCCAGCGTGGCCCTTGCAGGCCTGCAGAGGCCTCGCCCTCCACACTCTGAACAACAACGTTCCTCAACGGGAACCCCGCTCGGGGTTCTTCAGGCTCGAACAAAACCACGTTCCACTGGGAACCTTTTAAGGTGCTCTGAAGAGTGTTTTACGAGTCTTGTTTAGAGAGTTTTGACGCTGAAAACCCAGGTTTTCGAAACCATCTCTGGTGGTCATCCGGTCTACAAACTTCCAACACTTGGTGCATGTAGATGCTGCGGCCGGTAGCTCCAATGAATTTCGCTAAATTTTTGTCTTAATTAGTTAATTAGTCTTTTCGTCTTCATTACTGGAGCACTTATGGCATATGAAAGGAATACACTCATCAACATCAGAGAAGGAAGCGTGGGGATTGGATCAATGTATGCGGAGCGGACCTTGAGACGATCACGTCAACCATCCAGCCAGATCTGCCGGACCAAACCCCACCGAAGGCTGAGTCCACCGGCCCAGGAGGAGAGGGAGGAGAGCCGAGATGGAAGCTAAGCTAACCAGAACCCAGCGGCGGCAGGTCAATGACTGTTGTGCCCACGTCTTTACAAAGACCTGGGTCCACCTCGGCATCCCGGATCAAGCTGCGCTTCAATGGCGGACCGCAGGACAGAGCGCAAGACTCCCTTCAGGCTAGAGGAGCGGACTCTGTTCACGTCAATGATGCGAGCTTCTCAAACATAGTTCAAGTTGGTGGAAAGTGTTTCCTTGAAGTGGAATGTTGACCACATTATCTGCCCAGAGAATTGTTTCAATGCTGCTGTTTACATTCCTTATGATGCAAATTACCAAAATGCTCTGCAGTTTTTGCAAAAACAAAACAATAATGAAAATGAGCTCAAAACTTACAAACCACCAAGGACCCTCTTCAAAATGAGATAGTTCATCTCAATGGGTTTATCCTTAAGCTAAAATAAATTTAAAATTATGACTTCAGATTTGAAGGATTAGTGGAAGCTAAGAAAGCAGCGTTCTGGTGAACATAGAATAACAAACTGACATTATACAACGTGGGTTTCAGCGGTATAGATTCACCAAACTGTCCTTCGCCCCCTCTGACCCCGGACACGTTTCAGCTCCCGCACACTCTCTCAGCCCCGGAGTTTGTTTTTCGACTCGAGCCCGCCCCATAAAAGACCCATTTTGGGGGTGAATGGAGAGGTCTGTTAAAGAGGCCGGAGGACAATGAAATGGGATCAGCGAGCAGCGGATTTAATTAATCCAGTGAAATGAGGAGAAATCAGACGAGGCAGAAACCCAGCTGGAGATCACAAACACAGCTCAGTCCTGGCACCAGAAGCAGCGGGTCAGCTGGGGATTCAGTTTCAGAGGGTCCAAACAATATCTTTACTTTTTACATCATTCTGCCACAGGAAGACTGCCGGTCCACTGTGACCTTTGACCTCTCTGTAGGGTAATCATGGAGTAGCCATGTTCCATTTACAATTAGTTAGAGCTTTGTATCATTTGAAATTTTCCATTTACTAGTTATCGTACTAAAAAAAAAATGTTATGCATCTTCTTATCTAAGATAATCCGTTATGGAATACAGATAAATAGTGAAAGTTAAATGAAAGAATTACAACCGGTATATACAATTAAAATAAGAATAGAATAAAAAAAATGTCAACTATACTAGAATACATGGAATCAAAAAAATCTGGTAAAGTGAGAATAGTGTAATTAAAAAATATCAACCTGTGTTTCTACAATACCCCCTTTTTTTCTTAAAAAGTTCGTAAATATTGTCTAAGCACAAGCAGCATTACGATAAGTTTGTCTTGATGAAATGATCTAAAACTGGCACGTTTTTATTTTTTAATATGTAGTGGAACTATCTGATGAAACTATACGTCAACATCTGACACGACATTTGATGCCAACTTTTGGTACTTTTAGTATTAAAGACATTTAAGGACCTAAAAGTATTGAGATTTGATACCCAGCTCTACTGAACAAAATGATGCATCATAAGAAGAGAAAGACATTAGAAGACTTAAGGTTCATTGTTGACATTGGAAATAGTAGTTTGAATATTTTTATGGATTATCATGAAAGGAGTTTTATTCAATTCATTGATGATTTGTTATTTGCCGGAGGATGATGTACAGTATGTGCAGAAAATAGTCCTTTGAGAGTTTATAACTTTGTGGATGTTCGTTCGGTCGGACATTTGAGCGTCATGAGAAAACGATTATTATCTCTGCCGCAGAGCAAAACATACACACCTTGATTAAATAAGTCCCGTCAGGCGTATTGATCCGTGAGTGACGGGTGACGACGGCTGCTGAGGGACTCTCTCCAAGCAGACCGGGCGGATCCGGATCCCTTGACCTTTAACCTCTGGCTCTGTGTCAGCCTTACTGAGGGGGTTTACCTCATCTGTGCAGCTGACATCATTGGGGTTAACCTTCCCTACACCTCAGCCCTCTCTCTCTCTAACGCATCTCATTCTTCACAATAAAAGTCCATAAAAGTAATTTTGGCTATAAGTAGATTTGTTTTATTGAAGAATAGCTGCTGACAAAGCTCTGCTAATTCGGTGACAAACACGTTTTCTTATAAATTCTTAAGAATAACAGTCCTCAGTTATTTTGTTTTGTAAAAAGGTTTTATTTTGAATATCAGGACTTTAGCAGTAACTTAACAGGACTCGGTTTTTCCTCTCTTTCCTTTGCTCTCCTCTGGAAGAGGAACTCCCATGTGGAGGGGAAGATGATGGAGACCTACGTTTTGATGAATTGTTCAGATTGTACCCACATGCTGTTGGCATCTCTCTAAGATCTGAACTCAATGCGAGCCAGGCCACCTCGACATGTGGTCTGGCTGATGGCATCCCAAAGCGAGCAAGAGCCAATCTGGAGTGTACAGTCTTGACAGTTAATGCGTCCTGGCGTGATCTAAAGACAAAAGTCCCATTGAGAAGACAAGTGTACTGTAGTTACTTTTCACCTGCTGGCTACAGCATGCCTGACCTCATGTTTTCTTGTTGTTAAAAGTATTCCAACGAGTTCTATGCAGTGAGGTTAAGATGAAGATTTAAAATCTGAGAAAAAGGAGCACACTGATCTTGGATCTGTACTGCAGGTGGCCTGAGTTGATGTAGAGTTGGATTGCCGCGTTCCTTCCCCCAAAAAGTAGAACCAAATGTCGCTGTGAGAAGTTTTGGGCAGTTAGGACTGACTTCCTTTTCTGTGACACTTGTGAGCAGATATTTAGTCTGATCTCAGCTACAGGTTGTTGTTTTTTGTCCAGTCATTTGCCCTTTCCAATATTTTGGACTGTGAGCGCCCCCCCTCTGTCCTCCTCTACACTCCCCTCTCTGAACCGGTGTCGGGTAGACGGTGTAAGAGCATTGCAATGGATACCTTCCTCACCTGCTCCTTCCCCGGGACCCCTGCTGAGAGCAAGCTGTTGTTCTGCAGGCCCTCCTCCTCCTCCTCCGCACCCTCCCCGTGCCCCTTCCTCACCCTGAACACACCTGTCCAACCACCCCCTCCACCCCCTCTACCACCTCCACACTGCAAAACCCGCCTCTGGCCTGTCGCCTCAATTATTAACGAAGCCTAAAGAATGCATGCATGCGAGTTCTACGCTTGCTTTATTTGCGCCTCAATCCTGAGAGCTCTATAGGACATTCTGAGCACAGAAAAATATATTTAAAGAGATATCTAATTTTGAAGAAACTAAAATCTATTCTTTTATTTAATGTGTGTGTTTGCTATCGGTCTGTGTCGATCATTCATGTACTTAATCTGTCGCAATGCTGTAGTGTTGGGATCAAAGTGAGTTACCGGAAAAGCGTTGAACATTAGTCATGCTTTCCTGTCTCTGCTCTTTCTATTGCACCCTAAAACAACTTATAATCTCGTTTTAATCTTGATATCCACCGTAGACGAGAATCCAGTCTCCTCTCTGTCTGTAAGTGGGAAAACTCTGCTGGTAGATATTTATCCTGACAAACTTAGTTTCCGAGACATCAACTAGCATGGATTTATGGTCATTTAAATAGCTCTTTGTTAGAGCCTGCTAACATTCCTTACAATGTTTTAACCATAGACTGTATATAAGGAGTGGACGTCACGCCATTATGAAGCCTTGAGTTTGGTGATTTTGCCGTCGGCATCTTGAATTACGGCCGTTGCCATGTTGTTGTTGTTTCGCAGCCAATGAACAGAAGTGACCATATTTGGATTGTGGAGGAGTGACGTGGAGACTCTGTATATGGCTCTGGTAGCTGCAGCGACCTGTCAATCACAGTAAGCCCGCCCTAAAACACACCCTGCTTTATGGTCTATTTGACTCTAAATGGACCGTAATTTACTAAATGAACATCATGCTGTATTGAAGAAGACTTGAAATTCGAGATTGAGACCATAAACTCATGTTTACAATGTTTACTGAGGTAATAAATCAAGAGAGAAGTAGAGTCATTTTCTCATAGACTTCTATACAACCAGAGGAGTCGCCCCCTGCTGGTCAGTAGAGAGAATGTAAGTTTTAAGACACTTCCGCATCGGCTTCACTCGGCAGAACCGGAGGTTGCCGTCTGGTTTTAACTGAAGCGTAAAAAATTGTATCATCTGCAAACAGATTTTGCACTTCAGTCATATGTGTATATATATGTGTGTATATATATATATATATATATATATATACACACACAGAACAACAATGGCCCATTTACACTTCCCTGTGGCACACTCATGGGATGGGGGATGAGCTGGTACGGCCATGTTGAAAATGAAGTCCGTCCTTGCAGAGTTCCAGCCAAGCTTTTTAGTATCCCATTATTTTGTGCTAAATGGTTTGTTTTTGGCAACTTCCTCTCTATTTGAGGCTGATTCAAAGGTACCTTGTGGCTCTCTTGAGGAATGTCCTGGATCCTTGTTCTGTTTGTATATCGTGCACAAGGATGCAATTTACATCCTGCTCTATGGTTTCATGGTCATATGCTGATCGACAGTCAACAGTGAGTAACGTGCAAAGAAACGCAGCAACGGGCCAACAAAGACAGGGAGGCAGAAGACCTGGCTGACGTGGCCGTAACAAAACATAGCAATAAAACTTGCGCCAGTTTACTTGTAGATGAATCAGTCTGTAATCTTTTATGGATAATTGCGTATATTGTGTCACAAATGAACGTCTCTGAATTTGACAGTGTGGTCATTTTGCTCATAGATTATATATAAGAATTCATCTTTTTAAATAAGTTCCTTTGTATGATTTTGAGTTCCTGTGCTTCCTGTACAAATGCAGCAGAAGTGAGAGAGCAGGATACATGCTTAAAGAGGAGGAGGAGGAGGAGGTTGGGGAGCAGGTCTCATTGTTTGGTATCTCTGCAGGACTGTAGCTAATAAAACTAAACTGGGCCTGAGGGGAAGCGGCTGAACTTCCTGTAGCGGTGGTATTTATTTATTTGGAGGGTCCGTTTCAGGTCTCCAGAGTCGGCCGTAAACAAAGAGCTCTCCTCCTCAGACCAGATCGCCTGTTTGACTGTGATTTATTTATAATTCCCTGAAACCACTCTCCGTTGCAATCCGATCGCTGCAAGCTTGTGAAAACGTCGCTTTTCCTGGAGATTCGCTAAAAAGGAAATACTCCCCTGTCCCTCTTTTCCCCCCTTTCCTCCCCCGTTTAATTCCAGGCCCTCGGCCACTCACGCAAATAAATACCTTTCTACTTAAACATACATGGGCTAATTAATTTAGCCCATCTGTTCCCCTCTCTGCTTCGCTTCCACGACACACACGAGTTTCCCCAAACACATTTGGCTCATGTTGCACCGATAACTGGGACACTGTGAAGAAAACGGAGGCCTTTCCCACCACGGAAAAATGAAATAAACAGATCTGACACAGAGCTTAATCTTTTTCCTTTTTCGCACTCTGGGAGGCAGCAGGAGAAGATGCGGGAACGTTAAAGCTCAGAGGTCAAGGGAGTTGGATCGGCGGCAGCACACAGATGACCCAGATGGCGTCTTTGTCGCTCCGAATGAGACAGAAATAAAAATGCACTCAGAAATCTGCACTTATATCTCGATCAAACTGAAGGCTGAAGTTTTCTTCCGATCACGATATAATCACAACGCGATCACAAGAACACAGTTATGATAGTTGTTGAGATCACAAAATAATTAGATATCATTTGCATAACTTTCCACTTAGATATTCCGTCCTGAATATTCAGACAAACAGTAATAACATTTAAAAAATATTGATTGATTTTCTTGTCATCAGATCATAAGAAAACATTTTTTGACAGCTTGTAATTATGTCGAGATGATGAAATAATGAGACAATATGTACTTTATAAATGATAATTCTTCTGTCTTCACGAGGAAATATTCAGGTCTATTCATGTGAGATGATGAGATCACAAAATAATAAAACACAGTTTACTTCTGATTATGAAATAAGGACTTTGTGACTCCGTGAAAATTAGGTTTGTTGATGTTATCATATGAACAAGAATTTAAAAAAATAATATTCACCCACGTGTAGGACACTACTGTATTCTAGATTTTATTTAAACAACCTTGTGTGTGAACTGTGAGTTGGGATTTATCGTCAAATGTATTCATATCATATCGCTTTGGTATCGGAAACCGAAACTCTGGTATCGTGTTAGCTCTAGATTTCAAACATGTCAGCCCTGCTTCCTGTTTGTAGTAAAAAAAAAAATATATATATATATATATATTAAAACACAATTTTTCCTGTTTCCCAAAAAATGCAAAAGATTTCATAAATACACACATTTTTTGGGTAATATTGTAAAGATCAACTGTACAAATCAGTCTTAACTGCATCACCACATGAATGTAACTTCACATGATTAGAAGTACACCCAGTGAATCATGCACAGATCGGAGATGCAGGTTTCGTCGTAGGTGCGTGAATCAGAAACAGCTGAGTGACACGTGAGGGTCGGCTCTCCTGAGGAGCACACAGCTTGTTGCTTGTTGCCGAAACATCTGGACGCCCTCCCCTCCCCGCGCTGTAGCGGACGAGTACGGTGGTATAATTGTAATATTTAGGGGGAAAAGTTTGGAGGGAACTTGATTTAACCCTGAAGAACAGAGTTTTGGAAACTGCCTCCGGGGCCTGCTGGAGAATATTCCCCCAACAGGAAAGAAGAGCTCGAATCAAACAGGAAATGACATCTGATTCTCCTTTTAAGTTCCGACAGAGACAAGAGGGAACATCACATCAGCCTGGGAAAAAATATTGTATGAGCTGGACTTTTAATGCATTTCGTGTAATCTAATAATGACAAGATAACGAGCAGAGACCACTCTAACAAAATACAAATGTATTGTTAAATTGCATAACTATTTATTAGAGGCAAGCCTGAAAAGTCTTTCTGGTCTGTTTCATTCAGGCTGGTGATTCTGGAACAAGCAATTATTTTTATTTTTAACTAATCTGGAAAAACAGAGAAAACAAGTTCAAATTTCTTGTTTTGTCCGAGCGGCTGCCCAAGAACATTTATAAAAGATCCACTAATCACATGATCGATTGACTATTTGAGCTGCAAGACAATATTTGATTGTGAAGAACGTGAAGATACAGACATATCATTTGGCCAACATCACACACACAAACCTTAAACTTATTAAAAGTGGTCGTCAATCAAAATAATCAACCAGCAAGCAGCTTTTTTATATGTGAGATATATGTAAGAAAGACACAATAACAACATGTTCTCGCTAATCTTCTCTAAATCTGCACCAACAACTTGTAGGAGCAGAACCTCGGGGAACTTGGCGATGTTCTCGCTCACGTATTTGATGTTGTCCATGAGGAACCCTAACTGGCCTGAACCTGACTGTCCCTTTGAATCTGTTCTGGTCTGAGTTACTCGAGGGTATTAAAGGGGCAATCTCAAAGACTTTCATTTAAATAAATAACTGTTAAGTCACTATCGCCGTGCGTGGTAAGACAATGGTGATTGAGCCTATACCCCACAGTAATTTCATTAAATATAATCCAATATTATTACATTTATTATTTTGTAATGGATCATTCTGCACAATGAGTTCTTTCACTTTTGGTACTTTATATTTTGATCATAATACTTTTGTACTTAAAGTAAGATTCTGAATGCAAACATTTATTTGTAGCAGAGTATTTTTACACTGTAGTATTACTACATATAAGGATCTGAATACTTCTTCCATGACATGAAAGAAGGGATAGATTGTCTCAGGGTCAAGCAGACAATCTATCGATTTAAAAAAAAGGAAAAACCTCTTTTTAACAGGAACAAAAACACATTATAAGAATTAATATAAAGCGTGAAAAGTAAAGTGGCGTTTCAGGCAATGTGTAAAAAGCAAAGACCGGAGTGACGAAATTCATGTTTTTCCCATTCACTTCAATACCGAGGTTTATCACAGCAGCATCTAGTGGCCGTTTGGGGGGGGGGGGGGGGGGGACTGCAGCTGAACACACGTAAACCTCATCTTTGTCCAACATACACAACACAGCAGCTATGTCTGCAGGTGTCAATCTCACTCCTGTAGTAAAAACGAGTTGACGGCGGGTGGACCCCACCGCGTCGACGCCACATGTCGGCGACGGCAGCGCCTTGTTGTTGTGTGTCTCCAGCGGTAGCCTGAAGCGGACAAACAGACAGATTCCACCTCCACCTGCTGCAGCCAGCAGTGTGTGTGTGTGTGTGTGTGTTGCGATCGATCGTCTCCCAGCAGCCTGTTTCTCTCTCTGGCAGCTGTTCCATCCAGAGGCTCCAATATGAATATTCATGGTGCACCTATTCCCAAGGCCTCAGTCCGTCTGCAGCTGGACGCACACACACAGACAAACTTCTTCTTCTGCCATGTTAACATGGCACCAAAAAAACATCTTCAACATCTCAGTCAGACTCTGAGATAAACACTCGTACAGTTCAGTCTTGGTCATCTCACTTCTGTGAGAATAACTGACTGACTAAAGGTGGACACGGAAACAAATGTTCCCCTTGCAGATCCAGAACTCATCAGGACTTTTGGTACTTTCTGTTATTGCCCTCACAGTTTCTCTGTGTTTTCCTCTTTGTACATGAACTAGCCAGCCATTGGTCTCCAGAGCTGCGTCCGCTCTCTTCTCGGGGAGTTGTGGCAACACTTTACGGCCCCACTGACGTGTGGTCACCTTAACAGCTGATTGTCTTTTGTACGAATCAAATGACCAGTTCATTATATATATATTATATAAACTTGGATCTTGATTTTGTAGTTTTTCTGAACTGGAACCACCAAATGTTTTTACATGAAAAATCGACTGAGACGAAGCGGAGCACAAGTAGAAAATGGCATAAAAAGTGAAACACAAGTGCCTCTGATTTGTAAAAAGAAAAATAGTGGTTATGGGGATTTACAGAGGCGTAGTTGGGACGAGGAGGTGTAACAGGTTTTTAAAGTGAACAATGGTACTTTAGGAAGTGGTTAAGGTGGAATTAGGGGTATAAGAATGTGCTGGAGGTGGTATTTCCATAGATATCGTGAAAAGGGGTTATGGTTGTATGAAGAGAGAGGGCAGGGAGTTAAGGTAGTATGTGGGGAAAACTCTGATAGCAAAGAAGGGTTTTTAAAGGGGGACTATTGTGTTTAGGTAGCGGTTAAGGTAGAATGAAGAGGTTTGGTTGAGAGAAAACGCATTCTGTTGAAGTATTAGAGGGAATTAAGGTAGTATGAATTGATATATGATGGGGTTAAGATGGTGCACTGGAGAACAGTAGTAGGGTTGCAGGAGGAGGTGATTTGTGTTGTTGTATACTTGAAGAAGGAAATGGTATAAAGGGGAATAGCCGGTATTGAAGTGGTTTAGGAAGTGGTTAAAGTGGAATAAGAGGTGTAGTTGGGAGGTAAGGTGTTCTAGTGAGATATCTGAAGGAGTTAAGGTGGTGTAAGGAGGTTGCGCAGCTGTATATAAGGGAACTGAAATGATACAAGGAGGTAAAGGAGGTGTTTAAGGTGGATTGTTGTGGTTTCTTCTGTTATATCTCATGACATTATCCTGTTGTTTCTTATTTTTGAGTGAGTCTTCACCCTTCTTTGGGGGTCAATCCACTCCTCTATCTCCCTCCCAGGGATTAAGCCTCCCCTTCGGTCTCGGCTGACTGGATGTAGGAGACCTGAGGGGAGCGCAGGGAGGAGGAGGAGGCGCTGCCCAAAGAGGGAAAGGACAGCCATGTGCTTCTCATTAAGCTCTGCGGAAATAAGTGCTGACCCGTTCGCTCAAGAGGGCACATCCATTTACTGCTGCACAGCCGACAATCACAGCCGGACACAGTCCAGGAGAGGGAGGAGGGGGAGGGAGGGAAGGGGGAAGAGAGGATGGACTGATGTGGGAAAGAGAGGAGAAGAAGAGACTGGGAGGTACAACCAGGACAAGAAGCTGAGCTGGAAGTGCAGCTGACGGTCTGGAGGGTGCCAGGGGACGTTAAGGTGGTATTGGAGTGGTTTGTGGTGTTTGGATAGAGTTGAAGTGGTCGGAAGTATAAGATGTTTAGGTATCATTTAACTATGGTGGAGTAGGAGGTTGTTAAGGTGGACTAAGTGTTATTCGGAAGGGGTTACATTGATGTGACGGTGGTAAGAGGAGGTTTAAGATGTCGTTGAGATGGTGGTTTGTTGTGTCGTCTCAAGGAGTTAAGGTGGACTGTGGGTGACCTAATGCTATATAGGAGGTAGGCAAGGAAGCATAGGTTGGACTGTTATGGTTTATGAATGGTTTAAGGTGGAGTAGAAGGCTGTCAATGATGGTGCACAACATGACTAAGGTGGTCTCTAGCATCCTATCGAGGTGTAGGAGGTCCGACAAGATAAGAGGGAGTCAATGGTGCCATGTGTTGTTTTTTCCTAATACACTTCAAAGACTATATATGTTTACATAAAACAAGAGCACCTTAAACCTGCATTCTCTCTAATGTCCATCATTAGAGAGACTCCTCTGGTTGTATAGAAGTCTATGAGAAAATGACTCCTCTGGTTGTATAGAAGTCTATGAGAAAATGACTCCTCTGGTTGTATAGAAGTCTATGAGAAAATGACTCTACTTCTCTCTTGATTTATTACCTCAGTAAACATTGTAAACATGAGTTTATGGTCTCAATCTCTAGTTTCAAGTCTTCTTCAATACAGCATGATGTTCATTTAGTAAATGATGGTCCATTTAGAGTCAAACAGACCATGAAGTGGAGTATGTTTCATCTTAAGGTGGAATAGTGTTGTTCAGTTGGTATTAGGAGGTCGTTAAGGTGCGTAAAGATGTGCAGTGTTGATAGGTGTCTGTTATGGTTTAGGAAGTAGGTTAGATAACCAGATAAGGAAGAAGGCTGTTTTTTGTTTCTGTGAAGGTGCACAACAGGTTTGTAGCATTGTGGAAGAGGTAACATTGATCTGAGGAAATGGTTAACAAGATAAACGGATGCTGCAGGAGGGAGTTGAGGTGACAGGAAGTGTCTGAGATTATTAAGGTGGTAGTTAGAGTTGTAAGATGTAGCTGAGGAGGTGTTAGACAGAGTTAAGGTGGTCTGAGGAAGTGTAGGAGGTATCGTTGGAGGTGTAGTAAACTGTGTATATGTAAATTTAATGTAACTTTGGAGCTGTTGGGGGGGATCTGGTAATCCAACTTTGTCCTTAGACATTGTTTTCGTGTGTGCTGGTATCGTAGAGTTGCAGGAAGTTAAAGTGGACTAGAGGAGTGAGTAAAAGTCAAGGTGTTGTAAGAAGATGCATAACAAGATTAAGGTGGTCTGTGGTGGAGGTGGTGCGGTTCCAATGATCCGAGAAGATTTAGAGGGGAGTTAAGGTATACGGAAGAAATGTGGGCGGTAATTAAGGAAGACTGGGGAAGTTGTTAGAGTTACCATTGGAAGTGTAAGTGTGGGAGGAAGTATCCAAAGTTGTTAAGGGGGACTGTTATGGATTAATTAGGTGGTCAAGATGGTTTAGGAGGGAGTTAATGTGGTCTGAGGAAGTGGAATCGGTCACTAAAGTCATCGTTGGGAAGCTAAGACGTGGTACATTTGATACGCTGTGTTGTAGAGGGGCTCTTAAGGTGGTAGGAGGAGTTGTAGGAAGTTGTTAAGGTGGACTTTGGAGGTTAAAACTGTGTTCATGAATGAATGAGAAGCTGCTGAAGTCCACGACGGAGTGGCAGGTGAATGGACTGATCCAGATTTCATGACAAACACGTTTGGATGTGTGCCCGGGTGTTTCCCCCAGTACATGCATCATCCACAAACCCAGATCCATCTTCACTCCGGTCCACATATGGAGGGGGAGGGGGTGGGGGAGGTGAGGGAGGTGAGGGAGGTGAGGGGGTTGCCCGGGGTCGGTGAGTGATGGCGTCCCTGCGTCCCACTTCCTCCCGCAGCATCCTTCATCGTCCTCGCTGCCCGCTGCTCCCCCCCCCCCCCGCTGCGTTCATCACTCTCCTCCACACTCAGGTCACACACCTCTGAGTACACTGATCACACACACACACACACACACGGCCTGAACACACTGAATGTGTTCAATGAAGGCTGCTTTTTATTTGTTGAACCTCTTCAGGATAACTGAACAATTGAGACTTCAATTACTTTTATTATCTACGCTCTATTATTTATTATAATTATGCTCAGTGGTGGAACAAGTACTCCTTTACTTAAGTAGAAGTAGAAGTAACGCAGTCTCAAAATACTCCTCACTCTCCAGAATGGTTCCTTTTAAAAGTGTTATATTATTATTGAAAATTATACTAAATTACAAATGAAATAGTTCATCAGTGTGGAGCCCGTTTTAGATACTTTGTATACTACTGGGCAGTGGCGGCTGGTCCATAGAGGGCGCTAGGGCGCCGCCCCCCCTAGAGCTACAAAAAATAAAAATAAAAATAAAAATAAAAATATAAATAAAAATAAAATTTAAAATAAAAATAAACTATACAAATTGTCAATATTTGTGTTTTTGAAACATGGAATCACCCAGTAATATGTGTAAAATATGATATCTGCGGTAAATATATGCTTTTCCTGCTTGTCCTCTCTGCCTGTCTGCTCTTCCTCTCTGTGTGTGCACGTCTCAGCTGGCTGGGGCGCTGGAAAAACTGCCCCAAAGAGGCGGGTCTATAAAGCAGTTTAGCCAATGCTGAGTAAAGATATAAATGAGTGACATACAATTCAGCCAATCAGCGTCCTCAAATAGATTCAGCTTGGGGCAGTTTTTTTCCTGCCCCAAGCTGCGCGTTCTCGTCAGGAGAAGTCTCTACAGGAGAGCGCCAGTGTGAGCACTACTCCTCCAAGACCCGTTTGAGAGGAGAACTGAGAGGAGAAACTACTGAAAGAGCTGATCCCAGATCAGCCTGACCTCACAATCAGACAGCAGACTAGCAGGAAAGAGAAGCAGTACATGAAGCTTCTCTACTAGCTGTACACCAGACAGGTTTGACTAGCTGGATGACGTCATGATAATAACTTATTTATCTTTTTAAAACAACGGGGACAGAATATGACATATATATTATTATATTATACAGAATATTATATGATATATATATTATTATATTATACAGAATATTATATGATATATATATATATTATTATATTATACAGAATATTATTATATGTTATATATATTATATTATACTGAACTCCCTGTGAGGGTGACTAAAATAAGATGTCCTGACGTGTTTGTGAAAGTGTTATTTACTGCTTTTTTTCGTGTTGGAATAAATGTTAAATATTTAACTGCAAAGTAGTAATGCGCGTTTGATACCTTAATTTGTTTGCATTAAATCATTCTGGGATGTTTGCTGAAATTGATTGGATGTGGCACAGCCCTACCAAGAACATTTTCCACCAGCCGCCACTGCTACTGGGTATATTGGTGGTAGTACTGCCTCAAATCATATAAGCATATCAAAAGTGTTTTATGTCAAACTAAAAGTCTAAGACTAAAAGTGTCAAATGTAGTGCAGTAAAAAGTACAATATTCTCTCTGAGATGACGTGGAATAGAAGTATAAAGTAATATAAAATAGAAATTGTCAGGTGAAATACAAGTATGTCACAATTATAATTCAGACGCTTCCAACCCTCTCAGTGCTATACCTCCGATTGACACTTCAACTGCTTTAAGTGCTTCAACTTAAGATAATAATCCTGCCTTGTCTTTAGACATCATTCTCATGTCTTTTGACTTCCTGGAAATGTTCTGCCTTGTAGGATAAGGTGGTTAAGTTGGTCTGAAGAAGTGTAGGAGGCGGTCAATGAGGTATGAGGAGGTGGTTTTGTAAGAGGGAGTTGAAGGTAGGCAGGAGTTATTTTGGTTCCTGCAGTAAAAAAGAAACCCTGGTTCATGTTGTCGTAGACTAACAAGAGTTAGTCTTGGATGGACTGGAGACTTTCCCCCGGTTAAATCATCATCATCATCTATATGTGGCATTTTATTTGGGTTAGGACTGAAGGAAGAGTGGCAGCATCCTCATCCTCCTTTAACCTTGTGAAGGAGTAGGAGAGGCTGGATGACTTCTGTTTGAACCTCTCTGGCTCTCATGTCACTCTGTGTGTTTCGTATTGAAGTCAGATGAGTGTGTTACCATCCATCCGCCAGCAGAGGGAGACATTACACTGTGCACAGATGCACTGCGAGCCTCTGTCCCGTTTGCTCGTTAGTGATTTGATCCTTGTCTCATCTCTAACATTTGTTCCTCTGCAACGATGTATTTTCTCAGTGTTTTGTTTTTTTAATTCAAACCATTTGAGTAAAAGCAATTCTTGACACGGAGACGTTCATCGTTTTTATCCATGCCTGATGAGAAGGAATGTGAGTTGTGTTTTTCATTCTGTCAGCTGCTTGTTAATTCCACAAAACCGCTTTTAACAGCGCGCATGAATATCTCCAATCAGCAGCCGACAGGCTTCGCATTGGCCACATTGGCGTGAACCACAGCACGCGAATACCCATGAATTTCTCAGCCGTGCAAGTTCAAACACAATGCGCGTATGAATTAGTCATCGGTTCCCACCCCACCCCCCCAAACCCACCCCTCCCACTTCAAACCACTACAAGGCCCACTGGCTATGGTAAATGAAGACATTAAAGGGGACAGCGGGAGCGCATCAAGAGGATTTGTGGGGAGCTTTCTCTCTCCTTGAAAAAAAAAGAAGCAGATTTGGCCCCGCTCGGGCCCCCCGACAGCAGCGCATGTTGTGGGAAGATAGCGGGGCGGGCGGGCGCACAAAGGCGGCCCGGAGCCGAGCAGAGCCGGTGCGAGGCTCCCTGGCAATCGGCCGCCGCCGCCTTGGCACTGTCGCCCCGCGTTAGTCACACCGCGGGAGACGGGGGGCCCCGGCCTTCCCGACCGCCGCCGAGGGCCACAAAAGGCCCACTGCCGGAGCTCCTCCCCCTCACACCTCTGGAGACAGAAATACAGCGTGAGATGAGACGACAGGTCGGTGGCAGCGTTCAATTAAAAAGGCATTAGAGCGGGGAAGGGGGGGACACAGCGGACGTGAAGCTGGCTGCAGCCGTGGCCTCAAACCAACGGACGCCAAACACATCGCCAACGTTGTCAAATACCCACATCAGTTTGTCTATGTAGTCTCTTTGTTTTTACAGTAACCTGGTCAAAAGAAATGAGGTAAAAGTTTAACTCGAACAGACAAAACTAAATGAAGAACTACAAAAATATTTCAAATTATAGCAAATTGATATTCAATTATTAAATAAGGCATGAATTAGAGGCCACACCTAATTAGGTTAATTCATAATAGTACAAAATATGAGGGATTAGTGATTCTAGAGTGATTCATTTCCTGTATGTTCAGATTCAAAGCACAACAAGAACAGAATGCACAGCTGATCAGATTTAGTGTTATAGATACACCATTTTAAAGTGGTGTCCGACAGCATGTACACAACAGACCACATCGGACCACTTCAGACCACATCGGACCACATCAGACCACATCGGACCACAATCTTTCATCTGTTTGTTTGTAGGATCTGAGTTTGTAGCTGTGGTCCCGGGACCTTATCTGTTTCAGATAAAATCATTTGACGAATCTTTTTCTTATTATTTTGGTATAAAATGTTTTGAGAAACATTTTATTTTTGTGTGCATCGTCCTGATTGGCTCATCGGCTGTCCAATCGGGGTGCGGCTCTGTGACGTCTCTTAACGAAGCGGCTGACGAGCTCCTGATCAATCATCCCCTGGCTGTAATTAATGCAGCGATCCCATTGGTTCCCATCCTGCCATTGCACCTGCCAGTTCCTCTGTGTGTGTGTGTGTGTGTGTGTGTGTGTGTGTGTGTGTGTGTGTGTGTCTCCAGCTGGGTGTGCAGACTCCCTGTTTTTATGTGAACAGCTGGCAGGTCTCCTCTGTTGTTTTCATATTGTGTTTGGGGGGGAGACTGCACATCTGTGTGTGTGTGTGTGTGTGGTGCCTGCCTTGTTACCTTCCAGTGTTGTGTTCAGGTGAATTCACTCCATTACAAACACAACGAGGCGATTAAAGCGTCCGTCTGTCAGTCTGTTGAACACGCTCCTTCCATCAGACTGGATCACATTAAACAACATTGTGTTTCATATTAGATTTGATATTACATTATATTTCTTCTGTACTTGTTTCTGCTCTGTGAACGCATTTATGCTCACAATATTTACTTATTTTATCACAGGTAAGGTTTTTTACATTTTTCTTCAATTTGGAGGAAAACTTTACTCAATTGTAGATCAAATAAAAGTCATGCTCAGCTTGTGATATTTATTTTAAATTTTTGTTCTTCACAGTAAAATAATAAAAGCCTTATGTAAGCTGTAAGTAATGGCCGATCTGATGTCAAAGTACAAAGCGTGACGTTATCGAGACAAAGCTGAAGCTTTTAAATTTGTTCTTAAAAATATATTTTATTTTACCCTGATGTGTCAGAGTAAAGCATACAGTTCAAATGAGCAGACAGACCATAATAAACCACAGTGGAGCAACATGAATACATGTTCAGGTAGATACAAAAGACCATCAGCGACAACAAAAAATCAGAAAACATGATTAAAAATAAGTATTAAATAACTTCTACATCCTATTTTCAGCAGAAACAAACACTGCGTGTTTATCCGAAGAGGAAAACGTTAAACTCTCCCACAGCGGCACATTTCTGGAGGACAGGGGCAAATACAATATACCACCGAACACACAACAGCTTCAGACTGCAAACATTTCGTACATTAAGAAGCTAAAAGATGAAAAGTAGCCGTTTTTAAAATCCTGGTGCCCATAAGATACATTCAAAGTCTTACACTACAACAGTTCTTTTTAAATATCTTACTTTGAGAAATATTAACACATTTTTCTACAAAATAATTTTCTCTACGGAACAAAAGAAGTTCTTAAATGTTAAATGTTCTATGTACAAGAAAACAAATCTTAAAGATATATATTTTCCTCCTGTCTTTAACTAAACGTTTTTTTGTCTCAATCCTCTGTTGTGTCCTCTTCGTATAAGTTGAAAAGAATTTTGTCGGAGAGAAAAAAAGAAAAAAAACTGATGATATTCACAAGTAAACAAGATGACCAGACATTTAATGCCAACTGATTAACAGTATAAATACAGTAATATAGTACAAACACCTCTCAAGCACTCAACAGTCTCACATGTAGTACTGGGGTTCAAAAATACGTGAATAAGTACAATTACAAACATATATTACACCCTCCAAACTACTGTAGGTGGACTGGTTTACTGGTCTGCAGACTGGTTTCCTGGCATAGACGAGACAGAAGGAGGTGTAGGGGGGGTTTTGGGTGGAGGAGTTTGTAGGGGGGGGGGGGGTCCAGCATATGCCCGGCCCTGCTGACAGCTTGCCTACGTTCCCCATCATCTTCGCCCGCAGGCTTCCTGCTTCTTCCTCTCAAAGAAGGCTGAGTATTTTTTATTTTATTTTTTTTGGGGTGGGGGCCTCCAGTCAGGTTTGGGTCCTGGTGAAACCTGGTGTGCGTGGGCAATCTGCTGCCGAGGGAAGAGCGAAGGCATTAATATATATGTGTGTGTGTGTGTGTGTGTGTGTGTGAGCCTGGTTTAGATATGTAAGACAGAGAAGAAGAAGAGGACGAAGAAGAAGAAGAAAAATGTGAGGAGCTTGTCTCTCGTCAGGGTCGACCTCTGACCCTGGGCTGCTTTCCCTTCAGCGCTTAACAGATATTTTCGTTAGCTTGTATGATGTGAAACTTTTCTCCTCGGCCAGATCCATAAACTGAACACACAGAGAATTTTGATACCACACACACACACACACACACACACCAGTCTCTCTCTCTCTGAGGGAGGCCGGAGGTGAGAGGAGGAGATGGGCCATCCATACGCTGATGAACCGCTGACTCGACTCGTTCCTGCGTCCCTCCCAGCAGTCTCTCTTACCTTGACCCTCCTCTCGGTCAGGACGGAGACGATGTTGTGTTCACTGGCTGCACCTTCGGATCGGTTCCTTTAAAGAAAAACTGCTGCGTTCAATACTTCCGGTTTTATCCGTTTGTCCGGGTAAGAACGAGGGTGTTCTCAAAAATATTCGGCACCGAGAGGCCTGAAGATCTGAGTGTTTGCTGACCAACCTTTAGGACTGCAACTGTAATGTCACTGTTCTTGATTTATCTGCTGACTACTTTGATTCAAAACGATTAGTCCATCAGATACTATTAATTAATGAAGTAAAAAAAAAGATCTGTGTGCAAACGTGCTATGCACATCTCACTCGTTCAAAATCTATCCCCCCGAAACACTGGCATCAGATGTGCTTAGCCTAGCTTAGCATAACGACTATAGACTATTGAAGTTAGAAGTTTAGACTGTGTATAAGAAGTGGACGTAGTCATCGTGATGTCACCCATTGGTTTGTGGACTGCCGTTATGAAGTCTCGAGTTCTGCGATTTCGCCGTCGCCATCTTGGATTACGGCCATCGCCGTGTTTTTTGCAACCAATGAACAGAAGTTACCATATTTATATATCAATAACAGACAAACAAATTGGACTGAAAGGCGGGGATAAATATAAATTAAGATAATCAGGGGTTTAGAAATTGCAGAAAGACAAAACTGTAATGTAAACAGGAATGTAGTACACTAAGCTAAGCTAGGCTAACCGCGTCCTGACTCCAGATGCATACTTTACACACACAGACTCTCAGGAAAAAAAGAAATCAAAGTGATCATGACAAAAGAAACAAATGACACTCTCAGAACACATCCGACCAGCTGGAGGAGAGTTCTCCTCTCAGCAAAAAAAAAACGTTCCACTTGTCTCGCCGCTGTTTGTTTGTTTTTGTATGAGCGCGTCCAATGTGCCGGTGAGAGCACAGCTTTGTGTGCTCGGATACTGGTCGGCGGCGGCCGCCTTGCTTTTTCTGAATCTTTGTGTGTAAACTTGAGATAGTCGGGGTGGTGCCGTTCTCGATGATAGCGTGCGATGGCATATGTGTCTGTAACACGTGCTGCAAACGCACACACACACACACACACACACACTGGCTCATCAATGAAAGTCGGTCAGAGGGGGGAGTGGGGGGGGGGGGGGGTTCCGGCCTCTCCCCATTGCTCTGCCAGGCCATCTGTTCCTCCTGCCTCCCTCTCACCACACAACTGCCTTCCTGTTTCATCCTCCTCTTCTTCTGTTGTAGCCACATGAACCCATCACACACACACACACATAAACTGAGTCAAGAGTGTTGAAGACGAGTTTCGCATCATCCGAGCGAGGCGAGTTCATCGTCTGAGCGATGATGTTATTGGTGCCGAGCGGAACCTCGTCGGACCCGACGCCAAACGGCGGCTCCCAAAAAAACTGCCAAAATACAGCGAGAGAGCTGAGCTGAGAGGAGAACACTCTAGTGTGTGTGTGTGTGTGTGTGTGTGTGTGTGTGTGTGTGTGTGTGTGTGTGTGTGTGTGTCGGTGTGTCGGTGTGACGTGAAAACCCACCATGCACCTGTGTCTTTAACACTCACCCCGGACCCAACTGCTGCTGCCAAATCTGTGATTCTGACCCCCCCCCCCCCAAATAATAAGCTGTATTCCTGCTTTATTACTGGCTGTTAGTTGCTACCTGAAAGGATGGAGATATCTCTTCAATAATTACACTTGTAAATAGTTAGACCAGCAGCTTCCTGCAACAGACGGCTCACAGAAATCTGCACTCAAAGCTAATTAGTTCAGAGCCTAGCATGTAGAAGCTAACCGCTAACGCGTCGTACTGCTAATTAGTAGCAGCGGGGTGCGGTTTTAAATCTATATTATAAATAAATACATTTTTATTCTCGCGTTGACAGGGAGGAGTATCTGTTTAGAAAAAATCATATAAAACTTTTTTACAGTCAGTCGAGCTGCTAGATGTTCCACTTTGTTCAGTTTCTAACTGGTTTATCAGACAGATAATGTGCCACAGAAACAAAGCTATAGATCTGTCAGCAACTCCTTTCTTTAACTTGGTTTTCTGAAATGATTGTACCCCTCATACCTGTTTTTCATGCCTTTATTCTTTCTCTCGGCTGCTCTGTTTTCTTGCGTGAATTCCTTCATCTTTTCTCTCTGTTCTCCTGTTTTTGGCATCATTCTGCCTCCATGTTCCTCTCTTCTTCACTCCCTTCATTTCCAGACATATTCCTCCCTCATATCCGTTTCTTTACCTTTATCTTATTAATCCTTTCCCTGTCTTTTGTTCTATCTTTTTTCTCTTTTTGTTTTTGTTTTACAGTCTTATTCTGTATCCACATGGCTCTACTTGTCCTTCTTCCTCTCAGTCCTCCTAGTTTTCAGACTTTACTCCTCTTCCTGTTAAATGTTCCCTCATCACTTCTTTCTCTTCCTGGTTTTCCAGTCTTATTCCTCCCCTTCTCTCTCCTGGTTCTCTGACCTCCTCATCACTCCGTTTTCCTGTCTCCCCCTTTTTTCCCCACTCCCCCCTCTCTCTCTGGTTGTGCGAGCTTGGCGGAGGCTTGGTTTCAGGCCTGGTGCTGTTGGCTGATCTCCAGCCTGGCATCAGCTCAGTGGGAGCAGGTGGAGCCCCCATCCCCCCATCACACACACACACACACACACACACACTTTGTGGTCCTGCAGTATTTTTTAGCCCAAACCGCCGTCGACATCAGCCCGTCTCCATGGTGACGTCCATGTTGAGTTTTTGAGTTTCTGCTCACGTCTGATTGGTCGGCTGTTTGTAAGTGTTCTGGGATGTAACTCATATCTCCCATAATAACCTGAACTCGCTCTGATGTTCTGACTCCACTCCAATCTCAGCTCTTATTTTTCCTCTTCTTCTTCTCTTTCTCCTTCTTCTTTCTTTCCATCCTCCTTTCTTTCTTCCTTTCCTATCCTTTCCTATCCTTTCCTATCCTTTCCTATCCTTTCCTATCCTTTCCTATCCTTTCCTATCCTTTCCTATCCTTTCCTATCCTTTCCTATCCTTTCCTATCCTTTCCTATCCTTTCCTATCCTTTCCTATCCTTTCCTATCCTTTCCTATCCTTTCCTATCCTTTCCTATCCTTTCCTCTTCCTTCTTCTCCTTCTCTAACCTTGCTCTGATGACACTACCTCTATAAACATAGTTATACCATCTATCTATCTGATGTGCTCGTGATAATAGTAAGGCTATTTCCAGATGCAGATTTAAAAGTGTGAGTTAATTTAAATTGAACATATTTTATTTTGAAGGTTGTTTTGGTTTTATATGGCAAGGTTTGGAGACTCTGTGCCTTCTGACACCTCATTCCTTTCAAAAATTAGTTCTGGCTATGCTGGATGATCATTGGAGCTACCAAACAAATAGTCCCAATGAAAGCTGCCCCGGTGTGTTCAGGGGATTATCCACAATAACCACCAGAGATTTGTTTGTTTGTTTGTTGTACATCTACATTCAAATGAACTCTCTTAACTGTCTGCATTGGTTCCATTCCTAAAGTGAAACACCTGCTTTCAACCAGCCAGTGAAGGAGGATTTCTCCCTAAAATGTTATAATTATATTCTTTCAAACCCAGCACTGACACATCATTTTAGACACATTCCCCCAGAAATCAGACTGATTGTTCGTCACCTACAGAAACTTTGTGATTTCAAAGTAAAGTTCAGTGGGTTTGATCAAAGCTCAACACTGAGTTTGTAATGAAGAAGAAATGAACATACTGTACTGTGTTTAAACTTGACTCAGTAGCATCTATCAAGACTTCAACTTTTTTTTTACTTCTTACTTTTCCATTGTGATGATCTGAGATGATCCGTTGTCATGGTGACGGCTGACGTGGTGTGATGCTGATGGCGAGGGTCTGACTTTGTTGAGTTTCTGCTGATCTTAATGAAGCTGAAGGAGAGTTTAAACTGCAGTGTGAACTCAGCCGGCTGTGTGTGAAGAGGCTGCACCTGGGGGAAGAGGACCGTGTGTGTGTGTGTGTGTGTGTGTGTGTGTGTGTGTGTGTGTGTGTGTGTGTGTGTGTGTGTGTGTGTGTGTGTGTCCACAAACATAATTCTAACTTTAACTTGATATTAAACCAAGTCTAAACCCTTTACAAACAAGCCTTTAAAGAAGCGAGGAACAAAAAGCTCTGTCGCCGGGCGGTTTGACTCTCTGGAAGCTCTTTGTTGTCTCGCCCCGTGGCCTGCTGGGAGTTTTTTGGGAGGCGAGGGAGCACGTCGTCTCAGTCAATGAGTGTGAAGCTATGAATGAATGAGTGATTGACAGGGTGGATTATAGATGACATGCTGCTCTGGGTCATTTTCTCCAAAATAATCCCTTCACTTCTGCCTCTGATGGAATTCAACATGTGTTCAAATATTTGTTTAAATTCTAAATGATTCATTCTTCTTTTTAGATATTTCATTGATAGTAATATTCTCGTATTATTATTAATGTCATTTATATTATTTTTATTATTACTATAGTACAATTAAATGTATAAACATAATCAGTAAAACTGCATCCATTCCAGGTTGTGTCGAAATATTTTTGGATGACATTTGATTTGTTTCAAACATTGTATTTGTCTTCAACTACCTATAAATAATATTGATATTTATAAATAATTGCAGAAAGAAATGTGAATACTAAGAACAAATGTAGACTCACCTAAATGCATCTGCACATCACAAGCCTTTTATAAAACAAACATTGTTTTAATTAGAGTTTTTTATTATTATTATTTTTCTCCTTCTGCTCATTGAAAATAATCAATTGTATTACATTTTTCTTAAGTTTATCTTGCAGTTATTTTTCATTTCCAGACGTAAGAAAAAATATGAATTCATCACAGTAAGCAGTTTGACTGTGATATGAAGTAATAAACACATCATTCACGTTAATCATGTACCTCTCTGAAAATATGTAATACATTTATTACATTTTTTTTCTATTCATTTAAATCATAATTTAGTTTTTACATACAGTCCTATTCATATATTCAAATGTTGATGATCAGCTGGACTCTTTATCATGGTACAGAATATGTTCCTGAACACACAGCAGGGCTTCCTGTGTTGTAGTGTCCGTCTGTCGGCTCTAGATGGCGCCTCAGGCTTCTTTACTGCCACTTTGGGGGTTTTATTTAATCAAACAAACACTTTATACTGAGAAGTCAGATGTAATTAAAGTAAAGGAAAATATCTGCAGAAATCTGGACACACAGACAAAAATTATACTTATTTAGATTCAGAAGCACACACAAAAGTAATACAAATCTGAATTAATAAAGGTCAGATTCCAGCAGATTGTTTGTTCTTCACACGTCACTAAAAATACAGATCTGAGCGATAAAATCACATTTTCAATTTTTAGTGTGAACGCAGCCGTCATGTGATATGATGAACCTTGTTTTCACTAGAGCCCCCCCCCCCCCCCCCCACCTTCCCACAGAGAGAGTAATCCATGATCACACATCAAGATTATTGATCATATTGAAAACCAAATTTAATTGCAGTAATATAATTACCTTCTCTTTGTCTTGACCTTCGTCTGCGAGCCGTTGTTTAGCCGGCTAATAACCGGGGAGCCCACGGGCCTCGGATGTGTTTGAGCGAAAAAGTAAATCTGCGGATTGTCTTGTTAAATCACGCCGGCCGTCCTTCTATTAACATAAAAGCTTCTGTTCATTAACCTCGGACGACTCGCGGCTCAGTGCCTGGAGGACTGAGAGACCTGCAGTAGAGAGAGAGAGAGACAGAGAGAGAGAGAGACAGAGAGATAGAGAGAGACAGAGAGAGAGATAGAGACAGAGAAAGACAGAGACAGAGAAAGAGAGAGAGACAGAGAGAGAGACAGAGAGAGAGACAGAGAAAGAGAGAGAGACAGAGACAGAGAGAGAGAGAGGTCAGCTGAGGTCGGCGCAGATTTATTTAGAAAGGTGCTAACAAACAGGTGCTTCACAAGACAAACTCCGGCTTTGGGGACGCCAAGGGCCCCGTCTCGTAAATTCACTTTAATGAGGATCTGAAATGAAGAATAATTAAAGGGTTTTATGTGGAGACACTTCTAAGGGCAGAAAGTTTGGCTGACAAAAATATATATTTAGAGTGAGACCAAATGTAATAGAAGGTTCTATTAAGTTCTATACGTCCATCTCGTCCCCATGTTGCTGTTTGTCATGGCCATTTTTTTCTGCACAGGAACACAACGCCCCCCTTTTCTTATTCCGGCCTCTGATTGGCTCAGTTGTTTCTCCAACTGAAGGAAATATAGGTCTGCTACCTGACTCATGAACTTCTCTGCACCAAATATTATGAAAGAGCTACTGCGGGGATTTATCGATGCCTCTCCATCAAATCTGGGGTCCATATTTGGACTTTCAAATCCTTCGCTGTGGGTCAAACTCCAAAAACCTACATTTCCCATAATGCAACAGGATATTGCCTTTAATTAGAGCCTTGTCTGGTAAAAACAGCCATTGCTTCCAAACTGCACACCTCCACGTAGACTGGATGCGGGGACGTTTGTCGGTTTGATCCCCAACTGCTGTTGAACTCTGAACCCTTTTGTTCCCAAAGACACGTGCGTGCATGAGTAATACGAACATGTAAGGTTGACCAAAAACATTTTCGCCACAAGGTCCTTTTCGAAGCCGTTCTGGAGCTTTTGGTCGTATCTCACGGACTTCATCAGTAGAGGAGTTTCATGGATGACAAGTCCTTCAAAAAGTTTAAATAGTTAAAACATAATTGAAACTCCATCTGCTGAGGAAGTCGAAAGCTCCAGCTACTAAATGGCCTTCGTGGTGAGATTGTTTTAACTAATGCATTCGAAGCTGTCACGTTCATTTCGAATTTTTCTTTTTTACATTAAGATGTGTAGTTTGTTAACATTAAGCTATATATTCGAAATGAAACAAATCATGTGGAATCGTGGAATGAATGCGTCTTTTCAGTGAAACTCGCAGCAGAGTTCAGGTGTGTCATCAGCGGCTGCTCGCGCTGCTGCAGCTGCTGATCTGCACGTGAAACCTCCGCCGGTCTGGTCCGCTGCAGAGCCTCCGCTTCCCCCGAATATCTGCACCGATAGCAGTTTAGTTTCCTCCCCCCTTCACACCCGCATGCACGGTCATCACAGCGCGGCTCTCATCAACATTTCATGCGGGGAACGGAGCCTTGTGCAGCGGCCCTTCTAAATCGGCAGCAGCAGCCGCGGCCAGCGCACCGACTCCGCTCCGCATCTCTCCCTTCGTCCTATGAGCGTCCCGTCTCGGCCGGGAGGGAGGGAGGGAGCGCTCCCCGCCGCCCGCAGCGCCGCGGGGGCTGTAGCGGCTCCCCGCTGCACGGAGCCGGGCTGATCTACGAGCGCTGCATGCTGCACCGGGGTCACACCGAGCTGAACCGGGTTATGTGGATCCAGCAGGACAGGGAGGAGAGGAGGAGGAGGAGAGAGAGGAGGGAGATAAACAAACAAACACATTTAAAAAACGACTGAACTAATGCAACTTCTGTAAAGTCTGCTGCGACTCGAGCCGAGCCGAGCCGAACCAAACCAAACAAACAGACAGAGAGAAGCCGGTGAGCCGTGCCGTGCCAAGACTGCAGTCACACTATTTTCTCTGTGGATTATTTTTCCAATACAGCTCCTCACAGACTGACCCTGCTGCCAGACATGAAGCATCCCGAGTGAGGTTTCTCACCTGCACCTCTTATATTTGCAATGGTACGCAAGTATAGTCTTTATAACGGTATTATAACTACAGTATAACTCTATAATACCTCAATAACACCATGTTTGTCTCTTCCTCTATTATCATTATGATTAATTGTAATATTATTATTATAATTATTGTTGCCAGATGTTGTGGCCGTAAATGGAATGCAGTGAACAGGCGCGTTCTCGTAAGCGCGTAGCCTACTCCTCTTTTTTTTTCCTGTTTTACCTTAATTCACCGTCCAATCAGACGCGACTCTGGCGTTCAAAACCCTCGGTTCCGTCCAATCGTGGAGCGGTAAGCGGCGGTAGCTCTGGCGTCGCCGCTCCTGATTGGCTCTGCCGCAGTTGGAGGCGGCGCAGAGGTTCACGTGCCCTAAAGTGACGCTATACAGCGAGTCTGTGCGGTCCTAGAAATGTGCGCGTGTCATTAAGTTTATGGTGACTTTATTGTGCTATATGATATCTTATCTCTTATGTGATGGCTTTGATAAACCCACAGGTAGATTTAATTGTGCATTCTATCACAATGATATCCATATAATGCTTTAATAACACTTATAATTCAATATAATGTGATACTGTAATATTCCTACAGTGTCTTTGGTGCTAATTAAGGAGTTTGTTGTCTTTCTTTCGACATTGTTATTAATATATTTTTTGTGGTCCTATTATTGATCATGTCTGTTATTTCACTTCTTCTCTCTTAAATTACAACTTTAAATTACTTACAATAATCCTGTAGAGATTTTTAAAGTCACCACTTTACTTATTAGTCCCTTTATTGCACTTGTATCACCTATAATGTCGACATAATCTCATCATATCCCTGTGTGTCTGAGTGGTCCATGTTCTTACCTCTTCCAATATTCCTAATATTCTCTGTAGGGTTACATGTCGGTTCTGTCTGTTTACAGTGACCTTATTCAACTCGTGTTCCATTTCAGGGATTTACAAGGTGTCAACTGCACCTATTAGTCAGTTTATTTGACTTTATTACATTTTTATCTCCCAAAATATGAATATGACATTCGAGTATTTGAGTAAAGTACTCAAAGTGTGTCAATAATGGTAGTTTAATCTCTTCTGATATTCTTCCATACTGCTGTGGTGAGTTTCTAATGATTGTGGTACTTTGTGTCCCATAATGTAATTGTTGTCCTTCTGTCTGGGGGACGTGTCTGAGAGTAACCGGGACTTTATTGTGGTGTTTCTACCTCCTGCGGTGTCTCTAGTCTGAAATACTGAGACAATATCTCCGTCTGGAGTTTCGCAGCGTATCTGCGGTTCTCGGAGGTGATTTATGCTTCTGTTTGTGGAGTTTGATCTCCTCTTGTATCGTCTTTTAACGGTCCTATAGGGACCCATGGAGTGTGTGAGGCCTCGTCGGGTTTTGATGGTAACTTGTCGGACTAACGTTCCTCTTATGTCCCTGTAAAGACTTTTACATGCATCAGGTGATTTAAAAGCTCCCATGCTCAATCCAGCAACATGTAATTTGGGATTTTTCAACATTTTATCACTATCTTGTGAAAGCTCCAAATGTTCATTCATTGATGTGTTTCGGTTGAAGTACTTCTTTCTGCGTGTTTTACTGTACAAGCTGTGTGGATGTGGTGTGTAGGGGGCGCTGTTAAACTGGCTCCACCAGCTCGGTTCATCAGGAGTTTAAACACCTGCAGAGACCAGAGGAGCCTCACTGTGATCACACAAATACACCGTATTAATACTTACTTCTCCATTTATCTGGCAGCTACTGAAGTACACTTACATCTCATTGTAATACCGTTTGGTTTCGTCTCAGAGCGGGGCCTCAAACCGCTGAATGAGTACTTTTCAGTACGCCCTGATATTTCAGTCCTTTTATTGACATCCAAAGTGCAGAACTTCCACCTTTCTAATTGAGTATTTAAACAGCTTTTGCTCCAGTCAACAGATGGAAATACTTTTTTCTTTTGTTTTAATTTTGGCTTTTTGTGCAGGACTCAACTTCAAGTTTGTTGTCATTCAAGACGATACAAAAAAAAAACAGGGTTGAAAACTTCACACCGAACATTCACACCGAACATAAAAAAGAATGCAAAACGAGAAAAACATCAGCATCAAAACCAGTATGTCCAAATAAAACAGCAGATTATATACTATATATATATAGTAGCAATAAAATGTAATGTAATAAAGCATAAATAGAAAAAAATAATAAAATTGAATATCCTTCAGAGGTCAGGGGGTCAAGTGCGGCAGGGTTATATAAGATTGTAACAGAACTGATTTGCAATATCTCAACATCTCACATGTGTCTTACATATAAGTGTGTTATGTAAATGTGATTTCTGAAAATAATGAATAATAATAATAATGATAAACAATAATAGCTGTATGTGTATGTGTTGGAGGCTTTAAATGGAGTCAAAGTCATGTAATTGAAAGAGTCTGAGTGGATCCTGTCGGATCTCTATAGATCTCACGGATCTCCTCCTCCGACTGTCGGCTTCACATTGACTTCGCTCTGAAGCGGCTGTTGTAACTCATGCGGAGAGACGTTCGGTGGTTTCCGGTGGTTTTAAAGTTGCCTTTTGCGCACGAAATATTAGGGCTTGTTTTATGTCTCGCGCGCACATCGGGACAGGAAAAAAAAGAAAAAGGAAGCCTGTGGAGTGAGTGAGAGTGGAGACTGAGAGGGAGCGGAGCCGCAGAGCCGCAGGCTGGACTTGGACTTGATTAAGCGCAGGGGGAGGAGAGGCGGTCAGCCGGGGAGTTACGATCCAAAGTTGCGCGGAAGCACGCGGGACTTTGGCGGAGCCGCAAGACGGACTCTCCGCTGTGATTAATTCCATTTATCCCTCCTTAACATATGAACTTCGTGTGTTGTTGCTTCCGCTGCCCACCGGACCCCGTTAAGTTTTTTCTTTAGAAACACGGAGAAAACATTCCGTCAGAGCTGCGGAGAAATTTCCACCTCGTGTTTTCTAATCAATAACGATCAAAACTGATCAGTTTCATCTCAACGTTCTCCAGAGCGGCGGGATCCCGGAGCACACACACGCAGCAGCGGCAGCATCACCACCGGATCCTGTTTGTGAAACTGCGTGAGCGGGATCGATGGCGTTTCTTTCTGATCGATAAGCTGAGTGTGTGATCACTTGGAGCTCTGCAGGGGTCAGTGCGCACTGTCCCGCGGCCGCACGCACGCACGCACGCAAAAACACACACCGACGCAGTCCGGGCGGCGGAGCAGCGAGTGGAGGTCCCGGAGCTCGGAGCAGCAGAAAAGGCATGAGGAGCGGCGAGGAGGTGGCGCTCCGCTCTGCGTCCGGGACAACATACTGACTCTCTCTCTCTCTCTCTCTCTCTCTCTCTCTCTCTCACTCACTCTCTCTCTCTCTCTCACTCTCTCTCTCTCTCTCTCTTCTTTACCGTCTCCTCCTGTTGGAGATAAATTAACGGAAAGCAGCTGTCGGTTGTTTTAGAGGCGAGGCGGCCGTCTGGCAGCTCAGGGATCCCGTTTTGCCTCTTTCTTTCTTCCTGGTCAGTTCTCTTTTCCCGGGACTCCGCTGCTGCTGCTGCTGCACCGCGCCCCTCCAGTCCCGAGCACCGAGGAGCCGCACCGCCGCACGCCGGCCACAGCGCGCTGCAGGACGGATAGACATGTTGCCGAGGTCCGCCGGTCGCCGCGGATCTCCCGCGGTTTGAAATGCAGTTTCGGGACGTTTTGGAGATTTACACCGTCCACCACCACCACTACCGGCCGCTCTCGCCTCGCAACCCGACACCACACCGGTTTTCCCTGTGACTTTTCTTTTTTTGTGTGGACATTTTCGGCTATTCTAACGGGACTTTTTCATCTTGTTGCCGGAGATGTTCTTCGTGTCTGGGCTGAAAGTTGTGCGCTCCCCGGCGGAGGGCCTCTAACAGGTCCGGACAGTACATGTAACCCGAGGCGGAGGTCAAAGTTCAGCTCTGGTTGGAAATGTGAAAGCGAAGGGGGCAAAAGGAGGGCTCTATTTCCCCTTCTCTCTCTCTCTCTCTCACACACACACACTCTCACTCCTTTTTCTGTTCTTTCCTTTTTTTCACGCTACACATCACTGCGCACACTCACGCGCAAACACACACACACACACACACACACACACACACATACACACACAGGCTGGAGTTACAGTAACACCCCCCACCCCCACACACACAAACAAACACACACACACCTCTTCCAGATCTAAGATTAGATCCGACAGATATGTATTCTCCGCTATGTTTAACACAGGTGAGTGTGCTCTTCAAACTTTTTTTTGTATTATTTTAATGGTGTTTCTTTTGCAGCTCGAGCTCTCCGCGAGCTCTCTTATAGCCCGCTTACTGTACACCGAGGACCGTATGGACTCTATAGACGGTTCTATAGAGTCCGCGGACCCGCTGCAACTCGCTCTCTCTCTTTCGCCTCTCGCGCTCGTCTTCCTCCGCGCGGCAGCACATGGCGGACGGCGCCTCTAAAGTTCCTTTCGTTAACATGAGTTATATATATATATAAATATATAACACACACGCGCAGTTGTTTCTGTGGTTGTTGGAGACGCTGGTCGTGTCGGTTTGCTGTGCGGGCTAAGCAGACACTTTGTCCCCCCCCCCCAGCTCTTTGGCTCCCGCTTTCCCGGCTCAGCCCTGACCGGAGCTCCGGCGTAGAGTTTCACGTGGATGTCGGTTGTTTGTGCAGGACGTTTTTCCTCCTTTTTTTACCGTAAAGTTTGAATGCTATATACTTGCGCACAATAATGTGGACGGGTGAACTCGCCGGTTATTTCTGTTCTCTTCTGCCCCAAAACTTTCCAACTGTGGCTCCACACGCAGAGCCACTTACACTGACTTCAGTTCAGTTTAAGTGAGACATGATGGAAAATATTTGAATTCTTTTTTTCTTTTTTTACGGCTGTGGTAGTTTATATGACATGTTGTTTCTGGTGAAAGAGGTTTCATATTTGTGCAGAATGTGACGCAGGATCAGTGTACAGATAGGGAGCATGAAGGCTTTGCAGGACTTTCAGTCCCCCCCCCCCCCCCCAACCCTTTTTTCTTCTTATCTTCGGCTGCTTGTATTGAACCCTGAAGGTTTGATCCTGTTCTGTTAAAAAAATCTAAGTGGATTTAATTATGGATCGCTTCCTTTGTGCTGCTGTCCAGGCCTCACGCAGGAACCTGCAGGCCTGACTCAAATATGTGTCTCTGCAGAAAAAACAAACACCCAAAATGTTTGTGTCAGAGGTGACCTGAGGTGACACAGCAGCAGACCTGCAGCAAGCAGAAAATGTCCCCAACGAAAATGTCATTCCACACCTACACAGATGACGGAACTGGTGACTAAATGATTTGGGATTTATTTACAGACCCAAAATCCCTGAATTTAAATAAAACCTCTTTGCATATTTATCCATTAGTAACTTAAATTTGACCTAATTTTATCTCTTTAAAAAAAATAGTTTCCTCTGCCGCAGTGTTGTGTTTGGGGTCAGAGGTTAAAAAAAGGGGATTTAAGAGCTTTTTTTGGGTGTGACCTCATGGAGATTCTGGCTGCAGATTTTGGCTTCCTCTTGTAGGAATTATCGTCTTAATCTCCTGAATTAACCCCAGCGCATCGACACAAATAGATTTAAATCCTAAAACACATTGAATCACACTGATTTATATTTAAATATATATATTTTTTATTTCAGCATCTGACACACAGATTTCTTTTAAATGAATCCACCAATTATTTAAAATGCATTTCAATGCCAGGATTGGCTTGAAAATGAAATTAGATGTCATCTTTTAATTATTTAGAACCAAACCGTTATTCCTTCTTTATGATCCAGAAAGAAGATCATTCATCGATATTTAACTCTTAACAATTTCTAAATGAGTGGATTTATCGATCCAGGGACACAGTGGAAGGAGATCATGCAGTTTCATCCGCTGTGGAACATTTAGTTGGTGTTGGCTGTTTTAAACGTCTCGGTTCGTCATCTTTTTTTCCTGACTCGTCTGATTTTTTTACTGCAGCTTTGTTGAATCCAAAATTCGCCACAAAAAAAATAAATGAACAGATTTGTCATCTTGATTTTCTGGTTGGAGCTTCGGTCTGTGTTGAGACGCGTTCGAAGACGATCTGAAACTGCAGGAAACATTTAAGAGCTTTAACGTTTAATCAGATTATCGGGCAGTAAAACCAATAATCAGCAGACGGAGTCGCTTTTATAAATCCTGCTCAGTGGAGGGTTTGAAAAAAAAAAAGTGTTTCAGAGGTTTAAACAGATGTTTTTTTTTTTTACTGGTTTGGTCTTTTGAAAAAGTCCTATCGAGCAGATGTCTTTTCTTTTTGCTTAATGGCTGCATTATATTTTTAGTTCGTTTTTGTTTTAATTCATCAGATATTTTTGATTATTTTCCGACATTGAACAGAAGCTTGTGTGTTTGTGTGTGTAACGAGCTACTCACTGACGCTTTTTGTCCATCCTGATACAATCCAACCAGCCTGGACCAAACACACTATTTTAATTTCACATTTCAAATTTAATGTAAATATATGTATGTTTAAGTTAATGTTGGTTAAAACTGCTGATCATTTTGAAAAAACACTTTCAGGTAACCTTGAACTGGTGTTTCCTGATTAATAAAAAACAAAAAAAACAGTTTGGGATGTAAACGTTGGAGGATTTCCTGCTGAGCTGCCGGATTCAAAGAACACTAAATAAAATCAGATGCATTAAGTGCCAGTGATGTAAGCGTCTGCGATTTGGCCCTCAGCCAACCAGCGGGGGGCGCCCTCAAACGAAGCCCTTTTAATTGTAAATTAACACTTTAAAGATGCTCCAATTAATCCTGGCCTGTGGTAGTTTTGGTGATTTTTGTGCCGTTATGACAATTCTTTTGCGCGTGACGCTTCAGAATCTTGCGGCGCTGACGAAATCTGGATGTTTGATTGCTAGCTTTTTAGTTGGCTTAATTTTTTGGCATTTTAATTGTTCTCTTTATATCATTTTTGTGGTCACAGAAGCAGGAGTTGGAATACTACAAAAAAGCATGTTGGGATATATATATATACAGTATACATATATATAGATGTATAAAAAACACAAACCAGGAGTCAGAGGATTCGCTGAAACAAACGGTCCACCAGCAGTAAAACCAAGAAAGGTGTCATGTAGGATGTAGGAAGGTTTCATGGTTCCATGCTGCATTTCCTGCAAACATGACCATGACCTCTGTTCATGTCCGGAGTCCAAAAATGGATCTTCCAGTCCTCACTTCTTTGACATATTCTTTAGGCTCTGATTGGCTCCCAGATGTCAGGGGACTTGTCTGGCGTCTGTGCGTAGACGTTTGTGCGGTCGAGGCTGCTGCCGGCCGTTAGTGGCGAGGCCTCGCCGGCGAAGCCGCTGAGCCCGAGCGACACGCCGATAATTCCCCCAGTGTGCCGGTGTGGGTGTCAATAGACGGGGGAGTCAGGGAGGATTACCATTATTGCTCCCCCCCTTAAATGATTCATTCAGGGGGTTGTTGTCACAGGCCTGTTGTTCGGAGCCCATTACATCTGCACCAAGGTGCAGAGGTGTGTGGGGGGGGGGGGGTGCAGCATATAAGCCTCGGCCACCAGCTCCCAGACTCTCCCAGGTTTACAAACGCAGATTTCCTCTGAGGGGAAAGAAAGAAGGAGACCCCTGAAGGAGGCGCAGAAAGAACCCCGGGGAGCCGCGTCGCGCGTCCGCTTCTAAACCCTCCTCGCCACGTTTATAACCCTTTCAATCAGCGACGCTCCTACAGAAAAACCATCAGATGAGATGAGCCCCGTTATTTTTAAGAATACCAGCTCCAATCAAACGTTGTACTGCTGACAAATTTACAGAGAGAAAATAAATTCCAGAAACGAGAGAAAAAGTGTACGAGAGAGATTATCTCACACCAACTGGCAGAGTTTGAGCTTGTTTGGAAAAACAGAAACAGAACGTTTTTTTTTTTTTGGAGGAAGTATGTGAAAAGAAATGCGGAGCTGAAGTGGAAACACAGTGAAAAACAGCAGATACAGAAGCTGAAAAATCTTTAAACAAGACGAAAAACGCCCGTGGGTTAAGAAAACTTTGTTTCCAACGCAAATCAATCAATATTTCTTTCTTTTAAAGGGTCATTTCCTTGATTTTTACTGCAGAGATCTGCTTTGTTCTGTCTTCAATTGAAGACTAGAGCACCAGCTTCTGATTATTAGACCAGAAAGGTTGAATATTTTCTCATTTTAAGAGTCAGAAGCAGGTTTTTTAAGCTCAAATATGAGGCTTGTGACGATGGATATTGTTTGCGGTGCACAAATTCTCCCAAAATCCTCGTCTTAAAATGTTTTATCGTCCTAAAATAAGCACCAGAGACAGTCTTTAGATTGAGATAATCTCACATTTCCAATACAAATCGTCTTTTATTAATAACTCTTTTGATTCTGCTTTGTTTTGTTTTTCCTTCTTCCTGAAAGAACAGAAGCTGCACAGAGAACGAGATTCATTAACTGACCAAAAAAGGTCAAATTTTCTTTTGTTTTCTAAATCGGAAATTAGGAAAGGTACAAAAAAAGCGAAAACCGGTTAAGAAGAGCTATAACATTTTTATTTTTTATTAAACAGGCCCTAAAAAACCCAGCCACTTTACAGCATCTCATGTTTCCATATGAATCAGCTTGTATCAGTATTCTTCTTGACACAGATGCAGAAACAGGATTATTCTGTTTCGAGACACATTTCAGAAAAGATTCCTGAGCGGAGGGGAGGCTGACAACAAGAGGGATTATCTCACCCCCGCCGGCAGAAAAGCACGTTTTTTAAGGCTGAATATGAGACCAAGTGACTCGTTAAGTGGGATTTGGTTTGAGAGTGTGAAGCGGCGGCGGCGGCGGAGGCCCTGTTGTGTGAGCGGCTCAGGAAGCTGAAACGCTGCACTGGGCTGCAAGGAATGTTGGTATGTGGCTGCAGCGAACATCCAGAGCCGCCGAGCTGCAGATCCACTGTGGAATGTGTGTGTGTGTGTGTGGAGGCTGAACACATCATCCGTCCGGCAGCCGCTCGTCGTCCTAATAACTGCCAGAGGACGCGCACAAACAGAAACCGCAAATAACAAAAAAGGCGGCGTTCCCAACCCGTCCTGGAGTGAGAATCTCAGAGCTCAGAAAGAGGGCTGGCAGGTCTGGCTGCAGAGCGGCTGGAGGCGCTTTTGGAGACAAAACCCGTTCGCCTGGACCGTCTCCAAGAAGAAACAATGTGCTGTATTCAGACCCCTTGACAAGGTGGGGGGGGGGGGGGGGGTGAACAATGTTATATATATATAAAAAAAAGAACCAATGCAGCTGGTGCTCTAATGCACAGCCTGTAGATACAGTTTCCTCTTTAGTGGGAGAGCTCCGAGCTGGAGGTCTAAATCTGACGGAGGAAGATTTGACAGGGAGATTTTCTGACAGCGTAGCTGAAAAAAAAAACACCCCCTGAACCCCCCCCCTTTTATTTTTTATTTAAAAAAATATCTAAACCAGAACCTCAAAATGAATATGAGAGGCTGTTTTTAAACGATCATCAAAATGTGTGAGAGCTCTCAACAAATCTCATGTATCACAGCCTGATGTAGCTTCTTCCTCTGTGCCATTGACCTCCATTAAAAACACACCAGTGAGCCATCGGTGTTCCTTCGTCACCAGGAACACACACACACTGGAGTTTATTTTGACTCAATCCCACAAGCGCCGTCCTGCTGCCACAAATACTCACTAGAGCACCAAAATGTGGATTAATCCACCGCTGAAAATAGTCCCCCAACAAAATGACAGTGACCAGACAGGAAGTGAGAGGGTACTGAGAGACGGACTGACACGTTTGTTGGTTTGAGAAAAATGTAAATATCACCACCGTTATCCGTTAGCTCCAAACTTATACGCACCTTTAACTCGCCCGTCGTTGAATTGAGAACACACCTCCTTCTTATCAAGTCACTTCCGTCTCTATTGAGTCCTTAACGTCTTGGTTTTCTTACATCAAGGGACCAAAACAAAGCTGCCTGTGTGGCGGAACAATTCCCACACAAATCAACTTGTTCCAAGAATTTTACAGATTTGTTCATTGGTATGTTGAATAAGACAAAATGAGGAAAAAATAAATTCTGCCTGTTCAGTAGGAATATTTCAAGTTGTTACTAAAGCAAAGCAGCTCACCATTAACTCTCATTGTTAAGTGAGTAATAAGTGAATAAGCAGTGTGTGTGTGTGTGTGTGTGTGTGTGTGCGCGCGCGTGTGTATGTGTGTGTGTGTGTGTGTGTGTGTGTGTGTGTGCTCAGCTCATAATGTAGTATCCACATGCCACCCCAGTCGGAGGCATTTGCACGTATCAAGATGTGTGTGAGCGTCTTTGATCTATGAATAGTCAAAGTGTTTTCTTTTTCAATACGTGGCTCAGTAGGAGACGGAGGGGGGGGGGGGGGGGGGGGTCTCCAGCCTCCCTGCCTCCTCCCCCCTCGTCTCCCCCCCTCCACCCGGTCCTGCTCAGTAACCCTCTGAGGGTTTTTTATCCAAATAAGAAATGTCCGTGAAGATGTTTTCTGTGTTCAGCTTCTCCTCTTCTTCGCACCCGGCTTTGTTGCTGTAGGCGACCGTTAAAAAACCCTGAGGACAAAACAAAAGAATATTTATAGGGCCACTACAAATCTCATGGACTCATTTTACCTGCAGAGCCAAATAATTACAGAAACATTCATCTAGATTTGGCAGCCATTGGTTACCATTCATTCCCACTTATTTTAGTACGCTATGAAAATCAGTTTCAGAGACTTGAAACTTGCTCGACTTCTAATGTTTTTATTATTCGCCGGTGGAGCCCATTCATTTCCCTTCAATCTTTCATTGAAGGGAAATGAATGAGGGACCAATGGTCACATGGTCCCAATTTGTCTTCAAACAAGATTCTGGACAGATGTTTTGAACCTCCATACTTTTCTGACTGTCAAAAGTCATCATACCAAAATACATAGGCTTGTTGATTCATTCTTTTATCATGTATTTCTCCTTAAAGTCGTAGTTTTACCCTAAAACTGTATTTCATTGAGACACAATTGTAAAGCTGCTTTGGTTTTTCGTTGGAAAATGTAAAAATGTCTCTAACAGGAATCTGAAAAAGTGTCATATAGGTATGGGGTATGTTGTCTTCACTAGTAATACTCAGATCCAGAGATAGTGTGGCTCGTTCCCCACTTCACCACGTTTCTAGCTTTTTCCTAATGTAGTGCCGTGGCGCCTTTCAAGAACAAAACGCCGTCTGAAGGTTTCCTCGTTTTAGTAAAAACCTGCTTCTCAGACCAGATTTGAGACTAATTCTGTTGTGATGTGGCTCATTAATACGTTCAATATTTGAGGTTTTCACAGCGCAGCTGCTCACCTCGCCGGCCTCCGAGTTTACGGAGACCTTGTGCTTTTTTTAAAATCGCCTCGACAAGCTGTAATAACATTTTAACAGGAAGCTCTTCTCCTCTCTCCGCCTCTAACTCCTCCTCCTTTAGCCTTTTTAAGCTCTGTGGATGTGTTTGTTTCTGTGCCTCCCGTCTACGCTTCATTCAGCCTCCCGTCTGCGTGTTGTGACACTTTTCTCTTTCAGCCTAATGTGTTCATTTCCTGCTCGGGATAAGCCTGGTTTTGTGGTGGTTTTGGGAGGAGGAGGTGAGGGGGCAGGTGTAACCAACCCCAAATTGGGTCTAATCCACGACATGCCGTCTAACCACATTCCCACCTGGTAATAACTCCACAGCCCTCATCAGCCCAAAAGCCACATAATGCACCTTTAATGCTGCTATAATCCTCCGCGAGGTGCGACCCGGAGCGCCAGTGTTTGCGTTCTGCGGCGGCTTCCCTCCCGCTCGGCTGCCGCTGGCCTGTTGCTCGGCTGTTTGGTTTGTGTGATTCTGGTCGGTCGCTGTGTTTATTCGGGAGCTGGCAGACCCCCACACAGAACCCCACACAGACCCCCAAAGACCCACATTCCTGCCTGGGAGCCAAGAAAGAGGCTGAACTGACAGTGAAGAGTCTCGGAGAGACTCTCTGCTGCAGCCTGAAATAAAAAAACTCCAGAAAACACTTTTTATCTCTTTCTTTTTTTCCTATCTTCTCTCCTTTTGTATCTGCTGCTTTCCTTCTCTCCGTCATTGTTTCCTCTCTTCCTTCTGAACTCCTTCTATTCACCATGCTTTTCATTCTGTCCTTCTTTACTCACTTACTGACTCTCCTCTTTTGTTTCTGTACTTTTTTCCTTCCTTTCCTAGTTTCCTTCTATGTGTCATCTGCGTTTTCTACTTCTTCTCCTTTGTTCCCCCTTTCCTTCCTTCATCGCTTCTTCTTTCCTTCCTTCCTTTCCTAATTTCCTTCTTTGTGTCCTTCCTCTGTGCTTTCTACTTCTTCTTCTCTACCCTCCTTTCCCTCCTGCCTTTCGATGTCCATTCTTTTCCTTCTTTATTTTCTCTTTCTTTTCTTCATTGCTTCTAGTTTCCTTCCTTCCTTCCTTTGGTTTCCTCTTCTCTCTTATTGCCTCTGTGCTTTCTACTCTTCTCTTTTTCCACCTATTCCGTCCTGCCTTTCTGTGTCCCATCTTGTCTTCTACGTTCCGTCTTTCCCCGCTTCCTTTTTTTCTTCCTTCCTTTTTTTCTTCCTTCCTTTTTTTCTTCCTTCCTTTTTTTCTTCCTTCCTTTTATACTTTCTACTTTCTTTCCTATTTCCATCTTTCCTTCCTTCCTTTCTTTCCCTCTTACCTTCTTCTCTCCTTTCTGTTCTTCTCCCGCTGATCTAGAAGCAGTAAAGGTTTTAAAATAGGATCACTTTGGGGAGTTCTCCGGGCGTTTCTCTGTAGTGCAGAAATGTGTTCTTTTCTCTGTTCATGATACAAAACCTCATGTTAGGAAAAACAAACACTGGCATTTAAAAAAAAAAACAGGTTAGTAGTTACTTAGTGTCCAGTTTTAGTGTTCTTACTTTTCACTACTAGTTTTTTAATCATTCCAAACTGTACTGTGCAGCCAAACTTTGTTGAAACTCAGAAACCTATTTCAAGATCTAGTGGAGATCCAAAGATACCGGATACATTCGGCTCAGATGGCAACCTCTTAAAACTTGCATTCTTTCAACTGACCAGCAGGGGGCGACTCCTCTGGTTGTATAGAAGTCTATGAGAAAATGACTCTACTTCTCTCTTGATTTATTACCTCAGTAAACATTGTAAACATGAGTTTATGGTCTCAATCTCTAGTTTCAAGTCTTCTTCAATACAGCATGATGTTTATTTAGTAAATGATGGTCCATTTAGAGTCAAATAGACCATAAAGCAGGGTATGCTTTAGGGTGGGACTACTGTGATTGACAGGTCGCTGCCACTACCTGAACCGTATACAGAGTATCTACGTCACTCCTCTGCATTCCAAATATGGTCACTTCTGTTCATCGGTTGCGGAAAAAAACAACATTGTGACGTCCGTAATCCAAGATGGCGATGGCGAAATTGCTGAATTTAAACCATCAAAACGTCAGTCCATTACGGGTGACGTCACGATTGCGTCCACTTCTTATATACAGTCTGCGGTTTAGCTGAATCAGTCTGTTTAACAGCTTCAATGAAGAGATGGAGCAACATGATACACAGTACATATATATATATATATATATATATATATATATATATACATATGATACTGTTAGAGTTGACCAAAATAATTTTTCCATTCTTAAATCTACTTTTGCATTAACATGTTGCTCCCTCCCCGTCTCACCACAACTCTCCTCTCTGTCCCTCAGGATGAATTCCATCCTTTCATCGAAGCCCTGCTGCCCCACGTCCGGGCCTTCGCCTACACATGGTTCAACCTGCAGGCCCGCAAGAGGAAGTACTTCAAGAAGCACGAGAAGCGCATGTCCAAGGAGGAGGAGCGCGCCGTGAAGGACGAGCTGCTCGGCGAGAAACCCGAGGTCAAGCAGAAGTGGGCGTCGCGCCTCCTGGCCAAGCTGCGCAAGGACATCCGGCCCGAGTTCCGGGAGGACTTTGTGCTGACGGTGACGGGGAAGAAGCCGCCGTGCTGCGTGCTGTCCAACCCCGACCAGAAGGGCAAGATGAGGCGGATCGACTGCCTGCGCCAGGCGGACAAAGTGTGGAGGCTGGACCTGGTCATGGTGATTTTATTCAAAGGGATTCCCCTCGAAAGCACTGACGGGGAGAGGCTGGTAAAGTCTCCGCAGTGTTCGAACCACATCCTGTGCGTGCAGCCGCATCACATTGGAGTTTCCGTCAAGGAGCTGGATCTCTACCTGGCCTACTTCGTGCACGCAGGTAAGTTCTCTTCTTCTTCTTTGTGTGTGTGTGTGTGTGATGTGTCGCCGAGCTGCTGAAGCTGCAGCTCCTTGTTTGGTCTTTCGCAACATCTGACGCTCCACAGTCCTGTTTGTTGTGGCATTCTGTGATGCGTGGCTGAAAAGTGTCACATTACTTCAAACAAATAGCACCGATACTCTGGAACTTATCGACTGGTGACAAGAATCCTAGGCCAAAAATCGAGCATTTAGTTGTGATATTCGTTTACGGAACATTCAGAGCGTTAGAAAGATCCCTGACTGAAATGTTAGCTACATGCTTTCCTGTTTTACACTTACTGTGTCTAATTTCCAGTTTGATTGTGGCTTGTAATCCGTCCACAAATCTGCCACATTATCTACTTCCATCGACGGGTTACGTTAGCTACCGGTCCAAGCAGATGTATTTTAACTTTGGACAATAGGTCAAGCAGCTTTATCATTCCGAAGAACGTCGGACTGTTTTCTTGGAAGGATTTAAATGTCAGATTTAAACTCATCGGGTATTATTGTCTTTTTCATTTTAAAGATAATTTTTTTGGGGCCTTTTTTAGATGGACAATAGCGTGGAGGCAGACAGGAAACAGATAGAGATAAATGGTATGACGTGTTGCGGTTATATGGCTACAGAGGCGTGTTTTCTAAAATCTTATTTTATTTGTCTTGAACATCAAAGTTCCTTCTTGACGTCGGAATCTGTAGTTGGCAAACAATCTCACCTCGGGGTCCATTTAGTAGCTGTTTCTGGACCTTTCAGTCGTCTCACATGGTCATCAGCAGGTGCAGAAGATGAATGACTGGACTGTTAAGCGAAGGTGGACTACAAGTCTTTTAAAGTGCTTAGAAAAAACCTCCCATCTGCTGAGGAAGAACATGTGATTTGATTGAAAGCTTCAGAACTTCTTCTAAATGCTTGTTTCAAGATATTTCTTGAAAAGTAGCTGAAAAGGTTTCTGCTGAAAAACAAGTTGAATTCTCCAGATCTATGTTTTTTAGGGTTCAGATACACACTCATCAGTGTGTCGATGACACTTGTTTATCTGGTAGTTTGAGGATGAAAAATCCAGCTCCCTCTCCCAGCGAGCGTGTTATCAGCTGCAGACAGAAGTCATTTCATCAGCGGTCAGTAAAGCAGAAGACTGAGGAAACAAGAAACGGTCTGTGCCAGAACCCCGTCACCCCGACGGGCCCCCTGAGAGCGGTAGCAGGTCGCTGTGTTTTTTGGGTGAAGCTGGCACACCTTCCATGTTTAAAAAACAATTATCTTTGGAGTGATTGCTCAGCACGTTTTCCCCGATTTCCCACTGATTCCACGGGAAAATTATTTGGCTGGTTGGAGTATTTGTGCGTGCAGCAGCGAGCGTGCAGAGGAGGCGTTTGGCAGACTGTATAAGTGCTTGGCACCGAGCTCCTGAGTTTGTTTGGGGATTTGGAGTTTTCTTGAGAAAAGGAGGACGGCGTCGGTGTAAAATAATCCACAAGATCCACTATCAGATTCCTTCACTGGGAAAACTGATACTTCAATATGTTATACTTAGCATTTTCCGTCTGTAATCGAGTCCCCAACGTTTTATTTTCTGAGAAAAAATCGTATTCAATCTTAATCAAATATTTCAACCTAGTTCGAATAAAAGTTTCAAGTATTTTCTTCAGTCAATTTCGTTTTCATTGAATTTCAAAGTTAATTCTTGACGTTGGAATCAAATCCCCTCAAGGTCCATTTAGCAGCTGCTTCTGGACCTTTCAATCACATCCCATGGTCATCAGCAGGAGCAGACGTTAAGCGTCTGGACTTTAAAGCAAAAGTGGACTTATAGTCTTTAAAGTGCTCAGGAAATTTGAAGTATGATGATTAAATTAATAAACTCCAGCCGCTGAGGAAGATCATGCGATATGACTGAAAGCTGCAGAACTGCCTCAAAATGCCCCAATGTTCCTTTTTTTGTTTGTCAATTTCTACTGGAAACAAGTTAATTTCTTTCTGCTGAGGAAATCTTTTTGGTGGGGTTCAAATGTAGACCCAACTGGAAAAAGAAAAACTAAAAGATTAGGTTTTTTTAAGAGGACATTCATGGGAACATTTCTGGAAAGATCTCTGAACCGTAATTCCAACAATTTCCCTCTCACAGATTTAAGCCCCCCCCCTCCTTCTAAATAGCCTCTCAGCCCCCCCATGTGTGTGTTATCACAGTGCGGTCGCAGCGATCAGCGGTGCGCAGGTTCACACTGAGCTCCCTTCAGTCCAACAGGAGAACGTTGCTGCTGCTGCTGCAGTCGCCGTGTTCGCGGTTTTATTTCGAGGGTGGACGCTCGGTCGGAAAAGCTCTGGATCTTGGCACAGAGTGAGAAACCCTCAGTGAGGTTGAATAAACTGGGGTTTGGCTGCTTGTCACAGAGCATTTGTGGTGGCAAGTCTTGAGAATATGTTGGTTTTGGTTTTGTCTTTTGCTAAATTTAGGTTTTATATTTGATTCCAGAATGTTGAAGCCTTTTTGAGTGTTCAGGACTTAGTTTCTGGATGCCCCCCCCCTTCCTCCCCCCCTAGTCTGGGCGAAGAAGGATCGGATTTCTTCCTGCCTCTTATTTAAGGCAGCGGAGCTCCTCTGGAGCGGCGGCGTTGATTAAAAGCCACGTGAAGCTCGGACTGACCTCAGAGGGCTGGCAGGACCGGAGGCGTGGCCTGTCAGGACGTCAAAGAGTCGGTAATTAAATTCATGCCCGCATCGCTCGGGATGGGGGGGCTGAGGACCAACGGTGTTGCCAGCGGAAACCGCAGCGCACCACCAACCATTTATTATTTAATCCTGTGAGTGTTCAGCAGCGGGACGTTAACAAACCTCAAAAGACGTGGGGGCTGAAGTTGGTTTCAGCTTGGTAGTTGCGCTGGTTCGTGTTGGTCTTCGTTTCTGCAGTTTGTCAGTGTTTCTGTTTTCACTTGAAGACATTCTGTTGGCTGAAGTCCCGTTTTAGGACATTTCTTTGCTATTATCTTTCCGTTTTGACTTGTCCTGCCTATCACACTTTTTATTCTCCAATTGTCTTTTTTTCTTCTTGTCGTACTCGTACGGTAGTTGTTGGTTTTCCTTATAGTTCTCCTGCTGCTCTCGTTTCAGACCGGAGAGGCTACAGTTTTCAACTAGACATGCACTGATACTGATATCGGATATGGGACAGATACTGACTCAAATAGTCGAATCAGGTATCAGCGACAACGGGCCGATCTGGTATCGGATACCTTAACAATTCAGTGCATTTATATCTATGTATTTATTTGTTACATTTCATTATACAAAGTTAGGAAAACAAATCTGACACATAAAAGAATGATCCCAGTCACTTCCACACAGTGAGGCACACAGCTCATTAATTAAACGCTGTTATTGGATTGATATTCTGTATTAGCCGAAAGTATCGCTATTTCATCTGAACTGAAAAAAATCTGATTGGTGCATCCTTATTTACCAAGGGAACTTTTTTTAAAGAACATATTTAAGTGTTAAATGTTCATACTGAATGTATCTGCAAAATATCTGCATATTTTATTTAATTTCTTGCTGCATGAATGACATTTTTATGGTCGTGGTTAGACTCGCAGCTCTCATTAAAAGTTGAGGGAAAGATGACGTCCTGGTTAAATGTTGCACAGAACCAAAAAACATCTTTTCCTGTTCTTTAACCAGATGCTTTTATTGTGTAAATCTAGGCAGGATGTGAACCCTGGTCTCTGGGGTCCAAGTCCTCCGCCGGATTTAGTCATTTTGGGACAAAAGGTCATTAGGTTGAAATGTGAACGTTCTTTTAGTCAGTTGACACTTTAAGCCATTAAGTAAAAAATCATTCTGTGGTTTGAGCTTCCTAAATGATGAATGAATGAATCATAAATGAGAATGACGATGGGTGCAGCTTTGGTGTGAAAGTGGATCAGTTCTGACAGCGATTGATCCGGTGTGCACTGAACAGGAAGTAGCTGCTGGGTGGAGGTGGAGCTTTTCTCACCGACTGCAGTCAACTATGAACACACACACACACACACACACACACAGCAGCCTTCCTTTCATAAGTCTGAGCAGTTACTGCGTGTGTTCTCAGGAACAAGTTGGGGGTCAAAGGTCACCCCCCTCCTCCCCCTCCCGTCACTGATTTATGAGCTCACCCACGGCGGCAGCAGCAGCGGGTGTCACCACCGCAGGAAAGCTCAACACGTGCCGAAAGGTCAGAGGTCAAAGTGTGGAGGCTGTGACCCCTATCATCAGACCGTTTAACCTCTAGGATACCCCCCCCCCCCTCATTAACAACACACACACGGGGGGGGCTGGCTAGTTGGTGGCGTGCAGCCCCGCTCTCGAACAAAAGGTGGGAAAAGGTCGACGGCGGCACTTCGTCCGCTCTGCGCCTTGTGATTAAGAACCATCACAGCCTGAAATAAAGACGTTAACGTTTATTACTAACGAGATCATATTTATGTGCACAGTAAAGTCAATTAAAGATAATTAGAGAGATGGAATCATAAAAGTTTGATAGAATGAGTTTTGCATTAAAGTCAGTGGCTCCGCGGTGGATCACTTCACAGAGGTGGTTTCAGTCCGCTGACGTCTTCCTTCAGACGCAGAATTATGATTTTGTACTTTAAACGAGCGGAGCGAGATGATTTACCATTCAGCTTGAGAGGGTAAGACTTTTGGGGAGAGGAGGTGTAGCCAAGAATCTTCTCTTCAAGATACTCCTCAGTTTCTTCCATACCTTTCTCTCTTTCTTTCCTTCGTCCAGCTGCTTTGGTTTTTAGAGGTGCAGCCGCATTCAGGTCCTTCACTTATACCGTAGTATTAATCTGCTGATATTCTACATGTCTATACGGGTTCTATTTAGTGTTGCGCTAAAACGAGCTGAGGAGCAGATTATAAAGGTTCATAAATAAATTCAACTAAAATAGAAAAAATACAAAGTGTATAGAAAGTGATACCAGGAAAGTAATATTGAGCATGATATTGAGAAGTAGAACCAAATGAAAAGAAAAGTCTAGAGAAGTACTTTAAAACTGAAGTACAGTCCGTGGCAACGTTTCAACACTGTCACTTCTGTTGTACAGCTAAACTGCCTTGATACTGTATATTAGGATGTAATAACCTAACCCATTATTATTGTTGGTGTCCATCTACTGGTGCGTACTAGATGTAGGACGTAGAAGTGTTTGTGTGACTTCATCTCGCCTCACGTGGTCCTTCAGAAAGCTTCTCCGGCAGCACAATTGGAGGATATCATGTGTCGGGTGAGATAACCAGGGTCCAACCTACAGAATGTGAAGGTTTCCAGTTCACCTTACATGACAGCAAGCGTGCGTCACGTGTGTGTGTGTGTGTGTGTGTGTGTGTAAAGACGTCTGACCCACTTCCCTCCGTCTTCCTGAGCTCTTAAAGAGATTTGGAGCTTCGTCTCTGAATTAGTTGCCGGAGCTCCGACCAGCCGACCCCTAAACTACACACACGACTTCCCACACACACTCATCTAAACACAGTCACTCGTGCACATGCAACACACAAGCCTCTGGTTTAACCTCTGCTCCTCCATCTTTGATGTTTCCGTCAATTCAAAACACGTTAAGACTCTCAGAGCTTTATTTCACATTCTCGCGATACCAAATGAGCAGTTTCATGAAGGAACTATGGCAGAGAGAAAATAGTTCCTCCATGAATCTGCTCACAACAAGGTCTGTGGATTGATCTTGAGTCGCCGGGTCATGATTTCAGGAGTTTGCTGCGTTCAGGAGCTCGCTAGATAAAAAACATGTCAGGATTTAAGACTCAAAAGATTTTAAGTGGAAACTGTGCATCTTGATCGTCATGTGCAGAATGATGTCGTGCACGTGGAAATCTAAAAGTAAAAGAAAGGAAAGTTGAACCAGCAAACAAACGAAACAGGGAGGCAAAATTACTGAATATGAAAATGGCAGCTTTTAATTTGGAGCTCCATAAATCAGTGAAATGTTGTGAAGCAAAACCTCTTCAAAACTGTCGGCGCAGCTGAAGCTCGGGGGGTTTGATCCGCCGCTCCGCCCGTATCCTCGAGCGGGACAAAGATGTATCAGAGTGATGTAACGTGAAAATCATCTTTTGGTTTGTGTTATTCAGTGCAAACATTGTGGGGCTTTATTTAAGATAAGGAAGATGCTTTAACAAGATATCTTACAAAATGTCTATATCCGCAGAAATAATAACTGTTCTCTGGATAGTTTTTTGTGTCTTTGTTTTTGTGCAGCTGATGCACAGAAAATGCAAACTGTCCCTTTAAATGTGACGTTTAAAGACAAAATCAGCTCTCAACAGGTCTGATGAAGATTCCTGTCGCTGCCAGAGAAAAGTCAAAGATGGCGACTTGCGTGCGAGTGTGTGGTTCTCGTACGTTTCCTCCTATTCTTCTTCTTCTTCTTCTTCTTCTCCTACCGCTGCTCCAGTTGTCGTCATGTGGGGCCGTTTAAGGCGTAAAAACAACCCCACATACTTGTGTTGTGGTTCCTGTACTTGTGCTGTGGTACACACTATGACCACGGGAACACCCCCGACCCACCACACACACACACACACACACACACATTGTACAATTCACGGTCAATGAGCTTTGGGGCTCCTTCATAAAGAGGAACACATGGTCGGCGCTCTGTCAGCAGGTCGACCACAGACGGAACACAGAAGAAGAAACAAACCTGTTTTTCTGCAGCGTGGGGAAACAAATAAAACAAATTAAGTTACGAGAAGCAACGACAACGAGCTGGTTTTGGTTCAAAAAAGCTCAGTGGAACTGTTAAATGCTCCTCAACGGGTCCAAGAAAACAAAGGTGAATAAAAAATAGGAGCAAAACTAATATTGACATCTTAAATGGCTCAAACTTAAAAATGAAAGTTTCAAACTTCTGCCGCTGCGTCCGCTCTGTACTTCTTGTTAGCGTCACCCAAGGCTTGATGGGAAATGTAGTGGCAAAACTCAGGACACATATTTTACACGATCAATACGTTTTCTGACAGAGCTAAATCCCACCAACATGTCTCCTCTATCCGATCATATTCAAATGTAATTATAATAAAATATAAATAGATTTAGAAATAAAACGGTTTTGGGTGAAATGAATCAGCAGTTCAGAGCGTTCAGGTTGGTGTCCTCCCCCCTCAGCGAGGCAGATATCAGTTGATCCCTCGACGTGCGGCGCGGTGAAGTCAGGTAATCCGGTTTAGAGTGTATTGTCAACGCCGAGCTCTCGGCGGATTTCCCCACTGCAAATATTCCAGCTTGGAACATATTTCTGCTCTCGCTGAAGAGGCTGCCAGAGCCGACTGATCCCGAACACAACACAAACAAACATAGCACACACACACACACACACACACACACACACACACTGTGCCTCTGTGTTGAGTAATGGCGTCTGAACTTGATCTTGGACATTCATAGAAATAAACACCGTTTTGTTTTTTTCGTCTCGGGGGGGGGGGGGGAGATACGTTTAACTCTCCTCGACTGTGTGATGAAGACTGTAGATATTACATCCAATTAAAAACCTGCCAGGACCCATCCTGTATGAATACATTTTTCAAAATAAGAGACTGGAGGACAGTTGGATGAGAACAGAGGGAACAGTAACACGACAGCAGCATGTGGATGCTCCACAAATATACCAGCTGCCACAGTGGAAAAGAACAGCAGTAGAGATGTCATCAACATATTGATTCATTCTCTTGTGATGATGATGATGATGATGAGCCATGATCACTGCTGCATTACAACAGGACCCTACTGGACCTGATCAGACCTGAAGGTCAGATCTTAGTGGTGGATTGGTGAAGACCATTAATTCTGCATCATTGCCCGTTAATGGGAGGTAAAACTAAAGGAGTCAAGTGAAAGAGGAGAAGCAGAAGGGAGGAAGAGGAGTGGACAACAAACTATGAGCTTTTTTTACACCTCTATTTATCTTCTTTTTGCTCTCCTTTCTCCACAATTTTCCCACATTTCTAATATTTCTTCTTCAGTCCTGTATTTTCTGATTTGATTTCTTCTTTTCTCTTCATCATTGTTTCTCATTTTCTTCTTCTCTTGTATTTTTCCTTTCCCTTCCTTTGCATCTTTTTTTTTCATTCTTCCTCCTCCTCCTCCTCCTCCTCCTCCTCCTCTGACACACACACAGTCATCTTAAGGTCTTTTTTGCGGAGGTCGTCCTGCAGGAATGTAGGTAGCGGTGAAATGTGCTGGCTCTGTGAAGCTAAGGACCCCCCCCTCACCACCCTGATAATGGCGGGGGGATCCTTAGCTACACAGACCCTCACCAGAGCCCCCACAGCAGGCCAGACTGCGTGCCAGCCGTGCCAACAAAATGGTGTCTGGCTCCTGCTCGGTGTTTTTTGTTCGCGCTGAAGCTTCTGAGACAAAAATGAAAAAAAACAACAAGCTGTGATTTTTCATTTCTGTGTCGCCTGAAAGCAGAAAAAACTGGACAAAGATGCGACCTATTTTGTAATTAAATGAAGAGTCAACTAAGTTTCAGCAATAAAAGTTGTAATAATTAACAGGGCAGTTAAAGGGCCGTTACACCAGTTTTACACATCAATAAGGCTGTTAGTGGTTAGTTCACATACACCCTGATGATGTCACAGTGATGTCATCAGGGTTGTCGATGGACTTGGAGGCCACCAACGGAAAGCGTGTGTCTGTGTTAATATCCAGTTGCATTATGGGAAATGTAGGATCCAGTGTTTTGGGACTAGAAGTCAGGACATCTGCACGTCTGCTGCACAGATTCTGTTTTTGATCTCAGCAGCAAATCAACTAAGTTTCTCTTTATAAGTACTGATGAGTGTTAGTAGTATTTGTTTTATACTCTCATACAGCTCTGAACTCTTTACGTAAAGTCTCAAAGTCGCAGTGAAAGAGACTTGACTTCTTGAACTCTTCTGACCTCTGTACAGGAGACACATCGGATTCCTTCTTACTGAATCCGTGCGTGTATCTGTCCGTTCGTCCATCTTGAAAGGCTTAGCGAGAGAGTTCTGTGCCAAAAAAACCCACAAACCCTGTCTCTCTCTCACACACACACACACACACACTCCCATTGTGTGTGAAGCCGTCGGGACGCTGCTGTGTGAAGAGAACGCCGACATGAACCAGGACAGCTGCGAGCGTCTGCAGGGAAAGTCTCCACAGATGGTGGAAGGAGAGACGCTCCAGAGTGCCGTATGGCTGCTGAAAAATAGAAGAAGAAGAAGAGAAGAAATAAGGTCGGAGCGATGACGCCATGTTGCTGTTGTTCTGCTTTTTTCTAGTTTGGCGAGATCGTTCCGAACGCTGTGTTGATTCGTCGGAGGTCTGTTAGCATCAAAACAAAAGTCAAAGACGTCTTCTCTGAAGTGATCAGACGTAAAGGTCAACGATTTTTAAACAGAACAAAAAAAAGTCAAATATTTTGAAAGAAATTGAAGACAAATGTCTCCTATAATGTAGCTAAAATATCTTCCGTTTTTATTAACCTACCATTAAAAATACAAATAGTTTTTGTTACTTAATGAAGACGGACATCCCATCATTCACAGGTGAGCTGAGCTTGGTCAACTAACTGAATCATGAGACAATTCCCTGATTTAAAGTAGCTCAATCACTTATGTTTTGTTTACATAACTTTTCAGCATTAAAAGACCCCCCCAAAATGAAAAGAAACCACCCCCCCCCCTATAATAAATGCCTAAATGTTCTTTAATGTATTTTAAAACGAGTGTGACATCTGGCATATGGAGGAGATGTGACGGATCCGTGATAAGGAGAAGATGTGTCCTTTTGTCTTTAACAAAAGTGGCTCATTAGTTAGAATCTGATGAGAATGATCACTTGATTAATTACACTGTGAATATTCAGCAGCGGGTTTTTTCTTTTTGAGGGGAACGACTTGGCAGGAGAGGAGGAGGAGGAGCTCTGCGTGAGACCTGAACAACCAGATAGCCTCGCACACCCAAACACAAAGAAACGTTAACAAAATAGCTTTGTTTTCACCTCCGGACGTAGAAGACCGTAGAAGTGAGGTCGCTTTTTTCGAGCAATTTTTTAGGGGATTAGAACTGATTAGAACTGAGCAGAAAGTAGATGTAGGTGAAGGGACACGACGGGAGGGTGAAGGAGAAGAGGAGGACAGCTATGTCCAAAGAGAGAGAGAGACAGATAGAGAGACAGAAAGAGGGAGAGAGAGGGGGTTGAGCTCTTTGCATATTTGAGGAAAAACTGTCCGACTCTTTGGCCCGAGTCCAGGAGGTGAAGCACACAAAGAGCTCATTCTGTGGAATCAGGACGCCTTTTCTTTTGTGTTTGTTGTTTTCTGTGTGTGTGTGTGTGTGTGTGTGTGTGTGTGTGTGTGTGCGCGCGTCAGATGTTCATTTTTAATTATTGACAAGTGAAGGATTAGTGGAGGTGGAGGTTGGGGAGCTGATAACTGAATTATTGAACTGTTTCTCTCCAGCGCTGCCCTCGGTCGCTCCGTCTGCGAGCCGATGGGGTTGGGGTTGGTTGGTTGGTTGGTTGGTGGCGGTGGTGAATAAAAGCGAGAGCGGGGATAATGAGGCTGTGGCGGCTCACCGTGCCAAGCCACAAGGCGCTGGCAGCCCTCGCTGTTTATCCCCACGGAGCCGCCGCGGACGCTGCTGCTGCGGTCGGGAAGGAAAAACTTCTAAAAATCATAATTCAGAGCTGATCCGTGACGTGTGTGTTGCAGTTAACCAGATCTATTTATCTAACTGAGCTGTGCACTCTTTAAGCTGCTGTACATTGAAATAATTCCTCCGATTCCAACTCAAAACCAGTCAGTTTATTTAGTCAAACTGTTGTTATAGCGCCAAAAGTCGAGATGCTTCAAGTTTCACCTTTTTTAGAGGCAAAAAGAAAACGGACAAAATTCCCAGTATTTCTGCAACATTTTTCGCATCTTAATGGACACTAAAATTAAGAATTTCTTTAACATTTAGCTGCTTTTTTTTAAGTCGGGGTGACTCGGCTTTCATTGCAGTTTTACCAGATGTTAATCGCAGAGTTTGCTTTTCATCAAAAGCCAAAATGGACCATAAAACGTCCCAGACCCACGAAGTGACCCTTGGTGGTCTCGCGATACCAGACAATCCGAGATCTCCACGTACCGATCTAGTTGAGTGAAAGGTTTAGAGCAGGGGTAGACAGCCTTTTTTAATATGAAAGGACATTTTAGTTTTCTTGTTAATGCCAGAACATTAAGTTGAATTATGACACCAAATCAAAATTGAATTACAGATTCCATTCATATATTATTATGTTCATATATATGAGAGCTCTATACAAGAAGGCTGCCATCCTTGTGAAAACTTCCACATCTGAATTGAAATCATTAACCCTTCCAACCCTCCACCAATCTTCTTCATCAGCAAGAAACTTCAAATTCTGCAAAGAAGGCAACGAGTGCTAGCCAATCAGAGGCAGAGTAGGGCGGGTCTTCGTTGAATGTGGGTGGGGAAATAATCTATCAAAATACCGTAAATAAACAGGCCATGCAACTACCAATGGCTGTGAAAGAAGTTACTCTGCTTGCGGGTTAAAGGGCACTTCAACATTCCCAAAAATCTCTCTTTACACACTTACTGAGCTAAGCTAGCTAAAGTTGCCTTCACCCGTTTAGAGACTGACCTCAGTCTGGAGCTTGGGTGTAGTCACAGTCTGCTCAGAGTCCTACCAACACAAGAGTCACACCGTGAACGTTTTGCAAGATTCAAACCAAGCACCCAATCCAGGGCTCGGAATCGATATCGATAAATGGATGGATGAATAAAAGAATGGAGGGATGGATAAATGGATAGATGGATGGTAAAAGGATGGACAAATGGATGGTAAAAGGATGGACAAATGGATGGTAAAAGGATGGACAAATGGATGCTAAAAAGATAGATGGATGGATGCATCGCTGGATAAAAGGATAGTTAAATGGACGGAATGATAGAGGGATGGCTCACAAACCAAGATATTCTGACTTTTAGGTCAAATTCCCCAAAATACTGGATCCTACGTTTCCCACAATGCAACTGGGCAACTGTCTTTTATCAGAGTCTAAAGTAGAGAGCTCATCTGTGCTGTGACATGCTGTTACAATGCAGACAGTGTGATGTTGTGTCCTGTTCCTCAGTAATGGATTCCACACCTTTTGTGAGCCGCTGTTGCCTCTATGTGTGTATGTGTGTATGTGTGTGTGTGTGTGTGTGTGTGTGCTCGTCCAGGTCGCCAGCTCGTTAGCGGTGTGTGATCGGTGCGTCCGACTCCTCCGCAGGCGGCCCCTGGCGGGGGCCCTCCGTCTCATTCACGCACTTAAAGCAGAAAAGTGTTTTCAGAGACGAGACAAAAGCTCCACTTGATTAAGCCGCGAAAGTGTCTGGGAACGTGGGCCCCGGTGACCGAGCTAATTGGTAAAAACCTACCCCCTCCCTCCCTCCCTCATCCTCCTCACCCCACCCCCGGGGTCTCCCGCACTGGAAACCCAGACAACTTCTTTATTGTTTTTTCTTTCTTTACTCGCTCACCATTTTCGCTCCTCTTCTCTTGAATCGCAGGACAATCTTAATTACAGTAGAGCCGCTGTGTGAGGAGACGCAGGAGAGGAGAGGAGAGGAGAGGAGGGAAGGGAAGGGGAGGGGATGGGACGAGGAGTCATAGGTTTTTTTTGCCTTAAACTCAGCCGCAGATTCTGTTCCGTTCAGTTTGCGAAGTTTGTATCTGCAATTTGAATTATAATATGATTGAAAATTGGCTAATGATGCTATTGTGTAACACTACAAGAGCAGCATGAACATCTAAACCTGCTAAAGGACTTCAGTTCTGCACTAATTGAAAGTGAATTTGTCCCCATGTGTAATAAGGTCAGTGAGAAGTCTTCAGACAGCGTCCTGTTATTGGCAAAGACAGTTGGTTTCACTTTAATGAAGGAGTCTGCACCGAGGTTGTCGGTTTGAAAACGCAGCTTTAGTGCCTTGCTCGGAGGTCGCCCCCCCCGCCTGCTGCTGGTGTCATCGCAGTGAGAAAACTGAATCACTCACACACCGACCCCATCAGCTGTTTGACCCTGCTGACCTCTCACTACTGCACCACAGTGCCTTGGAGCAAGGCAGTCCTCTCTCCCCCCTTCTCTCTCTCTCTCTCTCTTTCTCGCTCTCCCCCTCTGTCCCTGTAGGACAAACAAACAGGACTCTGATGATAAGAGCATAGATCGTCCCCGCTGACGGACGGGGTTTCCAAAGGATGACAGCAGGGGTCGACCGCTCGATGGCCCCACACACACACACACACACACAGGACACACTCTCTCTCTCTCTCTCTGCACACATATTCTCTCCCTCCCTCCCCTCTCCATAACCCGCTCTGCGGCTTCCTGCTAATTAAATTCCTGCGCTGTCCATTAGACGGATAGAGTGAGCAGGACTGCTGACTCAACACAGGTAGGGCCGCTCCTCGCCGTAATGGCTCGGAGAGCTCAAGTGCCCGAGCAATTCATTTGGCCGCCCCGTTTTACACATCCCTGGGTCACCGCAGGCTTTCAAGGGTGCAGGGAGAGGGGGGGGGGGGGGGGGGTTATAAGCTAATACCGTCAAAACGCTTTAGTTCTAAAACGGACACTCGGCAAGGCTGTGTCCTCTAAAATGTACTGACATGCTATTTTACTGTGGGCTCTCTCGCTGTCTTTCAGCTGCAGGACTCCACTTGTTCACTTCCCGTCTCACCGGTTGGATATATGTTGGGTGTTTCTTGAAAATATTTGATATCAGTGTCGATGCAATACTGTTTCAACCTCAACAAGTCCTCCGTGATTTGCCCTTCGCCTTTCGGAGCGACTGGCATGATTCTGTGGTTAGGCACATTCTCACCACAATGCGTCAAATACCGCAGCCGGGTCAGTGCTGATTAGCGTCAAAGTTATTGAGCTCTACGTACCTCTCTAGTGTCAGTTTTGGACGGGGCGGAGACGGCGTGTCGATATTCGCTCGTTACATGCAGAGTGTCTTTTCTGTCTTCATAGGGAGTTCAACAAACCTATGTAGTTAGGTTAAGGAAAAGAGCTTCTTTGATGTTAACTTGACTGACAAACGACTGACTAACGGATCATGTGACTAGCAACTCAGGTGACTAGCGACACAAATAACTAATGTGACTAGTGACACAATCGACTCACGTGACTAGCAACTCAGGTGACTAGCAACCCAAATGACTCACGTGACTAGCAACTCATGTCACTAGCGACACAAATGACTTGCGTAACTAGCAACTCAGGTGACTAGCAACACAAATGACTTACGTGACTAGCAACTCAGGTGATTAGCAACTCAGGTGACTAGCAACACAAACGACTCACGTGACAAGCAACTCATGTCACTAGCGACACAAATGACTCACATGACTAGCAACTCATGTCACTAGCGACACAAATGACTCGCGTAACTAGCAACTCAGGTGACTAGCAACACAAACGACTTACGTGACTAGCAACTCAGGTGACTAGCAACACAAATGACTCACGTGACTAGCAACTCATGTCACTAGCGACACAAATGACTCACGTGACTAGCAACTCATGTCACTAGCGACACAAATGACTCGCGTAACTAGCAACTCAGGTGACTAGCAACACAAACGACTTACGTGACTAGCAACTCATGTGACTAGCAACACAAATGACTCACGTGACTAGCAACTCAGGTGACTAGCGACACAAACAACTGTCAAAGTGTCTAGCGACTCAGGAGTAGGGTTGGGTACCGAAAACCGGTACCAATATGGCACCGGTGCCTACCGGACCGAAACGCAACACGGATTTCGGTGCTTCGTTTCGGTGCCTGAGCCGATTAAAATACTTTTTTTACACTACTCGGATGACTCCGTCCTGGCAGCAGGTAACGATAGCCTACCGTTTGTATAGCTACAGTAGCTAGCTAGCCATCAACCTTTTAACAGAGAAAAGGTCAAAAGTGTGGCTGTATTTCGCACAAAAAGATTCAAACAACGCGACGGTCAATTGGCCAGCCAGCGTTTCTCAGATTGGAGTGAGACGAGGAGAAAAGGTGATGTTGTGATCTTCGCAATAGAACATCTTTGATGTGTCGGGTCTTGGCCAATCAGCGTTAAGATGTCTACAGCGTCTTCATTTCCCTCCGTTACAGTTTAAGTTCCGTTATGTTCCGTTACCGTTCAGACTTGCTGGGTTAAGTTAACGTCCACTGCATGCGGAACTTTGTCGACTGTTAACGCTCGTCATTATCGCGATTTAGGAGGAAAAAAACGTAACGTGATGAAACATGCAGCGCCCCCCCCCCCATCCCCGTGTTCTGGTTCAGTTCACGCGGCCACTCGTTAACGTTAAACTGGAACACCGGCGGATCTGGTTGCAGGTTGTTTTTTTAACTCAAAGTAGAATGAGGATGATTTCGTGGTCATAATAACTTTTATGACCACGATGATGAGGCCCAGATACTGATGAGATGATGAGGTCAAAGAGCTTAATGAAGAGGAGGCTGTTTGTGTAGCGCAGCTTGACGCAGGGCTGAGATGTGAGTGGAGCTGGGCCTGGATAAATGTGGAGGTCTAAACAGACGTGAGTACAGCTTCCCGCTGTCACAGTGTTTTAAATACATTGATATAGCAGGGTATGCTAAATGCAGCCTCTGCTCCAAGGAGATAAAGTACAGCAACAAGGGCTCACTTGCCCTCTCATCACACTGCCAGACACTGTTCACTGTGATGACCACAGCCAGTGGACTAACACGTGCAGTTAAATCACAGCTATTATCTTACTCTTGATCAGCTACCTTAGCCAGAGTAGATTATCATTTTAATTTAAATAATTGAACTGGATTGAATGCATGTTAATTGCAAATAGAAGATAGGCCACAATTCTAACAGCTGTACAGTAACAGTGGAAGTTAATATAAAGACATACAGTAACAGGGTTCAATGAAAACTAATCACTTCATTTGTGCAGGCGATGGTTCTCGTTACTCTTGCTATCTTTGTTGTTATTTCAATAAAAATTCAGCATGGACCATTTTGTTACAATTTTGTTGGGGCAGTGGGGCATGAACATTTTTCTTCCTCCAAAGTGGGGCGTGACAGAAAAAGTTTGTTAATATATTGTTCAATTTGAAGAAGAAAAAATTGGCCTTGGCAATAAAAAAAAGCCTTTCTTTAATGTCGTCAATCGGCGTTTTGTGCTTTTTTTTTTTAAGTATCGGTTCAGGCACCGTTTAGGCACCAGTATCGTTTTAAAAGTATCGTTTTAGCACCGGTATCGGAAAAAACCCAAACGATACCCATCCCTACTCAGGAGTGATTTCGAAAACATGTGATCTAAGAAAGAAATCCTTTTTACAAACACTGGGTCACTATACATCTGAAAAAAAGCAGAACACATCCAACGAGCGTTCGTTCTGCCGTCGCAGCTGAACTCTAAAAAAGCTGGGTGGCTCAGCTCCGTGCTCAAGGGCACTGCAGCAGGAAACACTCAGAGAATCCAGCAGTGGGACAGTCAGTCAGACAGTCACTGGAAACACAGCACTAACACGGACCAGGAACAAAAATCTGTCTTGGAACCAAACCACAGGCAGCTGTGAGCTGCACATGAGCGTTCAGACTGTAGCTGATAGAAACATCAGAGCGTCTCCGAGCTGTAAACACTGTGGAGGAGAAGCTCAATGAGTTTATTTTTGGTTTATGAAGCGTTTAATTAGCTGCAGCTAACATCCTACACCGATATACCCGACTGATATCATGCAGTCGTATGATTCACAGTATTTAATGCAGAACTGACCAATAAACTTCTTTTATGGGGAAATGTTGTATATATATTTGACTTGTCCCTTAATCTCAGCTAATTTAAATGAAGTCTACCTTAAACTTCTCAGTTTAATGCTTACAATTTACCGTAACTTGCATATAAAATCCCCTAAAATACACAAATATGTATTCACTTGTAAGTAACATTGACTTTTTGTTTTGGGTGTATAAATTATCAGATTCAGTTTCACCTTAATCTCAATAAGACAAATACACAGATCCACTAAAGCACGCAGGACTAAATTACAGTGTTGTTCATAATACTTTAATTCACGCATCACAAATTGTACACCATAAAGTGGATTGATGTGGAATAAAATACGCATTTTGAAGGATTTTGAATGTCGTCCCGTAGGTGAATCCGCGGCTCTGTGTTGCCTCCCGTCCCTCCTGTTTTCTGTAACTTCACACCTCCATCCCTCCATCCCTCCATCCCTCCCGGGGGGGCGTTCGGGGGCCTGTATGCAAGACGCAGCAAGTACTATTTAGGAAGTGACAGCTAATAAACAATGAAGAATTTACGCGAGCGCCGCAGGACGGACAGACAAGAGGACGGATAGAGGGGGGGGAGCTGCTGACTGGACGCTTATGATGCCTCCGTCACACGACGGAGCAGGTTTCTATTCTCATCTAGAAACTCTGAACGCTTACAAAATCATCGTCCAGTGTTTGTTTGACCTCTAGATGAAGTCAGGTGACTGTCCGCGAGAAGAACAGGAGCAGATCGGCTCTTAAGCGTTTTAAGAAAAGTCATGTTTACCAATTTTCTCTTATCTATGGATGCTGCCAAGAAATCCACAACGAAACATCCAATCAGAGAGCTTCAGATTGAGTTTTTAGACATTTTGATCAATTTTGGAGCAATTCAGCAAGCCATGCGGCGGCGTTCAGTGCCCTCACCATCGCAGCGGCCGCTGAGGCTTATGGGTAGCGCAATACGATCTTGTGTTTCGGGAGGTTTTCTTTATTGTGATCTATTTTATTTTTAATGATAATCTGGCTAGAGATAATCCGAGTGTGTGTGTGTGTGACATCAGACCATCAGCTATTGGTCGGCTGTTTGCTTTTCCCAGCAGCCCCTGGGAGGTTCCCAAGCCGCCCCATCCTCTTCCCTCCTTCATCCTCGGGCCTCCTCTATTGTGTGGCCCAGAACAAGGAGAGCTCCTTCATCTCCCCCCCATCCTTAAAGATACGCTCTTAAACCCCCCCCCCTCACCTCTCACCCCTCCGACTCGGAACAAACAAGAAATTAGAAAAAACAACAACAACATCCCGTCGCCTCCTCGTCTTTGCCTCATTAGCATGTCAATCGCTGCTCAGCCTCTCCGCTCTCCTTCTGCTCCCTCCATCGCCGAGCTGGGGGGGGGGGGGGGGGGTCATCTCTTCTTCCTCGTCTTCATCACAGCAGCGGGAGAAGTAGGGAACAAGCTAGTAAGAAAGTAAAGCCGAGTGAACGGATGAAGGGACGGTGTTAGGAACGTGGGATGGAGGCGAGGAAGGAGAAAAGTGAGAGGAAGTCTGAAGGAGGGAAGTGAGAAGGACAGGAAGGAATTAGGAAAGGAGAGAAGGAGGGAATAAAGGACTGAAAGAGAGAAAGAGAAGAAGAGGAGTGCAGCTGCCTCCTCATTCCCACACTCTGTCTTCCTCCAGGCTGGTTTGTTCTGGTCCAGACTTCATTCACTTTCCGCCTAATTAACATCTCATCTGCATAACTTGTTGCTGCCCCCCACCCCCCTCCTCCTCTTCCCCTCTCTGAAACAATGGCCACCAGACCGAAGAGAGACTTAATCCAGAAAGCCTCCGTGGTGCAGATAAAAGCGATCTGTGCTGTCGAACGACTCGCCTTTCTCCTCACCAATTAAAACTCGTCTCGGCGGCGGCGTGTGAACGGTGTTTGTTTTCTCGGTGAAGCTGTTTACCTGCAGCGCTGAGTGATTTGCGGAAACATCCTGCGGGTGTTGGAGGATCTGTGAGGATGCAGAGGGCGTGTGAATATACGTGGCAAAAACCCCCCCAAAAAACAAAAAAAGGCATTTTGTTTCCCTTTTCGATTTAATCCTCCCGTTGAGGTTTCGCAGCGGATTTAGAATCCAAAACAAACACACAAACTGTTCTGCTGGAAGGTGAGCGGAGGGTCGGTGGAGGCGGCAGGTGTGGGGGGCTGGGGGGCTGGGGGAGGGTTTCCAGGTTGCAAGAGCTCCTGGAGATGTGAGCCAGATGTCGGAGCGCCGGGGTTTGGGGTTGGCGAGCTGTCACAACCCCTGCCTCGACATGACACAGATAGACACACACACACACACACACACACACACACACACACACACACACGCGAGCCGTGACCGCAGCTCCCGACCGGCCTCAAGGTCATCGCCACGGCTCCCTCTGCCCACACACGCACGCACACACACACACACTGATGTTTGAAAAGCTCATGTACAGTTCACAGCTGTCTGATGCACGCCTTTTAATAAATGCGTCTGGAAACCTGCTCACATGAAGGCTGAAAAAAATGTCTTCGTCATTAAACTTGGGGCATAAACATATGTTTTCACGTTTCATCTTTCGTAGCTACGGAAATTAACGAGCCATAATTTTGTAGATATCCCATGAAATTTTTTTCGTATGTTATCCTCAGAATCATGAATGAGGACATGGAAAGACCGCTAAATCACACACTGTTATTTTAACCCAAACGACGATCTTTTCCTAAATCTAAATCTAACCGAGTAGTTTTGTTGCCGAAACTGATTTGTTTACTGCGAAGACAGAAGTTTCTTTCGAAAAAACTGTATGCGTGTGACGAGCGGGGCATTAGACACGTGTGGCTGGACTTTCGTAGGAAAAACGCACAAACAATGAGGAGCAACTTTTTCGTAAGACATCGTACGAACCGGTCGAATGAGGATACTTTCACCGTGGTCACAAAAACAACAGCTAGAATACCGAGATTACAACAGATTTTTGGAGGTGCGAGCAAAAACTAGACCAGGTATTGTCGCGAGATAAGTTGCGCAGTGTAGTCTCCTCCTGCAGAAAAATGGAAATATTGAGTATCAGGTTGGACACAATTTCTAGTTTCTGCATCCACGAGCGTCCACGTGACGCTTGCGGCTCAAAATGCACGAACAAAACAAAAACAAACGTATGACTTTAACCTTCTCTAGCGGCCCTTGTACACTTTTCCTTGTTGCTCTCCATTTGAGTAATGAGGTGTTCAGGATCCTCCGGACTGCAGCTCTCTTTATGTTTTATGTATATGTATAACGTTCCCCGCCTCAGAAGCCACCGAGCCTCGCCGAGGCTTCCTCCGCAGAGGCCGGGCGGTGGCCTCCGCTCTCTCTGCCGCTGCTTTGTCCATGACGGATAAGATGCCGCCGCACGCGCTCAGATCGTCCCCCGGAAGCGTTTTTGGGGTGCTTGATTATGTTAAGAGGAGGACGAGTTGATTGTCTCATATTCTCAACTCTGTTCTTTTCCCTTCTCAACTTTCTAACTCCCTCCCTCCCTCCTCCTGGAGGAGTGGGAGGAGGAGGAGGGAGTCCAAGCAAGAGAAAGTGATATTTCGTTATTTTGTGGGTTGGTCCTGCGCCGGGCTGAGCCGAAGTGACAGGCTTAGGGGTGTATTATTACCCCTGTAGCCTCCTCCTCCTCGCGAAGGAGGGATGGAGGAAGAGGAGGAGGAGGGGGGGGGGTAATTTGTGTGGCTGCTCTCTCCTGACCTGAGGCATAACTCACAGCGGCGGCCTCAGTTTGTTTTCTGGTGCGCGAGGAGAAACTCCAGCTCCCCTTCTTCTACTGTTAATATCCTGCTCCTCCCTGCACCTCCTTTTCTCTTCTATTCTCATTTCCTCTCGTCTTTCCTCCCTTCTCTTTTTCCTCTTCTCTCCTATTCACTCTTCCAATATGTCTTCCCCTCCCTCCATATCCCCTCTCTTCCTCTCTTTCCCTCTCTCATCTTCATGTCCTCTCCTCTCCTCCTCCCCTCTCTACTCTCCTCACCTCTCCTCCTCTCCTCTTCTCTCCCCATTCCTCCCCCCTCTCTCCTCCTGTGTCAGCAGCTCTTCTGTTAGCAGCAGTTTCCAGCTCCAAGGGCTTTTGGGGGAGACGAGCTTTAAGATGCCACCAGAGCAATTAGCTTCAGGCTCTATTAATGCCTCCCCCCCCCGCCCCCCTTCTCACCCTGCACTTAAATCACACTCAGTCGTCTTAAGGTGGTACGACTCCCCCCTCCTCCGTCCACAGTTTCCTCTCTGATCCAACAGAAGCGGGACGACGAGACGAGACGGGGACAAGATTTAGTTCGACACACTGATTGATTCCATATTGATCACTACATTTAACAAAGGAGTTCTGGTTTTGTGTGTGTGTGTGTGTGTGTGTGTGTGTGTGTGTGTGTGTGTGTGTTCATACTGCAGCAGCGTCGTCACCGGCTGCCGGTCAATGAGAACAGACGCGTAATATGAATTCCCCCCTGCTTCTGAAACCTGATTAATCCTCAACATTGTTTTTGTCCCTCCGTCTCCATCGTTACGCTCGCCAGGCCTCGTCCGGCTAAAATGCAATTTAGCCGTTTTTTTTTTACAGATTGCCTCGTTCTAAATAAGTTAATTGGGCCCAATAAGCATCATGAGAGCTGAGCGCACCGCGTGTGGAGGAATGCTCGCTCAGTCAGAGAGACGAGAGGAGCGAGAGGCACGGAGGTAGACCAGGTGCACGGGGGTCGTGACCTGAGCGGGAAAGGGTGTTTGTTACAGAAAGGGTAATTCTGGATTATTGCATCTCGCATCAGAATTTTGTCACCTTTCTTCTCGTGTTTCTTGACCCGTCAGACTTGTAATTATATAATGATAGACAAACAAAAGATCCAATAGGTCCAGATTTATCTTTTATCTTCCTGTTTTCTTTATTACATCCTGCTATTTCTATTTTATTGGCTGCTGAAACTGTCGTGTCTCCAGACTGGTATCTGTAAATCATCCAGGGTTTATCCTAACTCCAGTTGAGATCATGTCCTCTAATATTTGGGGGAACTTTGGGGGGTTTATAATGAGGTGAATGTCAGAAAAACGCACACATTACATTCTTTTTAATGGCTGATTTCTTGTATTTTTTAAAACATATTTGACTGCTTTCATGCTAAAAAGCTAAATAAATTAGATGACGGAAAATATGGCCAGTTAAATATATAAGTAAGAAACTAAGTAGAATAATGCACAGTTTGTTTGGTGGCTCGTTTGGCTGGGTGAGTCTTGCAGCACGTTGTGGCTCAAACAGCATGTAGATCGATGTAGATGGAGCTAACTAGTCACACTCTGGTGTTGTACACTGCGAGTTAGCAGACCGTGATAATCATTGCACTCACAACATTATATAATATGCTAATGCACGCTGTATAATTCATGCCATAATACATTACAAAGAAGGTAAATTGCTGATTGTGGTGTAAGAGGGGAGGATGAGGAGGGAGTGGAGCCATTCTTCATCGCTAACAGCCTGACAACAACAGAGCGGATCTTCCTCCAAGTTCTCCATTATCCCTAATAATGGCCAATCATCTCCCCCACGCTCTCTCTCTCTCTCCCACTGCGTCCCTCCCTCGCTCCACCTCGCCACATGATATTTAATCCGTCATCTTTGTTTTCAACACACACAGTGCAAGCTGTTGCTGGCAGGGCCTGTTAGGGCTCAGGGCCCATCTGGAGAGCGGACACAGTCTTTTTCTTTCTGCGTGCATTGTTGTCTGTTGTTGTTGTGTGTGTGTGTGTGTGTGTGTGTGTGTGTGTGTGTGTGTTGTTTGTACTGGGGAGGGTAAGCAGCGCGGCGTGTGATGCGTTCACTCCCTCCGTCCTCAGCAGGCCTGGTGGGTGCAGCTGCAGGACGTCGCCACGATATAAATGGACTGTCAGAAATCCTCTGAGAGCCGACTGAGAGGAACATTTTACAATTTACTGAAAGATTATCTCTAAGTATATGTAGGCAGATTTGTATAGGAATGAACTGTAAGCATTGGCTGATATAAAGACATTTATACCACAACTTAAAATGACTCCAATACTTGTAAAAGATTAAAACTCGAAGTTTTAATGTAGTGGTGCTGCCTTCCACACAGTAGACCTTATAATACTGAACAGAGTGGAAAACTGGGTTTGACTTTCACACATCATCCTCAAGTGTTTCAAGCGAGCTTAATCGAGTTGTCGATTGATGGGAAAATGAATCGTCTCATTTACTTTTCAAGCACGATTGCCAAGAATTTGTAGGTTTAAGCTCCATTTGCTGCTTTTCTTTGTAAATTGAATATCTTTGTGCTTTGAACTGTTGATCAAACAAAACAGGACATTTGGAGATGTTTCCTTGAGCTCCGGGAAACTGACATAGACGATTTACACAAAAACATTTTATAGACCAAACTAATAACCGACAATAGAAATAATTGTTTGTTGCAGTCCTAGTTTCAAGTCCTATCTCCAGGACAGGAAGTATTGTCTTTCAGTCGACAGCTATGGATCCAAGCGAATGTGGAGTTCCCCAAGGCTCAATCCTTGGGCCTCTTTTATTGAACTTTTACATGCGTCTGTAGTGCCGCCACCCCATATACAGGGCAGATGAAGTGATTTGGCACTGGAAAACTTTAAAAAGGGATGTTGAAGAACCAGGTTGATAAGCAAGAGTAGTGCAAAGTTATGTTTATGAACAAAATGTTTACTGAAACAAAGGGTAAAACACACACCCGGGAAATTCAACAATACTAAATCAAAGTAAGCAAGTAAAGGGTGAGCATCCAAATTCACACAGAATAATGAACATACAATTAATACAATATTTGTAAGTTACTGCTGATTACAATTCATCTATGGACATGACATACCAACGAGCACACCAAATATAACAGAATGTAATTTACTGCAGAAGAACCATACCTATCTACCAAACGGTACCCAGCCCCTCCCTGATGAGACGACATATTTCGGGTAAACCCCTCCCCTTGATTGAGCTGTTGAGCAGCTGACAACAACAAAAATCCTATGAACCCATAAATAAAACGAAAGACGATTGTGCCATTGATACACCTTAACTGATAATGCATAAAAAAACTGAAAGATTGGACTGATATTAATAACCAGGCAGACGCAAAACACTGTTTATGTTAGGGAACAAGGCCTTGTGAAAAGGGAGAAGGCATCTTTTTCACAGCCTCCCTTAGCCCAAAATGTTCACAACAATAAAACCAACCGTCAAAATGATGCAGATGACACCCAACTTTATCGTTACTCCGTCACCAAGCATTGGACAAAGCAGAGATTGGCTGAGTCTGAATTTCCAAAGAGAAATCTGAAATAGTCGATTCCATGTTTGACTGAGAGAAACTTGTCCATACTTATATTATAGTAAAATAACTGTCGGGCCACTTCAGCTCCTAAAGAATACTGTTTCTAGTCTGCAAAGACAAAGATAAATACACAAACAAAGTTTCCATTTCCTGTGAAGTTAGCGTTTTACAGATACCAGGTTTAGTGTTTTTCTTCCAGCTCAGATCGAAGAGGACTGGATGTACCTCACCTCCCTCCCTCCCTCCCTCTCTCTCTGTCTGCCTCTCCACTCGTTCTCACCTGTAATTAGTCTGATGTGTTAACGGCTGTCATCCTCGTCGTCACGTAAATTAAACGCGTGTCTTCGCTACACACACACACACACACACACACACACACGGAGGTCCAGTGGTGATGGGCAGCTCTGAGCTGATTACGTTTTTTTCAGTTTTTGTCACTATTGATTGAGGAAAAGGAACCAAAGTGATTGCGACTCCATAATCACTTCGGGCTTTCAATTAAAAAAACGGCAAAAAAAAAACCACGTCTGTCTGAGAGCCCCTAATCAGTGTGTGTGTGTTTAGCATTGGATATCTGTGTGTGTAACCTGGCTTTACTTGTCCCCGCAGTCTTCTTCAGCTTCATTATTGCGGTCCTCAGCGGTCCCTATTTAAAGCAACGCACACACACTTCTACTCTTCTCTGGTACTTCCAGGTTATGTGCTTCTCCCTCAGGCTGGCTCTTCCATGATGTTGAGGTTAGAGATGGTTCGCTTGATTTGCGAGGTGTTATGGGCGGTTTTTGAGGATCATGTTAGGGACCGGTTGACCCGTATTCTTTTGCAAAGGAACCAATCATTTCAGGAACTCGAGCAATGGTTTCGTCCATAGTCCTAGAACCAAAAAAAGGATGTGGTGCCCTGGGGGAAAAATGCTCTCCAAACGTCCCAGGAACTGAATGTTGCTTATCGGCAAAGCACAAATTTTCAGATGCAAATTGGACTGAATATAAGGTAATTTAGGCTTAATTAATTTAACTCAGAGAGCAGGATGGGTTTAGGGCATGAGTAGACATTACAGGTTCAGAGTCAGCCTGAGAAGCTTACTCTGGGGGCAAAATGCCCCATTAGAAGTCAACGTATTTCCAAAGAAGTTTGGTTTGTCCAGGAGGAGGCTCTTCAGCTTACAGCAACACTGGTTCTTAGTTTGTTTCCACAGAACGGGCTGTGATTGGTGGAGAACCAGTAGGCGTTTCTGTGGAAATAACACGAGTACCGCGTGTGTTTGTGTTGTTGTGTGTTTCTTTCAGGCCGTCTGCGTTCAGTCATTATGAAGAGTTGAACCATGCAGTTACAGACCTAACACACACACACACACACACACACACACACACACAGACGGCTTCATTATGAGGCAATGCCAGGTCTTTGTTAAATGTTAAGATAGCCATGCTTCATTCATCAGGTCTAATCACACACACGCTGATGTCAGTATCCTATTATCTGTAAATGTGCATACGTGTGTGTGTGTGTGTGTGCGTGTGTGTGTCTGATAGTGCTGGCGCCGTATGAAGTGAGACCCTCCGGCTGCAGCCTCTCCTGCTGGGCTGTGAAACTTTAGAGGCATACGTGACAAAACACACACACACACACACGCTGAGCACATGTTTCCAAGTGCACATATACGTGGTTACACATGCACTCAGTAACCTCTGACAGAACATTACTTTTACTGTTACTGGGTGTGTGTCGACTCTTCCTCCTCTCTTTCCTCCTTTTTTTCTGTCTTCTCCTCATCTTTTTCTTCCTCTTTCCTCCTTCTGTCCTCCACCTCTTCCTTTCGCTCCCCTTTCTCCTCTTCTTACATCTTGCACCTCTCTTGTTTACTTGCGATTGTCCTCTTCCTCCTGCTCCTCCTTTACTTCTTCCCCTTTTCCTTTCCTCTTCATTCTCCTGTTCTTTATCTTCCATCTCTTGTGTGTGTGTGTGTGTGTGTGTGAGAGCCAGGTGTGGCTGATGCCGGCGAAGAGGTCGACCTGGCTGTGTTCAGGTGACAGCAGCGGCTCAGTGTCTTCACATCTGCTCTTTAATTATCTGGCCTCCGCTGGGTGTCCACACCACATCAGCCCACCCAGAGGACGCGCAAAGACAACAACACAAGCCGTAGTTATCTCCTGACTCTACATTTAGTCCTTACGTGTCCCTGAACTCACTGTAGCGTTTTGATGTATTATGTGTAGTTCGGTGTGTAAACTGGCTCTAAATACTACATTACCCACGATGACCCTCAGTGGCCCACAGACAAGACTCCTGCCAGAGCTGTGAAACCGATCTGTGAAATCAACGCTTTTATTGCTGCGATCGCACCATGAACTGATCGGAAGTAAGTCAGTCAAATTCAGACAAGCAGCGATGAACCACACTTACTGTGAATTCTTAAATAACATTAACTAAAAAAGAGTCATGTCACCATTCTGCTCAAAACACTGTCTTTGTTTGACACTGATACTGTTTTAGTTCCATGCGCTTCTCAGTTTTATTTATTTATTTTTTGTTACAGTTAAACTCCAAATTTCCTGCAGATGTTTCAAATACAAAAACCTACCAGGGAAAAGGAGGGATTGTGCCGCTTTGAGATGGAAGGGTTTTCAATGCAAAACGAGCAAACTGGAAGTCGCAAAACAAAACTTGCATTGTCAGAGAAAACGGTTATTATGTTACAGTTTTTATTGCTGCTGTGAACTCCTATTCAATGTTTCACCCTGCAGCGAACGGAGAGCTTCCGCTTTTCCAGTCCTTCCCTCGGCGTCTCGGCGTGAGATGAAACGAAACAAACGAGGTTGACGTAATGGTGTTCTCTCATTGGCCCGGGTTCGTCTCGCCCGTTGTGTGTTTCGGTGTTTTGGTGCTGAAGTCCCTGCTGACCAGGTCTGAGTGCAGAGAGAGAGAGAGAGAGAGAGAGAGAGAGAGAGAGAGAGAGGCTATGTAGCGCTTGTTGACATTCCAGAGGCGCTCGCAGGATACAGTATGAAGCGTCTGAATTAGTGCGCACACACACACTCGTAACGCCGAACTCCGGTCCATCGCTGCCCTTCATGGTGCATTGCATTGCAGAGAGGAAGGGAGGTGTCCATGTGTGTGTGTGTGCAGACAGTGCCCTCATAAATAATTCCACTCCATATTGCTTTTAAACGATAGCATCCCACGGCTGGCCCGCCACCGCGTGCAGCTCGCCCATAAATGATACTGTCAGGGCTAATACACGGCTTCCATTATTAAGGAGGCGTGGAGTGGGGCCCTGCACCCTCCGTCTCTCCCTCTGTGGTTGGGGCAGCGGCCGCGTGGCCAGCCCTGCAGCCCTGCAGTCTTAATCAACAGCTGGACAGGCCAAAGCGGATTCTTCCAGAGAGCAGAGCCATGCCGAGCCAGCAGCGGGGGACGGGGAGAAATCTACCCATAACCACCCCCCTGCAGAACACTGGCTGGCTGGTTAGATGGATGAGCGGCTAAAGCTGAGCCCAGCTTTCCCCCACTGCTCCCCAGAGGAGCGGTGACTCTGCAGAATGTACACAGGTCCGACCCGAGGGAGCAGCGGGGCTGAGAGCGCTGCTGAGACGTGACCGACTGCTATCCTGTACTCCTGCAGCACGGTGCTGCCGTACCCGGCCCAACAGCGGCCCGGTCACCTGGCTGCAGGACTCGTTACCAGAAGTGTGACGAATCGTGCACCACAAGTACTGTACGAGTGTAGGGCTGATTCTGGTGCACAGGTCTGGATGCTAACTGGAGGTCTCCACGGGTCCACGTAACCAAGACTCGAGCTGGGTCCAAATAATATTCTTTTGTACCGTAAACACATCTAATAACCAAGTGGATCCAAGCGGACATGACTTGTGTTTGCAACAGTTGTCTCTGATGTTTCTGAGTCTGAGTCTACATCATCGTCAGTCGGTTGAGCATCAGAAGTCAGATTGTATAGAAGTCTATGAGAAAATGACTCTACTTCTCTCTTGATTTATTACCTCAGTAAACATTGTAAACATGAGTTTATGGTCTCAATCTCTAGCTTCAAGTCTTCTTCAATACAGCATGAGGTTCATTTAGTAAATTATGGTCCATTTAGAGTCAAATAGACCATAAAGCAGGGTATGCTTTAGGGCGGGGCTACCTCTTGATTGACATGTTGCTACCAGAGCCGTATACGGCGTCTCTACGTCCCTCCTCCACAGTCCAAATATGGTCACTTCTGTTCACTTGCTCCAAAAGACCAAGATTGCGAAGCCAAAATCCAAGATGGCGACGGCCAAAACGCCAAACCTGAGGCTTCAAAACGGCAGGCCACAAACCAATGGGTGACGTCAATACGACTACGTCTACTTCTTCTATACAGTCCATGGTTCTGACTGTTCCCAGGTCCCTTTAGGATCGGGGCCGTTATTCTTGAAAATGTATTTATGCATGTCAGTTTTGCGTCAAATTCTTTTCCTCCTTGTCCTTTTCGATTTAGGAACAACATTTTGGATCTGTGTTGAGCAAAATTCTAACTCAAGTCTGCTCTCCTCAAACAAAGGCAACTCTGGCGGACATATCATTGGAGCCAGAGTGTGCCTCGATCAGCCTGACTCTACCAGCTACCTAGTTGACTACTACCTCAAAAACCATCCAAATGTATTCGATAAAAACTGTCAAAAAAAGTTTAAAATTGTTAATAACCCAGTCTGTAATAAAGAAACCAGCTGACCAGTGGTCTAATCAAGTCCAAACCCAGAACATCATTACAACCATGTCTTGTTTAACCCACAAAAATTGAATTGCAAATTATAGCGGAAATCCCAGAGTTCACAAACTCAAAGTCAAACTCCTGCAACATAATCCTTCCATTGTGCAGAAATGTAATCTTGCACGTTTTTTTTAAGATTCTGCTACAAATCACTGCTGGGGGAAGAAACAGACCAGTGAGAAAGAGAGTCCTGAAGGAGGAGGAGGACGAGGAGTGATATTTTTAGGGGGTTCCAGGTCCATCACTGCTACACACACCAGAAGCTACTTCCTCAGCACCAATTAATCCCTGTGTGCTTTCTTTACTACGTCTTTATGACAACCAGAGGAACTCACCATCCTCCATCTCTGCAGGAACAAATAAGAAAGATGGACAGAAAGGGTGGAAGTAAGAAAGATGGAGGATAAACAAATAAGCTGCTGAAGTGTTTAGAGAGACGAGTAAGAGGAGGAGGAAAAAAAGAAAAACGGCCGTCCTCGAGAGGCGTGCCCTCCTGCGACCTCCATGCATTGCCGCCGTCCGATTCTCCCCCACAACTGATGCATTAAGGAGCCTCTGTGCTTTATGTGAGCGGAGCCGCGAGCCACGGCGGCTAGCGAACCTCTGCTCTGCACCAGGAAATGCTTTGGGGATCTGTTCATTCTCTCTCTCTCTCTCTCTCTCTGCAGCCGCGGCCCTCACTCTCCCACCGACTCTGGGAGGCAGCTTTTTTTTTATCTCCAGTTGCTGGGATAACAACCGCTAAGCTTCCAGCAAGCCAGAGAGGCCCGCTGCTGCCTCCACTTCATTCTTTTTCCTTTCCTCTTAAATACAGACGAGAACTCGGGCAGATCGTCTCTCGCTTTGCTTTGTTTGTCTTTGCGTCCGTCTTTCTGTCCGTCCGTGCCGTTCTCGCGGGGCTCGCCTCCTGTCTCCATTTAACTTATCTTTAAAAAAAGATTAATTCTGGAAAGTCCCTGTTTTTTCTTCTCCAGCTGCTTGTTTAAGTGTCTCTTGAGCAAATATTCACCCCCTCCTTCCCCTCGAAGCGTTTCAGCTCCTTTGTCCTCTGTATTGCGGTGTGATAAAAGGTTGCACTAGGTGGCCGGGCATTTGATTTCTCCATAAAAACCTGCAGTTCAAAGTAATACCCCACACACACACACACACACCGTCCCGTTCCCTGCTTCGTCCCCCTGCACGCATGTTTGATTGCGAGGATTAGTAAGACAAAAGACCCAGCGGCAGTTAGTGGCGTCCTAATGAAACACCGCAACAGATAAATGAGTGCGCCGGTGTTTCCCTGCTCCAGAGTGACCGCCCCCCCGCCAGGATTAAGTGGACTCCCCCTGTTTCTTTTGTGCCTTCGTTTCCCAGCAGCACAATCGAGCCCCGAGTCAGCGGGCCAAATAGCGAAGAACCCCCCCCCCCTACCCACCACCACTTTCTTTTTCTGTGGTATTTTCTCAGTCCTCTCCCAGTCCCCCCCCCCCCTCCCCCGTCTCACCCCGGCTCTGTAATTAATTTGGAGAACAGTTTGCCTCCATTCATTCTCGGAGAGAAGTGAATAAGTTAATGGTGTTGGTAAGGTGGGACAGGTGGTGATGTGAAGCCCGGCCGACGGCTTGATGACAAAATAAATTCAAAATAAATCAGCGTGACGGCCGCAGCGTGAGAACCAATAAATAGGTGAGTCTCAAGGTCTGTCGACGTCTGGCCTGTAAAATGTCGGCGTGGTTTGTGAAAATATCTATTTTCATTCAAGAACACATTTTTAGTTTCTGGGTTTGTGTTACGGTAGGGTTCAGGGAAATGTTTTTTGATTAGTTCAACTTGTTTTGTTTTTATACAAATTAGTGAATGATGATGTCGTGAATGCAGAATAGAAACAAGAACAAGTTTTAGCTGCTAACTTTTGATCAGTACGCTAAACACCTGAATAAAACAGCAGAGATTATTGGTCGTCAGAGGAAGATGAAACATTTCAGCTTCTATCTTAGACTAGCTATTGGGGCTGTCCTCAACCAAAGAAATTCATACTCAACCCTCATTCGATCTGCTCTGATTATCTCCACAAAGAATCATGAAACCCAAAAGCAACACTTTAAATCTTATGTATACCAGAGACGTATTCCTTCATTTCTTGGAAATAAGTAACAAAAAGCCTTATCGACGAGAGAAATCTTAGTCGACTAACCGACTAAGAGGGGGCAGCCCTACCAGCTCTATGTATGTATTTGGCTTTCAGTTAGTAAAAAATACTATCGTTCACTTAAACTTTCACAGTTTTCAAAAACTAAATATTACTGTAAATTGAATTTCCAGAGTTCTAATATTGCCATCAAGGAAACAGATGTCCAGTGTAATGAATTATAGATTTCAAACTTCAAACATTTCAGAATGATAATTCCCTTTGAAAAGTAGCTCCTGAAGAGCCAGTGATCTTTAGATTGTGGTTGACAGTATCAACAGTGATGTTGAGCTTTGCGTGTTTGCAGTTCACCCACTTTGTTTGTTTTGTTGTTTGTGTGTGTGTGAGTTAGTGGATCAACCCTGTAACCCACCATATACACACACACACACACACACACACACTCTCATGGACACAAGCCCTGAGGGGGGAATGTTGGTATCGATAGGGAGTTGAACATGGAGGTCAGTGTGCCAGCAGGGTCTGACTGAGCGACCTAAATCCCACCATCACACCGCTCACCTAAACTGACCCCTCGCCTCCTAGAGCTTCTACTTCCCCAACAATTTAGTCTTTAAACGTTTCATTCTTTGTTGTACTTCTTCTTCTGTCTCGTCACTTATCCAGTCTTAGGAGTATTGTTGTGGGCTCTTTCTTTGTCTACTTATGAGACTCATTTCCATTCTGTTAGGAACTGATTTCTTGTCCCTTTTAGAACTGAACTCTTTGCATCCCTCTCAAACCATCAGTAAGGTGTGGAATTAAGAACTTGTATCCGTTCCTGTCAGGGACTATGTCCGTCTCCATTGGGAACACGTTTTCTGTTCATTCGAAAACTTGAATGAACTTGAAAACTTTTTCAATCACTTTCTTAGAAGTGATCCCCGTCCTATCAGTAACTTGTTTCCTTCCCAGTGGGGTCTCTGATCTGTCCTGTTAAGGGATTCAGTGCTGTTCCTCGGGGTACATGTTTCCATCAACTTGCAGATTTGTTGTGTCCCATGGAGGTTTCTCTGGCTCTTTATGGACAGCTGGTTGGTTTAACTGGGTACTGATTTCTGTTCCATTAAGTAAAAATGTCTGCCCCATCAGTGACTCTTTCCTGTCCCTCAAGGAGTCATTTCCGTCACCCCTTTAAGAATGTTAGGAATCTTTAACATCTGACACTCATTTCATTTTTTTAGGGAATTGTTTCCATTCTTTGGGTACTTTTTATGTGCCTGTGGGGACACACTGTCCCATCAAGGACTAGTTTTGATGTCTTTGGTCAAGCTAAAGTTGTTGATTGTCCCAAACAATGGAGTGTTACCGCCATGTACCATCTTTGTGTTTGAGTGAGTCTTTTACAACTTGCTGATCGTTATGTGGCCGTCCTTATCAACGTCCATGGGGACATGACGCCATCTCTTCTACTTTCCACTCCTCCCTTCTCCCCAATTTCCCTCCCTCCGTCTTTCTCTCCTTCTCAGTCTTACCGCTCCTTGCTTCCCGTCCTCCTTCCTTTAACTGATCAGAACTGACCTGATCCGCAGCGATGCCCCCGTCACTCATCGTCATTATCGCAGCAATCTGAATTCGTCATACTCGATTCCAGCGGCCAAATAAGCATGTCTGTGGCGTTTGGGGCTTAATCTCCCCCCCACTGCTTATCTCACATACTTGTAGGAAGAGAGGCAGAGAGAGGAGGAGGAGGGGGGACGAGGGAGAGAGGGAGTAGAAAGTATCAGAGCAACATAATACCGTCTTTGTTGGGGCGATGTGGAAAATGATCGTCCCATTGCGCAGCGTCTGTACAGCTGGATCGTTTCTGCAACTGTGCTATATCTGTCTGTCTGTTTGACAGACTGACTGCTTGACTTTCTGCCCGTCTGTCTGACTTTCTGTCTGTCTTGACTGACTGTCTTTGTAGCCGCCGGGCTTCTGTTCTCTCCCCTTTCTGCCTTTTTTTCCTTCCTCTTTTTCTTCATTCCTCCAGCCTAAACGAAGCAGCAGCGGTCCTCTGGGGCATAACGAGGCAAGGCGGGGTGGGATTGGAGGGGTGCAGGGGGGGGTCAAAGGGGAGGAACATGAAGTCCTGTGCGGGGGTGGGATGTTGGGTGTGGGGGAGGGGGACCGAGGGTAGTTTTGGGGAGCAGGAGGGCAAAGCCGGGGGAAGATGTAAGCCTCCGCCACAGGCCCTGACAGCCACACAGGAAGGAGATCACAGGAGATCAGCCCACCGCTGCTTCAACATTACAACACCCCCCAATCCCATCGCCCACAGCGCCCCCACCCCACCAAGACCTCCCCCCCTCTCCTCCCTGTGAGGCCTGTCTGCTTCCTCTGGAAAGAAAAAGAAGTGGTGGAAAAAGAAACACAGATACTGTACTTACACTTCAGATCAGTACCGTACGTTCCTCCTGGACATTAAAAAAAAAACTCCAAACCTTCCCCGATATTCACAGACACGTTCTGAACAGTTTGTCTGAACTCTGCAGTGGACTCCAGTGGACTCTGGGCTGCAATTTATCAAGAGCACAACTGCCTACAGGTAACAACCCAAAAACACAATGTGGGTGTAAACAAAAGGGCCTGGACTGGTGCTCAGAGTCAGACCTTTCCTTATTCGTCTTAGATAGAGTTCCAATCATCTTTGTAGTGATACTTTACCAACACTTTGTTCAGTGTGTCGTCTAGGGTTTCTGCAGTAGTGCCCCCATTCAGGTCAGATCAGGCCAGATGAAAGACTTCTGGTTCAATCATCAGTACAAACCACAGCTGTAGACTTGACACAGAAATACGGATGTGAAGATTGACGAGGACCTGAATTGACTTTTCGTTTTTATTTGCACTCTTTCCTACTTTGTACTGGAACTGCTGCACAACAATTTCCCTCTGGATAGATAAAGTTGTACCATATCTTATCTTAGCTGGTCAGTGCATTGAAAGGTCTTACATTTGTAGAAGAACAACCACAGATTTGAAAGGAATATCTTCAACTGGTAACTTTAAGTTCCCCTTATGAAGGCTCGACTTAGTCAAGACCTTGACACTTGCTTCAAGACTTGCTTTGAGAAGAATGGCACTTGTTTTGACTGACTGGCGACTTGACTTTCCCAAAAAATATTTGACAACAACTCTGGTGCAAAGTCCAAAGGCTGTGTCCAAAAACAAGCTTTAGGACAGTCCCACAGAGCATTGCTTGAAAAAAAATGTCCTTTTGGAGTGAGAGATCCAGAGTCTGGTACTGTGCAGTGAAGGTGGAGGTTGGACTTTGATCAGTTCTGGAACAATTCAGCTGCGATGGTGCAGTGTTTGATGAATCTTTTAGAACTCTGATTATGAGGCAACCAGACATGCGGGAGTCATGTGACTTATTTACAAGGGCTGATTTTCTTGTCTCTGGTCAGCGTGAACCCGAATGAGCCAAACAAAGTCAAGGAAACCAGGAGAGAGGAGGAGAAGATGGAGATATGCATGGAGTAAAGTTTTATCTCTGAGATTAAACAGCAGACTGGGAGGAAATTGCGAGCCTGTGTCTGTTTAGTGTCCAGATTAATCCCAGTCTGACCAGTCGACCCCTCCAGCCACCACCATAGTCTGCATGTACAGCTCTCCATATGACCTTTAGCCTCTGTGAATCTGGCTTACTTTTTTGGGGGGGGATGTTTTGCAGATAACCTCCATGTCATTCATTCTGTGAGAATTTTGAGGATCTGCTGTTAAACTGGAGCTGAAGCCGTTAACCGGCCCTGTGGTGTATGTGTGTGTATGTGTGTGTATGTGTGTGTATGTGTGTGTGTGTGTGTGTGTGTGTGCCCGTGTGCAGTGTAATGCTTCTGGTTTGTGAAGTTAAAAATAGCAGCAGCCTGTTGATAAGCTCTCAGCCGTCCAGCATAGAATTCAGTCCCATAATGCTCTGCAGCAGGGTAACACCCCCAACCCCAATCTGTCCAAACCCCCCAATCAGCACTAACAACACACACACACACACACACACACACACACACACACACCCTCCACAACCAACCTCCACTGATTACAGTCTAAACCTTGGACCCTCCAACCAAACTTCATAAATCAGCTGGTCATTCATCAAACAAACAAGAGGAAATAGTGCATTTGTTGGGGACTATTTTCAGCGGCAGCTTAATCCACGTTCGGTGCTCTAGTGAGTATTTGAGGCAGCAGGACGGTGATTGCGGGAGCGAGTCGAAATAAACTGCAAAAACTAACATTGACATTAACAATTTAAAGTCTTTAAATGTAGAATTTATTAAAACAATTTGAGATTGGGCAGCTGAAGAAAATACAGATAAAAACATCTAAATTATTTAACCAGATACTTTGTGAATTACAAATAATTATGATATTTCAAACACACACACATATACAGTATATGTATATATTTATGATATAAATATCTCATAACCACATGGGCTTTATTTATCAGAGAAGGTGGCTCAAAAAAGTAAAACAAAAATGCATCATTACCTGTGGGCTGACATCTGCTGGCTGCTGGGGAGGAAAACGGCCTCGCGGGGAGAAAGTCATTTTCACTTTAGTGCTTTAGTTCCACTTAAACACACAGAGGTCAAAGGTCAGACAGGTCAAACTCAGGGTCAGGATCAACTGGCAGAGGGGGTGGGGAGTAAATCCGCTGCGTTGAGGGTGTGTTGAGGGTTCAAAACATGTGTCATATGACGTCTCAGGGTTAAACAGGGATTTAAACCAGGAAGGACAAAAAACCCTGCAGCGCTTTGGTTATTTTTTATTTTTCATTTTCGTACGAGGAGGGCTCAGTGTGTGTGTGTGTGTGTGTGTGTGAGGCCAGAGCGAGGGCTAAGTCTGTTACTCATAGCCTCGCTCGCTCGCTCCAGCGGGCAGCTTTGGCCCGGAGAACGACAACAAAGGCGAGTGCCGGAAAAGGTCGCCGCTGCTCCAGTCGGGCTCCAGTTGGCTTGACTGGAGGGGGACGGGGAGGCTTCGGGCCGGCGGCCATCTCGGCCGGCAGAGGAGGAGACAGATGAGAGACAGAGAGAGAGAGAGAGAGAGACTCAGCAGCCATAACATGAATACAGACAGCCAAAAGTATGTGGACACATGTTTGTCCATGAGAGGCAGTTGAAATCTCCAGGCAAAGGCTTGTAAGTGAACTTATCGATCAAGATTGTTTGTCAAACTGCTATTTCTAAGGTCGAGAATGAATTTATATGCTCAATTATATCTGTTATGTAATGTCCACATACATTTGGCACAGAATTTTATACTGTTATTCCACTCCAGGGTAGAAGCATAAACATGAAAAAAAATGTGATGAGACATTATAGGAAGTATATAAATGCTTAAACATGTGCATGTTTAAGTCGGTTACAACTCATTTTCAGGCTCTCATTTTAAAGCGTGTGTGTTTGTGTGTGTGTGTGTGTGTGTGTGTGTGTGTGTTAGTTGAGCGGTGTGTGTTTCCTTCCGTCTCGACTTCCTGACTTCCAGCCAATCGTCGTTTCCGCTGCTGGAAGCCAAACGCTGTTTGCTGTCATCATCCAATCACATGCAAGCAGCGGAGCGGGGCCAACCCACACACACACACACACTTTTTGATTTGATTGCAGCGTGCACACCAGCAGCCTTATTACCAGGCAGAGGGCAAAGCAGGTTAATGAGACACTATTGACTGATTGTCCTTAGCCAGAGACCTCACACACACACACACACACACACACACAGGCCACTTGATCAGCTGGCTGCGAGGATCGAACCTGGGAGTGTTAACGGCTGCTAAAATTATAAAAAATAAGTTGTTAGATTTTACAGGTTTATGTTTCAGCCGTTGTTTTGGTGTCTCAGTTTGGTAAAGAACTACCATACCCATGAGCCTCAGCTGCCGTTGTTTGCTTGGTTACTGAACTTAAGCCCAAACTAATCCAGAATCAGATAATGATTTGAAACACGTTTCACATTGATCTTTGGCTTCGGCTCATCGTTAGTGGAACACAGAACGGAATTTGAAGCTCTCTGAATGGATGTTTGTCAGTGAAATGCACCCTGGGACTTGTAGTTCTCTCCTTTAGTTTGGATGTCCACAGGCTTGTCATTTTTTTTTCCTTCTCAAAGACCCAGATATTTCGCAGTTGTTCATCTTTTGCTTTGATGGTTCGACTTTCACTTCAGGAACGTCGAACACAGACAATCACAACTTACTCCACTATGAATTAATTCTCCTTCCTATCTCACTGATTTAGTTTGAAGTTAGCTCTTCCTCTTCCAATGCGCTGTATTTAAAACACGAATCATTAGAAACGGAGCGGCGGCGTTCCAGTTTGTCTTCGTCTCTTTAAACGGAGGGCGAGGTGTCAGCATTTGTCTGAAAACCTGCAGTGTCTGATACCAAGGTCTGTGTGTGTGTGTGTGCGTGTGCTGGTGGTCTGGGCTGTATTCATTATTTAGTGAGAGCTATTACTGGGGATAAGAGGCTGCTCTCTCCTCTCTCTCAGGACCGTATCGATTGCTTTAATTGCCCCGAAAGATTGTCAACTCTTAAGATAGATATTAAAGCGCCGACGAGGCTTGCCAGGATGCATGGCAAATGGAGCTAACGGCCCTGTGTGTGTGTGTGTGTGTGTGTGTGTGTGTGATGGGGGCAAGGATAGAGGATTGGCCGAGCTCAAAGTGGGATGCAACATGTCCCAGGCCGCCTGTCGTGCAGTGAGCGAGGCCTCGCTTTTCGAACCGATCGATAACATCCTTGTGAACACGCGAGGCGCTCTGCGGCGTTCACGGACAGGAAGTAAAGAAAAAAAAAAAGAAGAGATAAAGGGAGATGGGGGGGGTTGTGTGTGTGTTGATGCTGCCACCAGGTTCTCCCTCTGTTTGCGGATCGATATGTTTGGGAAAGAGTTGTTTGTTATCTCGCTCGCTATCTGGATTGCGACTGCTAGTGTCCCACATAGTCGTGGCTCTGCTAAACACACACACACACACACACACACACACACACACACACACATATACTAGTTATTGGCTCACATGAACCAGAGAGCAGGCGAGAGAGCAAGTGAAAGAGCAGCCTAGAGGGGGAGAGAGAGAGAGTGTGTTGTGACAGTGATCTGTAACCCGCCTCCCCCGAATGAACGAGGTCAGCTGAGGTGACGGACAGCGGCGACCCGCCTGTCGCTCCGGCTGCACGATCTGGTTTCTTCTCTAAATAACAACAAATAACAGCAGAAGAAGAAAAGATGCTGCAAAATATTTTTTATTTTTTTATGAATACAGCGATCACAAAAATAAATAATAGATAGATAATGCTTGTCTATATCCCCACATGCATCACATTCAAGCAACAGATATTGATCATGCAAAATGATCTCATAATTAAACAGTAAAGTGGTTTAATAAAAACTGAAAGGAGAAATGAAAAGTTAAAATGCTTACATGGAGCAGAATAAAAGCCTGAACGTACCATGTAAATGTAATGATTTGGCACAATTTAAAGTACTGAAAGTGAAGTGACGGTAGCTCTTGTTTTATGAGGAAGAAAGTGCATTTAACTCATTGGCACTATGTTACAAAAAGACATGACATAACAGATTTTAACTGGACTTTCTTCTGATTCTGGTTAACGTTAAACTCGTTGTGATTTCCTGGTAGACAGGAAACCTACTTGTTAAACTACTTACAGACGACCAATCACAGCCCGGTCGGTCCCACCAGAACTAAACCTGCCATCAAACAGTAAATCGATTACGGGATCTGATTCCGTCACGTTAGTCCGTCTGCCACTCCACTCTCGGGATGTTTGTTTGTCGCCTGGACGGTTTTTCTCGGAAGGTCGGATGTTGGCGGTCGGTGCCAAGTGGGAGTCCCCCTGCTCGTCTGATCCTTGAAAGGAACGTGTTCATGTGGGGAACCGGGCTTAGTGAGGAAACCTGGTCAGGGATTAACCTGCTGACTGAATTAGTCTTTACACTGCTAGCACAAAGAAAAATACCAACATAAGATCCATCATGGACACATCAATAATGGATCCAATGATTTCGTGACCCTCATAGAAGTGAGCTTTTTTTTAAGCCTCTTTTATCTCTTAGTTTTTGATGGTGAACACAGTGGAGCATGTAGCAGTTAAAGAGACAGATATTGCCCATTGGAGCTGGTGGAGACCAAAAACAGAGCTAAAAGAGAGAGAGAGTACATTCATCAGGTGGACACAAACAGGACGATCTTGTTGCTCTGTGACTGTTGGATGATGATAATATGTCGGGGATGTCTCTTCTGCTCCCTCGTGACCTTTGACTTTCCCTGAAGTTAAACTTTTAAGAACTTGTGTGGTTTTGCTACCAGGTCATCCTTTGCATTTCCTTTCTATTTGACAAACTTTTGACGCCTTTTTGAAACAAAAAATCAGCCAGGGTCATAACAATGACAGATGTGGTTAAATACTTGTGGCCGTGCACTGTTTTTACTGAACGTTATTACTGAAAAGTGAAAGCGTGAAAACGACAAAACCCCCTTACTTTAGGAGGTCAGTGTGGATGGTTGGTGCCCTTTGGTTTTGTCGGTAACACTACTTTCTTTTAACCACAACTTTCATTAAACAAAGATAAGCTACGTCTTTTGTTATCCAGTCTAGTTATCTAGAAGTCAACGTGTTATTTGTGGCAGTGACAATGCGTCTTTGCTCTCGTTGCCTTCCACAAAGACAGGGAGGAAAAGCTCCCCTGTGCGGTTCAGCTGGCACATCTGAAGTCACGGTGACGGCGCAAACAAGCAGCTGTAGGAACAGAAAAAAGGCTGCCACAGCTCTCTTTGTTCCTCGTCTTTTTACTGGTGTGACCCAGAGGCTGCAGGAGTCCGCCGTGTTCTCTCCCTCCTCGTGTTTTGGTTTGGAGAGGAAACGCGGCAGGGCCCGAGGGGGGATCACTCCGACGCGATTAGGAAGGAAATCCACGAGTAATCCAGCAATCCCGTCTGATTTAGAGCCGTTAACCTGAGCGTCCTGCACTGTAGTGGAAACACGGAGGGGACGCCGCTCTGCTCGCTTCACCTCCTCCTGCAGGAGGTGCTCAGGGAGTTTCCTCGAACAGAGAGAGAGAGAGGAAACCGTTTCTGACGATTCAGTTGGGTTGTAAAAAAGCAGGACTTTAAGAAGCTGAAGAACTCAAATCTTATACTAGAGACAAAGTTGAAAGTCACGTTTAAAATGCTCCTGTAATGTAATGTCGACTTTAAACTCTCATACGTCCCATTTTGATTGTTTTATTCTGCTTTCAGATTTCAGTCAAAAACATCATTTACAGCTTTGGTAAACTCTTTAGATCGATACTTCTAAACCTTTTGGCCTTTTTGCAGTTTTTATACTGTCAAAGAGGTAAAACTCTCCGGTGCTTCTCAAGAACAAAAGCATGAATTTGCCAAAAAATATATATCTTTAATAATATAATATTTGTTTTGCGACTCCATGGCGGTGTCCCGAACTCCAATCTTAAGGTCAGACTGTACCGCTTTAGATATTAGAGTCATGACAAGTTGACATATTGGAGAGATGGAAGCGTTTTCCCCAAATAGCCGTATTCATCTTGTGTAACATGTATGTTGTTAATATTTTCCTTTTTGAAATGTAGCGGAGAACATTTAAGGAAGTCTATCAAGTTACCGGAACCTCAAAGCGGTCTGAAGTTCTTTCCACTTTATTTTTCCAGCTTTGTTGTTTTTTTTAAAGCTGGAAAGAAAGCACATGACTTCCCCCCCCACGTCACACGGTACTGATCGGTTCCACCAAAGGAAGAACGGACACATCGTATGCGGGCTTCTTCTCTGTGAATCAGTCTGTATTTAAACAAACCTGGGGAGCTCGTCGCAGAGTCCTCCGTGATATCAATACCAAAAATGGATCTGAAAATGCTTTAATAAGAGGTCTGCTGACCGCGACTATAAAAAGAAATGACAAGCTGCGTCCTTAAAAAAGTTTGAAATGAGGAAGAACTGGGTCATAAAACCGGAGTCAGTGAAAACAGCTTAACGGGGATAAGAGACAGGTGTGTGACATCATGTCCTTCCTCTCTCTCTTTTTACCTGTCGGTGTTGGGATTCAGCCAGCCGATGTCACATGAGGTCGGGAGCGTTGGCCTCGGGCGGGGGTGGGGCGGTCACGTCCTCAACTCCGGGTTTTAATCAGAAGACGCACGTTTACAAAATCCTCTTTGGCCGACAATCTGCCGCGAGGTTTCCGTCTGTCGTTCATTACCGCCCGGTTGTTTTTATGCCCAGTCACCTGATCTCACCTGCGTCCCGCCGCGTCCTCAACGCTACCCTATAACCGCGGTGTCATGTGACGGTGAAACCCCCTCACAGGTGAGTTTCTGGAGTGGATCCTGCTTCACCTTAGATACTTTAAAATTCTGCTTTTTCTTCTATTGCTGGATTTCCTACGCTACCCAGAATACGTTGAGTGTTTTTTTGCACTAAGAAGCAGCTTCCCATCCCCACATACTTTCTCATACTTTGGTGGTGGTGGTGGTGGTGGTGGGAGGGTATCTGAGGCTCCTCCAGCCGGTGAAGTGTAGGTCAAATCCCATCTCAGAGCTTGGAATTGGACTTGAGCTGATCCTGCTCAGAGTCTCTGATCTGTTCCCCGGTCAACCTGTTCATGTAGTCACAGTGCTGTCCTCACATGACACACACACACACACACACACACACACACACACACACACACACACACACACAGGGGCAAACCGTCTGAATGGTATTCCATATTGTGTTGTAGTGGTGAGAGTGGTAAAACTGGAAGACGACATGCAGTTTATCAGCTCTTTATATGTAGATGTATGCTGTATTAATAGTGTGAAATAAAGAAGTCATGAAATCAGACACCCTTCACAACAATTCTTTATATATTATAATATTGTTTTTTTGAATATATAAAATGAGTTTGATTTCATCAGGTAGTCCAGTTTCACATGCGGTTTCAGATCATTTATCTTATATTCTGACATGTAAAGTATCAGTATACAAAAGAGTAACGTTGCTTTGCAACATAGACGTGATCTCAATTTTGTCTTCACCTTCTTGGATATTATTACCGTTTTTTTGTCGTCAAAAACTTTTTAACCAACGTGGAAGATTTCTGTTTATCAGTCTCCATTTTTAATCCTGCTGTCGTCAATTCATGGAGGAAAACGTGGATTGCTGGATTTATTAAAAGGGATTGTTGTATGCTGCATCTGAAATTTAGTAAAATGAAACAGTAAAAGTTTTTTGGGGGTTTTAAACATGTCTCCGAGCACAAATCCAACCACTGGCTGTCCATGGTGCGTCTGTACTGCTGCGTAGATAAAAAATGTGGGAGTGCCGTCTGGGGAGAGGGGGAGAGAGGGAGAGAAGTTTGCTCGCTGTCCTCGCGCTGCACTCACATTAAAACTCCTCTCCCAGTCCCGGCCCGTCCAAAAGATTTGAGAATGACCTTGCGGTGTTCCTCCGCCCGCCTTCCCCACTTGTAAGTGCTTGGGATAATTTATATATAAAATGTGTGTGTGTAAGGGGAGGGGTTGAGAAATGGCCATTTCCATCTTTAGGTGGCCGGGGCTCTCCATTACCAAAATGGGCTGAGTCACTGCACCGCAAGAATCTTAATGAGGAGCCCGGGCCCACCCCGACTCTCTCTCTCTCTCTCTCTCTCTCTCTCTGTCTCTCTTACTGTATCTCTCTCTCCCTCTCCCGCTCTCTCTCCCCCGTCTCTTTCATCCAGCCTCTTATCTCATGATGCAGCAGATTATTCCATTGACTTATTCAAGGGGCCTGCACTTTATGATCATGAATTTTACTGTGCCGAGGCTGTACGTGTCCTGCACATATACTCAGCTACATCACCTCCTCCTCCTCCTCCTCCTCCTCCTCCTCCTCCTCGTGGTGAACGCTTCACTACGTCTTTTTACGTTGACCCTGCGGCCGATACCACAACGCTCCGCTCTTCTTTCGTCTGTTCCGCGATGGGTCCAGTTCAAAAATCCAAAACCCCAAAATTGTATTCAGTTTAATCAGGTCGGGTACTGTTCTGTTGCTGTAATGCTGAGCTCAATCAATTACTCACTTAATTGTGAAATCATTTTACATTATTAATTCTGATAATCATTTCATGTCATTTAGCAGAGAAAAACACCAAATATTCTCTAGTTCTAGTGTCCAATCTGAGGAGTGTTTTCTTGTTTTTCCTGTATTAACAGTAAACTGAATATGTTTTGGGTTTTGGACTGTTGGTTGGACATAACAAGTAATTAGAAGACATCTCCTTGGGCTTTTGAGAGCACAAGTATGAGAAAATTCATTATTGTCACTATTTCATGATGTTTTATCAACTAAAAGATGAATCAATTGCCTCAAAATTTTACCAAAGATTAATCAATAATGGAAATAATAGTCCTGATACCTCAGCGGATCTGATCACAGGAGCAGCTGTGGTTTTGTGGCGGACCTCGCCACATTTTGGACCAGGTCTAATTATCATCAGGTCTGTTTTAGACTCAAAGATCAACTGTCCTCAGTTCTCTTTTGGATCAGGTCTCCCACTATTTAATAAAAAAAAGAAGTGATCTATTCAACATGGGTTTTGGTTTGGTTTTCCATGGGGCCACGTCCCATATTTTTGGACCTGTGAAGACCTCCAGTACAAACACAACACAAACCAGAAGCAGCATGTTCAGCGGTCTCAGATGGTCCGACTCCACATCATACTGAGGGGTTGCGGCGGAGGCTGGTATGGTTTGAGTTAGAGACCCACCACCCACCAAAACCATCACAGACTTCTGTGTTTGGGAACGAGACACACAACATGCAGTCGCCACGTGTCGAAACACCAGCTGTGGTTTCCTCCTCTTCCCACTTTCTCTTCTTCCTGCTGGTGAAGCTTTCGGGCCTGTGCTTTGTCCACCTGTTGCCTCCAAACCAAGCGGCAACCTCTGGTGCTGCAAATGAAGCCAATGCTTAAGTGCCAAAAACTGCAGTTCCTCTAATGGCTCCAAAAGCGAGTCAGTCCCCATAGACCCCGGTGTTAAAATGTTACAGCAGAAATAAACATGTTTACAGCCTGCAACAACAAAAAATGTTTTGGTCTCTATAGCCCGTTCATGACTCCTGTTTAAATTACATTAAGGCTTACTTAAAGTTATGCATGTTAAGGGCGTAGCCGTTTCACAGACGATCCACCTCTTTGCACATTTTTTAGAGTTAGGCTGTGTCGTCAAAACTCGCTTCTGTCGGCTGTATTTTGTGCTGATATTTTAAAAAGTGTAGCGCTCACTTTATGGCCGAAGATCTCGCTGCAGCAGATGCTCCTGTGCTTCACTCCAGCTGTCTAACGTTTAGAAACTGCTAACATTCAAACAGCGACGCATAATTAAAGTCACAGACAAATGACTGTGATCAAACATGTTCCCCGATATACAAGTATTTAACAGACTGGGATTTCCATCAAAACGTGGGAAAAATATACAAATGATGTGGAATTTGTTGTACTTATTGTTATAGAGAACTTATAGTTTGTGTTTCACAGTAAAACGGAGCCATGACTACTATCTACCATAGAGTATACACAAAGATAAAATAATAATAATAATTTGACACATTTTATTTTTTCTTAATAATGACAGAGGTCTACCACGAGGACATTTAGACATCAAATTGAAAATGAAATATTGTAAAATAATTTCCACAATTGTGCATGTATTCTCACCAGAACTGTTACATCTCATTTCAAAACAACCAAAAAAGCTAGTAAGTGGACCTTGAGTTGGGTTTATGGGAACCTCCTGGAATTGACTTTTTGTTCTCATAGTTTTTCTTTTTCTCTTTTTCTCCTTGCATGAAGGAGTTCGTCTTTATATTTAATACATTACATTCATATAGCTGATGCTTTTGTATATAAATAGTCAGAAAATACTCTAAGTGACTCGCTCTGTCCCAGCTTCTACCCCTGGCTTCAGTTTGAGAAACTTTGTTGTAAGACGGAAACATTTGTTGTAAGACGGAAACATTCCCCCTCCACAACCAGACAGGAAAAAGCAGCTCCAAATCCCCTCCAACAATAATGAGCCTAGCATTGGAGGATCAGCCATCTTATCCCTGCTAAGGTTGTTAGCGCTCCAAAACGAGTCACTCTCCGTCCACTGCCCTCCCCTCCCCTCTCCCTCTCCACCACCACCCGCTGCCCCTCCCTCCGCGCTGCCCTAAGTACTTTACAAGGCAGAGCAGATGTTCCTGTTCACAAAGCGTTGAAAGTCTCTTTTTTTCTGCTCGTTTACTCTTGAAAATTGACAAGATGACGGTGGCGATAACCTCGGTTATTAACAGGGAGAACACAGAGGTCAGACAGGACGGGGGACCACTGGGTCACCTCCATCGCATCCGATAGAGGTGAAGGACTCAGACCACGAAGGATTGCTGCATTAATGCTGTCGGGAGTAATGCACCAAGAAGCATTCAGATCCTTTTCTAAAGTTTAAGTGTGGGGAAACTTTCCTTTGCAAACGTACAGTAGAAACTTCTTTGTTTGACGAAGTAATCGGGGTGATCGGGGTAAGCCCCGATTACATAATTACACAAGTTTGTGGTTTCACTTGAGAAGCTGATGCTAGAAACATGCAGTGGCATTCAAAAATGTCACTTGAGTAAAAGTATCGTCAGCATAAAGTATCACATAGTAATAGCTTTAATTATGACACATGGCTCCTCTCAGAGTTTATATTTGTATGTGAAATGTTAATAGTGATCCTTTTATATGTAGGCTGGTGGAGGAGGGTGGGGGGGGGTCTAATTTACTGCTTAATATCTTATTTAGTATTTTGATTGACAAAAGTATATTGTATTTCATATACGTTTAATCTGAAAAGTACAATATTTTCCTGCAAGAGCATAGTAGCATCAAATGTAAATACTCAATTGTAAGTGTACTACTTGAGTACGTTTACTTCTGCTGTGTTCACACTGGGAGCAACACATAACTACGTCAACGAGGTTTTGAGCAACACTGACAATGTAGCCGGCCACGGTGGGCCTTTTTGCTGCTTCTGTCACTCGTAGTGTGACCACAGACATGTTTGCTTGTAAAGCAGATACAGAAACTTTGAGGAAGGTATTTAGAGCAGTCGGGAGGCAAAGACAGACTGAAATAAATTGAGTTACAGGAGACGCATAACTGCCTCTTCCAGGCGTGGAGTGATCTGAACTCAAACTCACATCAAAATGACAAAACGCACAGTTCCCATCCATCTGGGAGGAGCGGGTCCGTCTGGGCCAACCAGAGGTCCTGACTGATTCACAGCACTTTAATGATCCCCCATGACGTCGGCTTTTACCCGCTAATTTACAAGGGTTAAGTCTCGGGGCCCCGGCTCTTTAATTGAAATCTTAATTAATATAAAAAACGAGGAAGAGGGGGGGGGGGGGGTTGAGTGTGAATGTTTTATTGGGCCCGGCAGCTCAGGGAGACGCAGGCAGTAATCCACTCTGAATACTGAACACCCCGTCTCTCTGTACTCTCTGTACGTCTCTCTTGTCACCGGACTGCTGTCTGAGGAACACGCTGGTTTAATTGTGTAGTTCAGAACATCTTGGGTTGTTATGGTATGGGTTTGGTTACTGGGGTGGGTAGTTGGGGATGTTATGGGGTGAATTAGCTTCACAGTGATGTCGCAAATGAGATTCGTCCCACCGGAGTGGAGCTTCACAACAGCTGTTAAAACTTTACACGTCGTTGGAAATGTTGACTTCCAACGACACACACACACCCCATGGACTCCATCTTTCCCGTCCTCGTGTCAAGTCTGTGAGGGCGCTGGTCCACCAAAGAATAAAGTGCGATGTGAGCACAAGTTCCTGTTTCCGAGAGTATTTTTATTTCATGTGGAGGCTGTGCTTCCTATATATCCAACTGAGAATCCTCGAATTGGAGGTGAACCCATGTTTGTTCCTTTCCTTGACTTGATCTATATCTATATTACTACCAATCATTCAGGCGAATTTAGCGCCCTCAAGGGGACTCTCCAGAGGTCCACAGGAAGTAGCGCACGAGGCCCCTTGTGGCCTTGACGAGTTGAGGATTTCCACAGTCCTGCACGCTTGCAGACTTCCCAGGAATGCATCCTTTGAGTCCAGAAGTCTGTAAGCTCAGACTCTTTGCGGCTGGTGTTGTAACCCAGTTTGGTTTCACCCCAGCGTCCAGGCATAACACAGGCCTTACTGTGTTTCAAACATACCAAACCTTTCATTGGTAGACATTTGCAATTAGAAACTTGTTCCTCTCAGTGAAATGGTGCAGATACAAAGGATATGGTGTGGCGCTGTGGTGAGCAGCGCAGGCCTGTAGCTCCATTCTGAACGCTCAAGGAAGTCAGCTTTTGTACTTGTTGTGTAGTTCGTCCTGTTAACAATGAAGTACTCCAGTACTGGTGGTAACAGGCGCCTCCCCGCCCCGCCGGGCCCCGGGGCCCCTCCTGCTGTACAGATGCCGTTGCAGATGGGACCCTCGTACCTGTCTGCATCGCTAATGGCATCGGGCCCCCCCTTCTCCTTCCCCCTCCTGATCTTATAATCCATAAATATGTAATTTGTTCAGCTGTCTCCATTAAATATGCATATGAGAAGCAGGCGTTTGTTATTGTGTTTTTGCGGGTCATTAGCGGCGCGCCGCGGCGTATTAGTACCGAGGACGAAGACGGCAGCAGGAACAACAGGAGCAACAGGGGAGGCTAACAGATCATCTGACAAGAATCAGAGGACGGTCGGAGGAGAGGAGGGGAGAGGAGGGAGGGAGGGAGTCTGAAAGCACACACACAAAAAAAATAAAAATAACAGAAGGAGACGAGATCTTCTATCGGGAATGCGGAGATGACCCCGATGTCCTCCAGTGGGTCCAGAGAGGCTCGGCCAATGAGAGACCTCGCTGTAGAGGCCTTTACCTTACTTCACCTTTTCACCGCCGCTCATGTTGTCGCCCGTTCAGATGTGGAAAGAGGAGGAGGAGGAGGAGGAGGAGGTTCAGTCAGTGAATACAGCCAGACTATAGTCTCCTCATTTAAATGTAGCAAAACCAAGTCATCGTAAGAAAGCACAGCCGCTGGGATTCATTTAAATGTATTGATAACCATTAAAGATGGAGGACGTTAAAGTATTTCAGTAGCTTTCTCTCACTTGAAGACTCGATGTACTCTTTGGTTTCAGTATTACATTTAAAAAAATGTAATTTAGTCACTTTGCGCTGGTTAAATGTTAAACTGCATTTTGTTGCAATGGTTGCAAAAGTTGAATCTGATCTAATGAAACTTTGCCACAAATATCGTTCTCACACTTCTGAAGAAGGATAAAACTTGACCTCTTTACTTGAAAGATGAAACAGTATTAAGGTGAGGGCATGTGAGTAATCACAGCTGCACTAAACTGTCCGTCATGAAATCAACTTATAATTATCATATTATTATTAGAAATCTCTTTTTTTCATTCCTGACCTCTGACCTGATGATGAAACTGTGCTCCACTGTGAGGCAATCTCCTCAGTCAGGAGGGAGGAACCTCCCAACCAGCGACCTTTGACCTTTAAAGAGACGGACCTGGTCTCGCTCACTATCACATTGGAGTAAAAATGTACAGTATGAAACAGAAGTAGTTACAGTACTTTAATTTAACACAAATAGCTATAGTTTTACTTTTTTCGACACTTATTTCACATTTCACAGTATTAAAAGCTAACAGTTAAAAGGAGATATTTGCCCTTTCATTTACTGGAAGACTTTTAATGTGAAACATCTGTGCAGGAAGTGTTGAATTTTGTGGCTTTAACGGCGATCGGAAAAACGGCAAAGTCGAAGCGATTGAACATAGTTAGTGAGTGGAAACGGTTATTTCTGTTGGAGAAGAGAAAGTGGTGAGTGGCATGACCGTTTCTGAACTAATAGAACTATGGTATGTACCATAATATAGATGTGTAAGTACAAATGGTTTCCACCTCTGATTGTGTGTGTTTTCAGCCGTGCAGCTTACAGCGAATTGTCTTGTTTCGTTACGAATGCACAGAGGAGAGGAGCGAGAGACTGTCCAGAATACAGTGACAGGGAGAGAGAGAGAGAGGAGGGTGAGGGTGGGGGGGGAGTTAATCTCATCATGTCTACTGGCTTCTCTGTTCCAGTGAATCAGGAGGTAAAAGAGGATAAGGCAGGAATGTTCTGTTCCCAGAGGAGAGGCCCCAAAACCCTCGCAGCATTTAGCCTCCCTCCCCCCGCCACACCCCGTCCACCCCTCACCCCAACAGACAGGACTTTTCCCCTCCCTGTCGTACACGTTTGCGCTCCTGCGTTAAAAAGCTCCAATCGATGATTTAAAAGAGTCGCTCCGGCCTATTAAAAATGATATGATAATATTAATATAATATTTTGAGCTTTAGAAAACAAACATGATAAAAGTAATTAATATCAAGAAATAAGCAAGATAAAATTATTAAAATAGATATATCAATAATCAGTTAAGAAAAAGACATGAGATAAAAGTGAGTTTTACATTTTATAAGTTTATAAGAAATAATAATAATAGGCCTCTTAAAATCTCTGAATTAAAGAATCAGATGTGGACAAACCTGTGACAAGGGGTCAAAGGTGAGTCACATGAGTTACCATTTAAACATTTAGTTATCTAAATGTCGCGTTGTTTCATGTTGGCTCGTCACCAGCTCTACACAATTCAGACAGGACCTCGACCGTTTCAGAGCAACAGGTGTTTCAGTTAATATCGTCGCTACGAGCAGCTACAGGCAGCCACGGACGAATTGGGCACGAGAGTCACCAGTACACTTGGTCACTGGTTGAGCCGAAACACCGGATTTATGGACGCTGAAAGCTATTCAACGTGATGGCTACCACGGGCCCGTTTAGTGGCGCCCATATAACTCAATAAAGTCAAACCTCTGAGTCTATCTCATGGTATTTACAAAATGTCTCAACACTTACATGGTCCCATGTCCAGGTAAGCCCGAATGTGACCTGAGACATAAGCTCCACCCCCCACCCCCCGGCGCCACCCTGCTAGAGGGGCATTTTAACGAACACACTCGTTAGCCTTAACGCGTGCAGCACACACACACACACACACACACACACACCGAACAAAGTCAGCCTCATTACACCTGACGGACGACATAAAGACACTAAGGACTCTCGTCTCTCTCAGGTCGTTGAGTTCTCTCCACCTCAGAAGGGGTTAAGCCATGTCAGCCATGATGTCATCACACACACACACACACAGGGGAGATCTTGTTGCAGGGAATGTGTGCAACAGATGATACGTGTGTGTGTGTGTGTTGCCGTGGTAACGCTGTGTGTAGCGTTGTGCAGTCCGCTCGTAGTAACAGTGACACTGTCATGAATATTCCAGTTGTTGTTTTTATCCACTGACAATAAATGATTCATTCTACTCTATAAAAAAATTATATTTTAGCATGTTTCATTGTTTTTAATGCTGTGCAAGAAATAAGGTACCAATAATGAAAGTCGTTCGTTTCTTGATCATTTATTTTGATATGTTTTATTTGTACGGGATCATGTGCAGTATTAAATGTTACGGTTTGATGTTAGATTAAAGCTCATCTTCATCTGCAGTCTCTCAATTAAACATCCACAAGATCCTGCTGGTTTTATATTATAATATATTATGAGTTAGATGTGACTTTTATTGTAAAAGTGAATCTGAATGCAGCAAAAACTTCCGCCTGCAGGAAATATTTATTGTATTCATGTTCAGTGCATGTTTGTGTGTGTGTGTGTGTGTGTGTTGGTGTGTGTGTGTGTGTGTGTGTTGGTGTGTGTGGGGTTAATGTTCTTTCCTGGCTCTAATTCAAACTCCCCCCACCGGCTCCCTCATCTGTTTCTACTCAAAACATCCTCTCCTCAACTCCTTTCCTTTCCTTACCTTCTTTCTTTGTTTCCTCTCCTCTCGACCTCCTTTACTTTCTCTTTACCTTTCTTCTCCTCTCCTCTCTTCTTCTTTCCTTACCTCCTCTCCTCCCTCCTTAACTCTTCTCCTCCCCTGTCCTCTCCCTTCCTCCCTCCTTACCTATTTTCCTTACCTCGTTTCCTGACCTCCTCTCCTCTCCTCTCGACCTCCTTTACTTTCTCTTTACCTTCCTTTTCTTCTTCTTCTTTGCTTCTTTCCTTAACTCATCTCCTCCCTCCTTTCCGTACCTCCTCTCCTCCATCCTTACCTCATTTCCTTGCCTTTATTTTAAAATAATAAAATAAAAAACACTCAGAAAACAAGCTCAAAGTATAAAAACGATATCACAGATCAGCTGATGGAGGGGGGAAAACAATGCATTGTGGGAAGGTGGTGGTGGGGGGGGTGGTTGTCTAAGATTTTCTGTTTGCTGCCTCTAATTCCAACTGAAGGTTCGCCCGCCGCAAAGCCATTAACATTGATTTTCTTTTTCTTCATCCGCTGCAAAATGGGATTGAAGTCACACTGTAGGACCCCGACTCTTCATCCTCCTCCTCATCATCTTCCTCTTCCCGCTCCTCTTTGTTCCTCCTCCTCCTTTTTGCAGTGATCTGTATGCAACTTTATTTAACTTGTCAAACGGGGGAAACGTGAGTGGAATTGAGATGTCCTCCTCCTCCTCATCCTCATCACTCTCCTCTTCATCTTTTTTCGTTCTTGTGTTTTTTTTAGAGTTGATCTTGAGATCAAAGTCCACGCCAGTTTAGGTCATAATTAGTCATCTTCATCTTGAAAAGTTGTATTTTGGTCTATTTGTAATTGACAACAAATTGGTTTCCTTTTCCTTAAAGGAAATCGTAAACATTTCACTTTTATTTCTCAATAACACTTTACATATTACAAAAGTCTTGATTTAATTAGTCGACAAAAACCCCAGTTTATCATTCCGTCTCTTTTCTTCATCTTCAATCCCCTCGTTTTTCATCCCTTGGCCTTTTTCTTCTCCTCCTTTCTCTTCTTGTAATCCTTCTTCCTCTTTCCTTCCTCCTCCTCTTCATCATCCTTTATCGAGATCCCTCGCGGAGCTGCCGTGACCTCTTGACGTTTCACCTCTTGGCTCCCAGATCATCTGGAGAGCGCTGCGGTACCCGACCTGATGCTGTTTGTTCCTATGGATACCGTTTAACGCCAGGACCCGCTGTATCTCTGAATTATCATTTACCATTATATTATTAGAAGCTCTTTGCTGAACACAGGAATTTTAATTTGTTTGGAAAAAAGCGTTGACGGCTTCATTCAGATTTGTAGGAAGAAAAAGAAAAGGGGATGTAGTGAATCACACACACACAGCAATCATTATTCCTTTCAATTTCAAATAGTATCCATTCTACTCCACCCACCCAGTTTGACCTTTGACCTCTCCTCCCAGCAGCGGTGTGTTTGCGCGCGTGTGTGTGTGTGTGTGTGTGTGTGTGTGCGCAGCCTTCACACAGTATCACAGAGAGCTCTCGAGGCCGGCGAAGACTTCGAGGCATCTTTTTCCTCTCCTCCTCCTCCTCCTCCTTCTCCTCGAGCTGTTCTTTCATTCCCAGCATGCCTCAGTAATGAGAGCTCCGTAAAGCACCATTAAGAACTCAGATTCTCCGACTAAACCAGAAACACATGTAGACTCAGGTTACATTTTCTATTATGTTATATATATTATCACATCCTGAGACCTGCTTCAGTTTGATTACAGTATCACAATGGATTGAACAATTCCACCTTAAGATGAACGTAGCCGTTCAGATTCTTTTGCATAAGTTCCCTGGTAGGACTCAAACTAGGGAGGGAACTGTTGCAGGTCAGGCCGGTACCTTAAACACCACCAGGACACTCTGTGAGGCTGCTTCTGAGGTGTGTGTGTGTGTGTGTGTGTGTGTGTGTGTGTACAGCTGATCTGGTCAGTGTTGATGCACAGTCTGTGTCCTCGAGAAAAAGAAGGAATAAACAAACAGCTGTTCACGTTGTTGATTCCTTTTGATTTTAAAGAAGCAAAGCGTTTCCTTCGCGCCTCACCACCACCGGCTCGCTCCTCAACATCCAATCATAGAAGCCGACTCTTTCCCAGCATCCACCCTGCCGACCCGCTCGTGCTGACACTCGTTCGCCCGCGGCTCCTCCGTCGCCACGACGACCTCCTCCTTTAAACGCTCAGGCTCTGTGGATTTAACTGCGATGTGATGTTCAAGCACGCTTCATGTACTTGACCTTAAGTGTCCGTGTGCGAGTAGCCGTGTGCACAAGTCCTTGAGCCAACCCTGCCTTGGCCGTTGCTGTGCTGAACCAGACCGATGCATCATGGTAACTGCAGTTCATCCGACTATTGACAGCTGACTATTTCTGATTCAAACATTCAGCTAGAAAAAGAACACCTCCGCGAGGGGGCTGGAGGGGTTGAAAAAGCCACGCTCCGATCCGCTTCACAAATAGGAGATCAGTAAACCAGGCAGGGTTTGACATCGTTTCTGATTTAGCGAGAGGGGCCTCGCCGCCGACGTCTCGCTGATGCGTCGACACAATAAAGTGAATTAGAGCCGTAATGTTCTTTCCTCCTTCCAGCACTATTAATAGTAAGGAGGACGCGCTGCGGATCCAGAAAGGATTAGCATCTGTGTTTGATGTGGTTCCACTCGTTTGCGCCCGAATGCGATTGCTCCTCTTGTTTGTTTGCAGCGCAGGAGGAGGAGGAGGAGGTGGGAGCGAAGATGGGGGGAGGTCTGCTGATATGTGTGTGTGTGTGTGTTTGTGTTTTTAGGTTCTTTTCTCGCATTTTTTTCATCTTGTTGCCTCAGAGGAAGACAATGCCAAATTAAAACCGCAGAGACGCTGCTGGTTTTCACCGCTGCTCTCTCTGTTTATTTCTTTCTTTGTGTGTGTTTATTTATTTATTTTGTCGAAAGGCCCGGCCGGCCCCGAGGCTGCAGACTGGAGAGAGACGGGAGCTGCTGAGGATTTAACAGAAACAGAAGAGGCATGATGGGAGAGGGAGAGGGTGAGGGTGGTGGTGGGGGAGGAAGTGTCAGGGAGGACAGATTTGTCTTAATTGGAGGTTGTTTTTTTTCCTGGTGAGAGAGAGAGAGAGAGAGAAACTCTAGTCAGGTATCAAAGGGCATTTACTGCTCGCTTCCTGTTTCCAGAGGAAAGAATAAAAAGCAGGAAATGTGTTCGTCAACGATCGGCCTGACCCCCCCCCCCCCCCCCCCCGTCTGCTGTTGCAGCGGAGCATTCTGGGAGTTCTGATGCGGAGGTTTAAAGCGAATACGCCAGCGGATTCTGTAAAAAGGCCAGAAGTCCATCAACATCTTGTGTGCTCTAACGAAACGTTTGTTTATTCCAAGTATTGTTAGTTATTTTTATCTTTCATATGATAAAAGTCTGTCGGCCCGTATCTGTGGCTCTCCAGCTCCAAGTAGCTTCCTACTGAAGATGTCAAATCTATAAAAACTCAAATATACACTTTCATATTTTTTTAAAAAGGCTCAGTAATTTACCAAAAGTGCATTCGTTGAATCCACATTTGGTGCTCTAGTGAGTACATGTGGCAGCAGGATGGTGTGTGTGTGTGTGTGTGTGTGTGTGTGTGTGTGTGTGTGTGTGTGTGTGTGTAGTATAAAAGTTAACTGGTAAAACAAAACCTTTATGAATCCCCACAAACCACAATATATGTTTCCTCTTCTCCTCATTCACCCTCCATCTCCTCCTGTTCTTCCTGTCTCTTCTTCCCTTCCTCACTCTTCCTCTTTCTGCTTTGTCTTTCTTGCTCACTCCTCCTCCTCCTCTTCGTCTTACCCCTTCCACACTTATTCTTCCCTGTTTGTTCTCGCGCAAGTTTTCCTTCTCTAATCTCCTAACCACCTCCTACTTCCTTCTCCTCTTTTCCCTCCCCTGCTGACACACGTCTTCCTCCTTTTGCACTTCATCTTCCTTTCCTCCTCTTTTCCTCTTCATCTTTAAACCCACCCAGGGTTCTCCCCTCTACTCTCTCTTAATCTTCTTCTCTTCTGTTTCCTGTTTATAATCCTTTTTTTGACTCCTCTAACCTGTTCTTTCCACTTTTCCTTTTTTTGACATCACCCTCTCCTCCTCCTCTTTCACCCTCCCTCCTCCCTTTTCTCCTCTGCCCTTACTCGCTCTCTCGCTTTACCTCTTCCTCCCCTGATCCTGCCATTCCTCTCCTTCCTCCTCTTCAAATCCATGTCCTCCTCCTCCTCCTGCTGCTGTCCGGAGGAGAAGTGTGGAGCAGATTACGTCCATAGAAGCAGAAAAGAGGAACAAGTATTTTGGACAAAAGCGAACGTCCAAACACTGAGAGCCCCACGGGAGCTTCTATTCAGGCTGTGAAGAGCCCCGGGTCACCTCCTCCTCCACCTCCCCCCTCCTTCCCCCTCTCCCACCTCCTTACAGACAGCTTGACCTCTGCCTCTCTCTGTCTGGACCCCCCTACTCCCCTCTGTCTCTCTCTCCCCCAGCAGTGCTGTTGTTTCTGCGGTGCGTAGTGATGCATTGTGGGCCGGCGAAGGGCTTCTCTGGGTTTTGTAACAGAAGGAAATGTTTTCAGGGATCCCCCCCCCCCTGACACACACACTCACCTCCAGCCACTTTAAATCTCCATAAGAAAGCGTCTTTCTCCGCAACATGTCAGAGCAAAAAGATGATCATAATTATGTAGTAAAGGAACATTGTAACAAAATGTAGGGTTCGTTGGGGGGGGGGGGGGGGGTCCAAGGAGGATACAAGTGCCGAAAATGTACAACCACAAGGATTCAGCAGACAGAAAATAATGACTTCAAGTTTGAAATAACTTATATAGAACTCTAGAGGAAGTACTGTGATCCTTTACTGAAGTAAAAGTAGAAATACCACAGTCTAAAGATACTCCATTACAAATTGAATTAAAAATGTTACTTAAAGCTACAAAGAACTTTAATTTTGTGGTAATTCTGGCGGTCCCTGTGGACAAAAGTGGAAGTGTTTCCGAGCACCAGATTCCCTTTAGAAAACCTCTCATTTTCCTGCGGCAGGGGTCTGACAGTCGTCCCCGCTCAGTCCTGGTCTCGTTTACTTATGTAGGTCCGATAGAGGCATCAGTATTAAAGGTGCAATATACGAGATTGGCGGTGTAAACAAAGCATAGAGAAGCGAAGATTACAACACACACACAGAGCGAGATCGACTTCATTATCTGCTCAGGCAGCACTCCACTATATCTTTACATAGATAATAGTTGTTTGCTGCTATATTAATGCTTTGAATATTGTATTTAGTGCCTTTAATAATGCTGGTTTCATAACCATTTAAACGTTGTAATGTTGGTTTGGATCAAACAAGATGGGTGTTAAAGGGCCCTTAAACTAGTTGGTTCAGTTTTTGGGATAGTTGGTTAGAAGACATCCAACATCAATTTTAAGGCTCCACCTCTGATGTTCCGTAGAAGCAGAATCATCTGATTCTTGATTAATTTTCACTGTTTGAAACCATCATAAGACACTGCGGAGCATAGTATGTGTGAGTGTGTGTGTGTGTGTGTGTGTGTGTGCCTCATGTTCTGTGGTTTGTTGTAATGTAGCAGCTACGTTTATTACCCACTAGCGCATACATTTGTGTGTGTGTGTGTGTGTGTGTGTGTAGGGGGTTAGACAGCTGTGTAGCACAGCCCCGATCCTCCTCCATATGTTCAGACACACACGTACACACACACACACATAGACACGCAGTGACGGGGGAATGCACAGTAGTTTCCTGTGTGTTGAAATGTTCTACTGATACAGGAACAGTGGCGGGGTTTCTCCCTTTTATGATTATTATTGTTATTGATTAATCTGTAGATTTTCATCTTGAGTTATCAGCGAATCATAAAATGTTTAAAAATAATAAATCAATGTGATCTGACCATTGTATGTATTTTATATTCATTACGTCAATTAAAAACAGACACCTTGTGGGACATTTTATACTGTTTCCATTATGTCATAAAAACCCAGTAAAACGTTTATTTATAACACTTATTACATGGTGTCTGGTAAAAAGTTGTACTTGGTAGGTCAACTTTGTGTAGAACTTGGTACTCGTGGTGTAGTTCTGTGGTGTGGCCTGTTTTGCTGCTCAAACAAGTCATGAAAATGAAGTTCAGCTGCTTCTTTGCTCTGTAATAATGACTTGATTAATTGATGAGTCGGTTCTCTCTCTCTCCAGCTTCTCTTCTTCTTTTTCGTTTTCCATGATCATATACTGAATATCTTTTCTTTGGAACATTGCTTGGACAAAACAGGACATTTGAAGACGTCACCTTAGAGTTCGGTCAAATAAAACCTTTTTGTTTCATTTCAGAGACAAAACAATGAAGCGATTATTATTATTATTGGATCGATATTAAGAGGTCTCCTTTTTTATTTTTTTTATTCCAGTTTAGATTTCTATCTTTTACTTAAGATGTTTAAAGTGATCCAAAAAATCATCAAGGGTTCAATTAATGATACGTAACAAATCAGCTGATCATCAAATCATAGATTAAAATATCTCAATGCAATAATAACTCCAAACAAACATGGCGGATTTCATGACTTAAATGATTGATTGGTCTTTGATTAATATTCATATTACCGCTCAATCAATCAACGAGTCATTTCACACCCAGACACAAGCATAAACAAAAACACCGGCCACACTGTGTGTGTGTGTGTGTGTGTGCCCAATGACCCATTCGGCAGGGCATATGCTGTTTGGCAGCGTGCACGTGGACTCATGCACGAGCATATTGTAGAGAGAGAGGGGGGGGGGGGCGAGGTAGACGGCAGTGAGGGTTGGTAACCATCTGTGTGTGTGGCGACATGCCAGAGCCTTTACCCACAAGCCACCTGGTCACACCGCCTGGATCAGAGTGTGTGTGTGTGTGTGTGTCTGCTTGCCAATATCTTTGTTTGATGTGTGTGTGTGTGTGTGTGTAGGTGTGTGTGTGTATGTGTGTGTGTGTGTGTGTTGACTGGTCCTGCACACTGTAAAAAGTCATAATTTAGTGAAATCGGTTGTTTATTGAACTATCAGAATGTTCAGAGCTCTTCGGTAGGAAAAGGTTTATGCTCAGATTTATTGTTTTACTTTGATCCCAAATGTGTTGTTGTCTTGGCAACATCTACTCCTCCAGTAACATCACATTAAAACAATACGCAGTATGTGACTTGCAGAGCATTACAGAGAACATTTGACCAGAAACTCACACACAAACAAATGTCTAATTTTTCGTCAAGGAAACTTTTGTTTTTCCTTTTAAAGAAAAACCTCTTTAGTTCCTTATAACCTTCTTTCACTGATTCTGGAGATGAGGTTCTGTTGATCATCCAGAGGAACGTCAGTGGCGCAGTGTGTCTGCAAATACTGTTTTGAGCAGCACAGACTAAAGGGGGACGAGACCAACCAAAACTACCAGACTACACCGTTTCCACCTGAGGGAAGAAAAACCATACGAGTGAGATTTGATTGAATAAGATACTCAGGTGACATTTGTAATCCCTCCCTATTTCCCTATTGACACTGAAACAATCTCTTCTGTAAAACGCAATGTTTTTCATCAGTTTCTATGGCGATAGCGCATTGTATCCTGTGAGTAGGATATCTTATAAAAAGTTACTCTTCATTTTTCGTGCATTTTCCTAACAAAGGGACGTGTCGATTTCCACTCGTTACACGCATACAGTCTTTTCACAATAAACTTCCGTCTTCACAGGAAACTACTCAGTTAGGTTTAGGCAACAACAATACTTGGTTAGCTTTAGGAAAAGATTGTGCTTTGTGTTGGAATAACTAGGGATGTGGCTTTACTTAACTTCGGACGTCACGTGGCAAATATATCATCGTTGACGTCTCGTTTCACCCGGGACACGAACCACAGCCTCCTGGGTGAAAGAGCGTTTCTTGTCCGACCCATGCCCCTCCCCTTTGTTCGGCCTGTGGGGGGTTTTCCTGTCTCTTTACTTCCTGATTGATGATTGTGGGTACAAATTGTGGGATATCTACCTATTACAGCTCATTCACTTTCGTAGGTATAGCTTCGAAAGCTGCAGGGAAGCAGACACCTCCACTGTCTGAATGTTTGAAGCACATACTGTGTGTCAACGTGGATTAGAAAACTATTTTATCTCAGCTTCGCTATTTTCAATGAAAACGTATTTAATTACTTCATTTAATTATTCAATTTTTCTTTCCACAAATAAAACGGTGGATGGAAACATACAAGGTTCAACATTTTGCAAACACACTATTCACACAATCAATTGGCTTTGGCGAGTTATATATATATATTGTCTATTATAGTTTATGGTAGATTACGGCTTATTTGATAGAAAATGTATTTAAGAGTTAACGTCTTTATATATAATAATGAATAATGAACGAGTGAATTCAGTCACAGCTTCAGTTCTTGTTCTGAGATTTTTTTGGGGTGCTGTGAC